>JAWWEE010000074.1:137905966-137941599 GCA_035221455.1 Xenops minutus | reverse complement strand
GTATGCTATGTACACCAATAATGTTAGTGCACGTACTCTTAGAAAAAGTATAATTGTGTGAGTGCTTTGGAATAAACCGAGTTTTGCTGTTAACTCATATTGAGTCGTCTCTGCTCCACAAGCCCGCCTCCGTTACACCCAAGCATCACACCATTGCCAGGTCATGTCTGGCTTTTTATCCACCATCACCCCCAAGTCCTTCTCAGCAGGGCTGCTCTTGCTTTGTTCATCCCACAGCCAGTATTGATGGCAGGGGTTGCCTCGACCCAGGTGCACACCTTGCACTTGTCTTTGTTGAACCTTATTAGGCTCCCATGGATCCGCTTCTCAAGCCTATCCAGCTCCCTCTGGATGGCATCTTGTTCCTAAGGTGTGTCATTCACTCTCCTCAGCTTGATGTCATCTGCAAACTTGCTGAGGGTGCACTTGATCCCACTGTCTATGTCCTTGATAATGATAATGAACTGTACTGGTTCCAGGAGAGACCCCCGAGAGACAGCACTCATCACCAATGTCCATCTGGACACAGAGCCATTAACCACTAGCCCCTGGATGTGACCTTCCAAACAATTCCTCATCAACTGAACTGTCCACTCATAAAATCTATCTCTCTCCAATTTAGAGAGAATGTTGTGGGGGACTGTGTTAAAGGTCTTACAAAAGTCCAGATAAATGATCCTTGCAGCCCTTTCCCTGTCCAGTGATGTAGTCACTCCATCATAGAAGGCTACTAGATTGGTCAGTCAAAACTTGCCCTTGGTGAAGTATATATAAATATGTGTATGTGTGCATACCTATACAAATGATATACATAAATAAATCATATATATGCAAATTATATATATTTTCATTAATATTTTTGCATATATAATCATCTATATTGTATGTCATATATACAAGATATACATATCATCTACATCACAGAATACATAATTTAGAATTGTTTTTTTTAATGGAAGGACAAAACACCAGTGAAGACATCATGTAAAATGGAAATTCTTAGCAGAATTTACAAATCACTGAACAATACACACTGATGTAATTAGTCATGGCACAAAGCATGTCCTGCCTCAGAGTGCTCAACTGCTGCTGATGAGTTCCAGTATACTCATAGGTTACTACTGTGTTACACCTTGCTTTTGGTTTCAGTGACCACCCCAGACTGAGCACTGCCAGTCAGCATTCATTGAACTACTACAATTTTTATCAGATTTAGTAAATTCTGAACAAAACCATATTAGATCCCTTGAAAACTAACAGTGATATGCAGAGAGGCAAAGCAGTGCAGGTGAATTCTCTCACAAGTTTCATGTATTTGGAACTACTAAAAGAGAATAATTTACTTATTTCCAAGGAAAACAAGTCACAACATCCTTAGTCACAAGCATATATGGACAGAAAGAGTATCTTGCCAAAGATGAGGACAATTCATGGTGGCTAAAGAAAATGGGGTTTTCATATCTCTTCTCAAGGGAAATCACAGGTGCTCCATTGGCAGGCAGAATTGCCCCTTTCTGTTGGAAACAGAACAGTCTTGTACCTGCCCAGAGGTCACAAAGTTTGGCTGGTTTCTGAATGTAAGCATATGACCTGTCCACAGGACATGTTATAGGCATCTTACTAAAAGCTGATGTTTTCCAGAGTGTCTCAGTGACTTAGTCCCATAAGTCCTGTTGAAGTTTAAAACTCACAAGTCAGTTACAAAATAAATGAGAATAAGGCAGCATTTGTATATATATATATGTGTATAAATATATATATATACACATGCAGAAAAATACAGAACTATTTGAAATGTCCTTTACACTAAACTTTTGCCTCTGCACTGTCAGCAAAAATATAAAATAGGTCACGAGGATATGAACTTTGTACACAGAGGCGATCGTGAAGGTACTCTGTGAATGCAGTGTGTATTGCTGGGACAAGCATTTCCAGCTGGGCTTGCCAAGTCTCAGCTGAAGTGTCAGCGTTTCGCTGCTGACTGTTCCTCTTTCTATTTATGCTCCAGCTCTGCAATCACTTAGTTCTGTTACTTGATATTTACAGGAGCTAGAATACCCTTTAAAACATGGGGTCATACTGGAAATAGGATGAAGATATTTCTGTGTCGATAGCTGTGGCAGAGAAGGAATTCAACATCTCAAATAGGGCTAGAGATAGTGTCTTCAAAGCAGTTCCTGATATCAATTCTCATCACTGTGTTTATCTCCACTGTTTTTGCTCACAGCCATGTAGTCAATGTGAAGAGATGTTGGAACAAAGAGCCAGATAGATAGACTTCAAGTAAACCATCTCAAGGTGAACTGCAGAGGAAATCCTAAAACTTCCAAAGAAGTGATGGTTCACCAGTGCCCCTGTGGCTTTAAATAAAACACTGGGGTTGCCTCTTTTATAAGGCCTTTTTTTATACATTCAGAAAGTACGAAGGTCACAAAGCCCACAACCAATCACGAATAGGGACACCCCCAGTGCTCATAACATCTTACTAACACTGTCAGGGATCAAAGCAAACTCTGCGGAACAGACACAGGCATGGCTCAGGGTCTGGGATGAAATCAAAATAATGCCTCTTGGAGACACTCCTTCAGCCCACAAATTCAGGACAGAAATTCAGAGCCACAGTCTCCCTTTGAGAACACCAGACTGAAGAGGAAATTATATCTGTGTGTTTGTATTGATCTGTTGTAAAACTAGAGTCCCCTTGTAAAACCAAAGGAAGCTGTGAAGTGGCTGATCTCCCTGCCTGCCAAGCCATTTCACTTGCACTTCACTTTTAAGTAAAATACATACAAACATGAATAATACATTTAATTGCCTATGCACTTGAACCTTGAGAGCTTATGTCTTGCTGGAAAGCATAAAACTGCATTTTACAAAGATGAAAACACAGAATACAGACAAGTTATTATTTCACCTGCCCCTAGTCATAAGGAAAGTGGAAGTCTGCCTGTCTCCGGATACTTTCTGGGCTGAAGCTGTCAGAACTCAGCAACTCACAGTCCTCCTTCTCTATACAGAAGTCAAATATAATTGTGTTTCTCACTCTTGTATGGATGAGCTGTGATGCACCATGGGATGCATGTATGCAGGTCCAAGTTTATGTGATATTACTGTGTTGATCCTCTAAAGAACTGATGTACTTTCCACCACAGAACAAGCCATTTTTGCTCATATCCATTTACCACATTATCTCCACATTAATTTTCTGTATCTCCATTGAAAGGATATTCTTAGGTTTACTAAATCAACATGTACTGTGGGTATTAATTTTCTCAAGGGTGTCTTCCCAAACCTAAGCTGAAGGCTTTTACCATCAACCACCAGAATTTCAAAGTGCAGACCAGAAACCATAGGAGAACTGTTGTTATAGACATCCCTTGACTGGATTAACATGTAGACTTTTGCCCAGCAACTCTTACGGACTTAAGCTAAAATGCCTCTCAATAAAGGAATTATTTTATGGATAGCAAACTTAGGAAAGGGCAGTGTAGGTCTCAAGGGAGGCCAGTGAAAATCAATGAAATTTGTGTCAGAGAATGCAGACCTGTTATCTCAGTAACTTTGCTGAAAGAGGAGAACGTTCCCTTGAAATGCTAAATGGGCTAAACAGGGCAAATACAGGTTAGAGCCCAAGCCCTATTGCTACAGCTATTCCTGCTAGCACTGCCATTCAGGAACTTGGAGAGAGAGACCAGGATCTGGGGAATAGGATGTTGAATTACAGGTCTGCATCACTGGAGTCAAAAAGAGGGGCTGCAGCAAGGACACAAGGGGCTGTGAGTGCCAGAAAGCCCTGCTCTCTTAGATGCACCTTGCCGAAAAAAAGCTACAGGCTGAGGTCCCTTATGCAGCAAGGCTGACATCTTTTTTACACTTGTCCACAGGAAAAGCTGAGTATGACCTTGGTAGGCACTTGCAATGCGTGCAGCAAATTTCAGACCACCTGAGAAACAAGGAGGTCTTTTCACCCACCCATCTCTCAGCACATCTGGGGAAGAGCAAACCTGTAATGCCCAGAAAGCACCACAGTACTGAACAAACAGTAAAAGGGGTTGTTATCAGCCAGAGATAACCCAAGAAATCCAGGGGAGAACTGAAATTAGTCAAGTGCCTAACCTCAAGTGCAGATTAGTATTTCTTCCACCCTGTCAATAAGTGACAAACAGTTTTGCTGGGACATTATATGGCTTTGGGTAACGTCTGAGCTCAAAGTCCTTCCAGGCATGGCTGCTCTCAACCTGAGAACTGCGGATCTGCAGAAGATCTTCTCCCTGATCCTTTTGCTTCTTAGAGGAGCCCCAACTCTTTGGATTTCTTTCAGCAGTCCTTGGCAACCCTGCTTAAAGCAAGCAAAAAAAGTATCTGCCTTCATCATTAATAATGCTTCATACTGCAGTAATATCTCAACTGTTTTTACCGAGTGTTTTCCAACTCCACGCAAAACTCTTAGCCAAATACTGCACTGTGTAATCATGAACGTCATCAAGCACAGATAGCCAGTACCTGACAGGTAATAAAAGGAGTAATAAAATACTTACTGTTATGTAACACTGTTAATAAACACAACTTTATATTGAGGCTATGACTCAAGACTTTTTACTCATTTTTAACAATAGGTTCATCTTAAAATGAATATAGATGCAATACTATTTCAGTATGCAGTAGGTTGTATTAAAACTGTCAAACTTTGTTTATCTCTTACTGTTCTAAATTAGTATCTTCATTTTTTTCATGTTTAATACAACTGCACTACTGGGATTTATTTTTATTTTGAAGGAAGTTTTAATAGCAGTAAGTGGAAAAGTACTCACTAAGAAAAGGCATTCTGTGTTGAATTCCTTTTTTAAAAAAAATCTTACCATATTCTGGCACTGTTTCATGTTTTTTTACCTCCTATAGCTGGCAATACCACAATATGCAGAATGCTACACTGACAGAAGACATGATTCAAGGGAGCTCTTTTCACTGCCTTACAGAAATGGTTGAAATCCAGTGGTTGACCACTAAACTGCAAAATAAAACTGGGACTGATTCAAATTTTTAAACAATGAAAGTAATGATCCATTTGATTGGATTACCCAGAGGTGATTAAATTGTTAGTGGATGACTTTCACAATGCGTAAATAGAAATGGAGAAACAGGTAAGGCTATGAAACATAAGGCTGTGCACTAATAACAAAATGCTTTGCTGAAAACTGAGAACTCAGAGGCTGAAAGCAACAGAGTGTAAGAAATAGCTGAATATGCAGTAGTGAAACTTGCACTTACTACAGGGTATAAACAGGCAGAGACCAGACAAAAACCAAAATCAACCTTAGGTTGTACTGAGACAACTCCAGAAATCACGGGAAATCCAGTTTTTCATGTCCTTCTATACGATACTACAAAACACGTTTTGTTCCTGCCATGTCATCCAAGAACAATAAGCTCAAATAGATGCAATGATGTAGCACTACTCCTTTTTGAGAAATGACAACCCAGTCTCATGAGCAGAGAGAAAAAGATCCTGGCTTGGGAGTCTAGCCTTATCTACACAAAAGATCAAGATCTTACAAGATCTTATCTACAAGAACAGAATTGCTGTCCATAATCTTTCAGGTGAGTTGAAAGCAGAAAGCAAGAAACACTATTTAAGTGATGTTGAGGGAATGTAAGAATTAGTCAGTTTTTGAAAAAAAAAATTCTGTTACTTAAGGCAAGGATGACTTTCAAAGAACTGTAATAAATATACCAAAGGATTATGTGGTATAAGATTCTGCAGAAGACCTTCCAGTCTTATGTTTTCTAATTACATGATTGACACTGACATTACTATGAACAACCTTGGGAATGCTACAGGAAGGAAGAATATCAGAGGCTAGCATTTGAATACATTATACCAGGACTTACAACCTTTCTAAAGTCATGGCTCATGTCAGTGGCAAAATAGTTCAAATGTTGCCTATATTATGACATTTGCTGTTTATATTAAAGCTCTTATTAGAAGTGCATATGCAGATATACAGACATTCTTTGTGTGTTTGCCAAAGCTCAGGAGCTGTAGGTATAATGACAGACATCCACATTTGGGAGCATGCTTCCTTGCTTTTGCCACAGGGTGTTCCTTGTTTTTCATTTTTACTGTGCACACATCCAGTAATTCTTATCTGGCTGATTGGAAGGATAAGGCTTTAACTGGCCAGTCATTATCATACCGTCAACATTAAACTAGGGGCATGTTTTCCTCCATCATATGAAGGAAATCCTACAATCTTTGTGACAGACAGCCGTGTCAAGACATGGCTGGGGATCTGCTGTGAGGAAACCCCATCAGTTGGGTCGCAGCATGCAGAGAGGCCAAGGGTCTGCTCTGCTTCCTTCTTAAATCAAAGTGTAGTAGCCAGGAGCAGCTCCAATGGCAGAGGATCCCTCCGTCAGCTCCACAGTCCAGCTCTGCAATTTACCCTTGGCTGAAGTCTCTGCATGTCTGCACTCACTTGGCTTTCCTGCCTCCACATGCAACATCCACTCATCCTGTTGAGATCCAGACCACCAGCTTTGCAGGTACCTCCAGCCTCTAAATCTGAGATCTTGTGAAGCTACCACAAAGAACCTATCTATATAGTCATAGTCATCATGGGCTTTTCAGCCTGGAATTTGTCTAATTTTATATAGTTGCACATAATTTTATTTATTGTAATAATATAGATGGTACAATTATTAAAGTGAATAAATCAAAATAGGACAGAAACCTAAATAGACTGATATTAGAGCCTTTGATTTTCCTTAATTTGTCTTGTTTGCTTAAGAAAAGCACTCCTTTAAGAGCAAAATATAAGCCAGGATGACCTTCATAGTCAGCTGGAGGCAACAAATCAGTGTAATACTAATTAACATTCTGCTCATTTATACATGTTTTTCTTAAATAGAATCCTGTAACATCCAATAAGGTTTCACTGCAAATGCCAAACAAACAAACAAACAAACAAACAAACAAAAAAGAAGAAATAAATCATCATCTAGAGATGAAAAAATGAAAAATGTCTTGGAAACCAATTGATTGCCCCAGTCTACACTGAGTTCCAAATGTATCTATGCAAATGGTAACTTTTTGGTAAATTTTACTCAAGAATTTTGCAACATAACACTACTGTATTCATTTTTTAAACACAGAAATGATTGCTTTCTGACACAAATATTCTAATGACAAAACCCCACCTTAACTGCTTTAAATCTCTTTCTTTATCTAGGTCATACAAACACATAACATGAAGAATTATGATGTATGAATTTAAGGGGATTATGCAATGGCATGAAGTTGCTCACTGCCTAAATTCTGAGGGGTTAACAAAAAACTTTATCATAAAGATAAATGTATTAATAAAAATACTAGTTAAATACTAATTCTATTTAAAAGATTTTGCTTTTGCAAAAAATCTAGCCTGAGGCTGGTTTTGTTTGATTAGCTCAGCATTTTTCTGCATCTCATATATGATATGAACAGATACACAGCTGTGGCATAACCATTCTTTATGAATAGTTCCTTCTGTCAGGATGCTATCAAGGATCTTGTCTTGTTTGATTAGGCCTTGTCAAATGCTTACAAGTAGACAAGCTTTGAAAAGATAAATATTACAGAAGCAATCTTCATCTTAAGATTAAATGGAAATTTTCCTTTAAAATAATAAATAAATCCACAAGGAATCAAAAGAAATTTTGTTGCTCTATTGAACAGCTTGCTCCCATTGCTGGGCATGTGTTTGCCATTTCTTTTTCTAGGCAAAATTCTCTCTCCACACATGCAGAAAGGTCAGTGAACAGGTATTTATGTGCTCTGACAATAAATTTAAACTGTGACTTCTTACTGCCTTAGTAACTCAGAACATGCACCCTGGCCCTTATTCACCAAGTAACTGCATCAGCTTTACATAAGCATCAACTCAGTAAATGCTGCTGGATTCAGATTACAACAATATGGTTATGTTTACAGCATACTGCAAACTTTGTCTCGGGCCTCAACTTGAATCCAAAACACATGTTGCACAGACATGTTAGAGATAGGCTTTGGATGGGCAACTGGACAAGAGGAGCTGAGTGGTTCAGACTCAGATATTTGCCTATCATTAGTGTAAATGGCCCAACACTGTGTGTCAATCCAATTCTTTTACTCAAGATGAGCCCTGACATCATCTGTCCTGAAGAAAGGTAGGATTTGTGGGAGCTTGGCTATGGTTGCTCCTCAGATGGTTTCAACAAGCATAGTTGGGCAGACAGACCACAGTCACTCCTTGCTGGAGCTGCCCAGACATGTGGATACCAGAGCATGTGCCAAGGCTAAGTCCATTAGTCGCCCTGGCTATCAAAGCACAGTTCGGTGATAATTAGGTCTTAATTTGAAAGTAATCAAAATAAGCTTTATGAATGTTGAACTACAGAATCGTAGAAATCCTTATCTTGGAAAATCCTTTGAAGGTCATCAAGTCCAATCCTTAACCTTAACCTGGCACTGCCAAACCCACCACTAAACCATGTCCTCAAGTGCCGCATCTACAGATCTTTTAAATAACTCCAGAGGTGATGACGACCACTTCCTTGGGCAGCCTGTTCCAATGCTTGACAACAGTTTCCATGAAGAAATTTTCCCCATATCCAATCTAAACCTCTTCTGGTACAACTTGAGGCCATTTCCTCTTGTCCTGTCACTTGTTACTTGGGAGAAGAGGCCAATCCCCACGTGGCTACAGCCTCCTTTCAGGCAATAAGGTCTCCTCTGAGTCTCCTCCAATATAAGCACTCCCAAGCTCCTTCAGTGTCTCATAACACTTGTGCTCCAGACCAGCTTCATTGCCCTTCTCTGGACACACTCCAACACCTCAATGTCCTTCTTGTAGTGAGGGGTCTGGAACTGCACAGAAAACTTGACACGTGCCTTCACCAGTGCCAAGTGTAGGGGGACAATCACTTCCCTACTCTTGCTGGCCACACTGTTTCTGATATAAGCCAGGATGACCTTGGCCTTGGCCACCTGGGCACACACACTGGCTCATGTTCAGCCACTGTCGACCAGCACCCCCAAGTCCTTTTCCAATGGGCATCTTTCCAGGCACTCATCTCCAAGCCTGGTGCCTTGCATGGGGTTGTTGTGACCAGAGTGCAGGACTTGGCACTTGGCATTGTACCTCACAATATTGGCCTCGGCCCATTGATCCAGCCTCATCAAATTCCTCTATAGACCCCTCCTACCCTCCAGCAGATCAACACTCCTGACCAACTTGGTATCATTTGTGAACTTAATGACAGTGCCCTGGATCCCCTCATCCAGATTGTCAATGAAGATATACAAGATTTCAGTCCATATGTAAGTAAGCTGTGCATATATGAATGGCTGAAACTGCAAAAGGCTTGTGGCCACTGAAGACATGAAACCATTTATCAAATGGCCAACACTTTTCTTTGTCTTTCCCTATAGGTTTGCCACTTTCTGAGGTGAAATACTGATATCTTATATAAAAGATGTCCTGTGTACAGTTTTGAGCGTGCAAGCAAAATGTCACAATTTCCAGTCCACTGGAACTTTTCCTTAGCCACTATATGTTTAACTAAAATCTTCTTTCCACATTTATTGTGCTTCTTCTGAACAGCTTATGCAATCCATTTTATTTACTCCTTTGGCCCAATAATGTGTTCCCAAGGGTACTGTTGTTACTGGCCTCATGTAAACTCAGATGTTCCATATTCATCAGAGAAGAAAGCAACACAGAGTACAAACATACTTTATGTGAAATTATGTAGGATACACTGTTTCAGCTGGTGTCGATTTACAGACTCAAAAAAAAAAAAAAAGGCATATGAAGTTCTTCATATATTAGTTTGGAGAAGCTCTAGCCCCTCTGTAACCCAACGAAGTGAATGCAAGCAATTATCTTCCAACCACCCATGTTTCATTCATTACAGTAGGCCCAAAGTATAGCCCTTGGAAAAACCACCACTCTATAGAAAACTTAAATGATTGGCTTTTTGCCCATTATGAGATATTTTTAAAGGATCTAGACC
The DNA here is from genome assembly GCA_035221455.1 of Xenops minutus. Taxonomy (NCBI): domain Eukaryota; kingdom Metazoa; phylum Chordata; class Aves; order Passeriformes; family Furnariidae; genus Xenops; species Xenops minutus. Next base: position 137,931,567 of record JAWWEE010000074.1, on the reverse strand, counting down.
TTGCAACACTGTGATAAAGCATAATAGCATACAGAGAAAGCAAAAACCCCATTGTTTTGTGTGTGTTGAAAGAAATATTATTTTTAACAAGGTGGGATAATGGTTGGGCACATGCTTGATTTAGTCACATCTTTGATCTGTAAAGTCAAGGGAATATATCTCATTACATTCCAAACGGATTACAGGATGAGACATGCCACTCCATGGAAAGAAAGTGTTAACAGTTCAAATACTTTCTTCCCCCTCAACATGTAACTGAAAGTCCTCTTTCCACAAGCAAAGTCGGAGCTGCAGGACCATGCACAGGAACCTGGGCACACAAATGAGCTCCCAAACTGGTCCCTTTGTGCACAGTGTGAGAGGATCTGAGAGGGCTCGATCCATCTGTAGCAACGCTGTGCAGGCAGTGAGAACACAGGAGCAGGTGGCTGGCCCTGTGATTACTGTTCCTCTTGTAATGCCAACACTACACAGCCAGCAGGATTTCTGGCACTGTGACCACTGGCCTTCTAGCACATCTACACTCTACACTGTCTCCAATCTCTTCTCTATTCTCCTCATTCAAGGACTGATATAAAACCACCAAGTCTTATGTGCACTTTGGCTTCTGTCTCCCAAGTTCTTAAGAAATGAATCTACTGATAACCTCACAGACACCTTGAAAAGCAATCTTGGTGGTGGGAAGAGTTGTGATGTTGGCATCTCATGAAAATTACATGTTCTGGAGTAAAATCCTGGCCTAACTTAAGACAGTGAGGTCAAGGGAGTCAAGTTGTCACCATCACACTGATGCCTAAAGGTTTAGTGTGTATTTTTTTTTTGTGTTTGGTGTGTATTTTGTAGATTTTTAGAGCTTCAACATCTTCCCAAAAATCTCAACTGAAAATCTCAAGAGAGATTTCAAAAGTTCTTTTGCATTCATTTGGAAATGGATACATTTCTCACCCTTAAATTTGTTTGAAAAGCTGGACAATGTAAGAGTGAGCAGTGGTACAAACTAACTCGGCTGATTTTGCACTGAAGTAGGTTAAGAAGGGTTCTTAGAAGCCCTGTCACCAGTTCCACTGAGTGGATAATAATCTCTCATTATTATCCAGTAACAAAAAGCTGATAGCATCAGCCACCATAGCTTCAAAAAGGCATCATATTATGCCTTCATGAAACATTCAATTGGAAGGGATCTCTGCTGGTCATCTGGTCCAATCTATATTAAAAGCATATCCAGTTAGTGCATGTTGCTCAGGGTAATGCCCAGGCAAGATTTTAATATTTCAGAGCTTCTCTGGGCCCCTATTCCATTTTTCTACTTACCCTTACAGTGAATTATCCTTTCCAAATATCTAATTAGAAAGTCTCTTGCAAATTTTGACTGCTGCCTCTTGTGCTATTCCTGTGCACCCTGGAAAAGACTCTTTCCCCTTTTGCCTATACCTTCTCATTTTACTAGTTGCAACCAACAGTAAGATCCCTCCAAGCTTCTTCTTCTCTAGGCTGAGCAGACCCAGCCCTCAGCATCAGCTTGCACATCATGTGCTCCAGCCCAACCCCACACCGAGAGCCAGCCTTCCTTGGACTTGCTTCTTGCAGGAAGACACCTTTTTTGCTATTTTAGAGAGCTGCATAATTTTACACAAATTAAAGATAAATAAATAAAGCTTATTAAAATAAGCATCTAGTAAACCTTGCTTTATTTCTTCTGTTCTGTGGGCTTTTGAGAACCTCCTTTCATTGCCTCACCTAACTAGACATGCATAGTATGATACCAATGGCTCCTATTATGGACCCATTCTTCTCATCACAAAGACCTACTTATTAACCTCATTTAACCTCATCTATTTCTGCCATTTCCCAAATTACTTGAAAGGTCTGCATTTGTCCAAATGCTATGAGTTTTGAAAATACTTTAATTGTCCAAGACAAGTCTTTAAGCTTCTAGACCCAAATCACTCTCAAAACGGTATTTGCACAATCTCTTTTGGGATTTTTACACGATAATGCTACTTTGAGCTTCTTCCCATCACAATCTCCTTCTGTTTGCACTTTAATAGAAGTTTAAGCTAGGAGTTACTCTTTCTACATCTTAGTAAAGATAAATTAATTTCAGCTAGAGGAAAGTATAAGTTAATTACATCCTAAGCATCAGGAAACAATTAACAGCTTTCTATTATACCATCCTGATTTCTAAGTTATACAATTATATGCTACTGCAGAAAAGGATGTATGATTATCAAGACAATGATATTTTCTGAAAAAAATGAAAGGAAATTATTCTACCACTGACAATCAGCACTATAAATAATGCTTAGCTAATATCTTTCCAGAATTCATCTCCATTATTTGCAGTCCTAACTTTGAGTGATATGTCGGCTGTGTGTTGTCAGATTCTCCTTCCAAAGAGAATGAATGTAAATAAATGTTGGACTCTGATTCCTCAGATAAGCACTCACAAATTCAGCTTCCTGTGAATATACTGCAATACTCATTGGAATTAAATTAAAAATCATTGTTTTTACTAACTGTATTGTAATCATGCCTTGCATTTCATTTGCTTCAAATCAGAGCTGAGATTGGCTTGTGAAAACACAAAGGAACATGCAGACTTGCTTTAAGTAGCCCCAGTGCTTTGAAGACAAGAGCCACAATGTGAAGAGCAACAGATACAACATACAGAAAGTTCTTTTTAATTGCCAATAAACTCACTTGGCCCGATATGCAGGAAAGCAGGGCAGACACAGAGCCAGCGGGTTGTACAACAGCTCAGCTCAACACCAAGGGAAATACTACAAAAAAACACCCATTTTAGCTACACTGCTTGGTGGGAGAAGCAAGGAAACAAACCCACACAAACCTCCACAATGCCAATTCAAAAGCTACTGTGCTAGATGGCCTCTGTGTTATTGGGGGTGGGAGAATCTACCCAAACCAGGTACATAAGATTCCCGAAGGACAAATATGATAGTGCTCTTTATCAACAGAAGAGCTTTAGTCTCCCCAGATTCTTCATGTGATGTCTCTTCCAGGACAGCTATGCCTCTCCCCCAGAATGTTATGTTCCACATTCTCCTTCCCTACTATTTTCTACCTCAAGGTTTCTTCTATGCACTGTCCTTGACAAACATCATCTTAAAAAGATGGTTGTTACAGCTCATGACTGGAATAATGGTGTCCATCTCCAGTTACTTCCACTGCCTCCTCCTCTTGTGTCACATCAAACACAGTATTACTGTACTTCACTCTCAAGTTCCCATCTTTGCTCTCACCATCTTAGGTGTGCTGGCTTTTGCTCTGACCAACCATTTAGTTAGAGTTTTGTCAGTTGATTTTTTTACCTTCAAGTGAACCTCTCTGTGCTTGCTGCCTTAATACAGGAGGCACCCTCACCCAAACAGCCACAGTGCTGTCTGGAAGGAGTCACCCAAATCCTGTCCAGCATTGCTGTGACCTCTACCAAAAACCTGACATCTTAAACAAGGGTTGAGCAGGGGAAAAATGAATGGAAGGGGCTCCTGGACTGGCAGAGCTGTACTTTAGTATGAGTAATTGATTCCCCGAGAAACCAACCTTACTGTGGGGTCAGTGGGGTCTGGGAGCTCCCTGCCCCCTGACCCCAGGCAAGCTGATCTTATCCCTTACCGCCACTGGTACTAGTTTGACACAACAATAACCTGTCTGAGTTCCCCAGCCTGTTCGCCATGAGCTCAGACCACACCAATGGAGTGCACCAGCCAGGTAGAAAGATCCCCAGTCCAAGGGAATTGGGCTGCCCCTTTCTGCAGCAGCAGCCAGACACATTGGCTCAACACCACTGTAAAACCCACAGCATGACCCATCCCTTGTTCCTCACAGAAACCAAAAAATTCTCACCTGTCTGCAAACCCCAGTGACACAGCTGTGGTAGCTCAGGTACTCACCCACAAAATTGCAAAGAAATGGAGAATTACAGCCTTGTCATGTGAAAACCCATTTCTATATTCGCTCTGAATTAGCAAGCCCAACTAGGAACACTTTTTAATTATTCTGAACTACACCTTTGAGATCTGAATGCATTTACTGGATTGAGGCACTGCTAAGACACAAACTATGAAGACTGTAAAAGGCTGATAATTAAGGTCAGGGTTGCATTCTGAATTAGTGCTGTCACACTGGTAGTGCAGTGACATGCTGGTCATACACATTATATAGTACAGATTTCAAAATATATGAAATGTCAGTATTTGTACCTCCATTCATGCACAAATCTATGACAATAATGCAGAAGTAAAGGTAAAAGCCTTGAAAAAGAAAATGTCTTTTTACCTGTCTGGTAGCAACATATGCATTGGGCATCTCAACATGATTTTTATCTGTCTGTCTTCTACCTGAGACTGAAATTTCTTAATGGGAATCCTGCAAATTGAGCCCTGAAGCGATGGTCAAGCAAACCTAGCAGTGGCCGCTGCCACTGTTTCCTCCACCTGTCTTTGACCATGTGTTTCTGCTGGCTCCCTTACCCCAGTGCTGGCACTGGCTTGACTTCATGCTGAACCTGTTGAGAAAGTTAAACTTTTCTTATTTGGCTTCAGCTGCTTCAGTTCCCTGAACTTCTGATCCCAGACAAACACCAGAGTGAAGTGCAAGGGAAGTGATAAGAGCAGGGCAGTAGCAGCCTGCAGTCAGATCCACTGTATCAGTAAACCACAGCCGTAAACTGTACGTGTTTCAGTGACATGGGGGAAGCCAGCACCCATTTCTCCCCCTGTACTTCTTCAGAGAAAGCTTTTATGTGGCCCTGTGGTAAATTGGTTTGTAAAACTGACCCAACTGAAATACCAACCTTCCAAAAGCCCTGCTGATCACTCCCCCAGAGCAGGTCACCATACAGTGATGGTCCAGAGTTGCTTAAGCCATTGCAAATGAGAGGAAGCACAGAGGAGGGAACCAGGAAGGTTCACCTATTTAATTTCAGTGGTTTATAGAGTAAAATTATTTAAGGTACATGGCTTATATGTCCTGATCATGCTCAAGAAAAAACAAACAATCCATTATTAACAGATGAAATGCATCTTTCCCTCAACAAATGTCAGTGGTTCTGCTGAAACCTGAAGCTTTGGAGTTTCTGTCTATTAAACTTTAGCACCTCAACACAGTTCTTCCTCAATGACTGGCTATATGACCCAAACCTGATTAGCTCTTGTTTCTTTCCCAGCCTTTCATCCCCCTTGCCCGTTCTTCATTAGTTTAACTTCTTCCCATGTAAGTTTATTTAGAGGAGATGACTGGCCTTGCATACATTAAAAAAGAAAAGTGAGTTAGTGAAACAACTTACACAAGTTTGCTCTGACAGGATGGCAGAGGCAAGAGAGTTAGTAGAAACATAATAAAAGGATTATGAAAATAGAAAGTAAAACGTCAGGAGGGCCTGGAGCCTCAGGAGGGAATATCTCTTTCTGAGAGCAGACCCTAAGCCCAGAGGTACCACCAAGCCAGCACTCAGTGCCTGGACACTTAGTGATGGGGTGGAAGAAGTCTGAAGTCTATGTCAGGAGCTTGGATGGACTGCAGACACAGTAATATTTGAAGCTGTGACAATATCTTTCACTTTCTTAAGTTCTACATCATGGGAATTCTGTGAGTTTTACACTTCAAAAAGTACTGAAGTCTACAGATACAAGAAATACCTCAATTAAAATGAGATGCACTAATTTCTCCCTAGTTCTTGTCCATCTATCCAATAGTGAAAGTTGGTTGACCTCTATACTAGCTTCAGTCTGGTCTCTCACTTTACAGATGTGACTTTGGAGGGAGAAAAGAACGCAGTATCCAGAGCTCCCTACCCATCCCAGTATACACAGTATCCTCTCTGCATCTCTACATCTGAATGCTATTTTTCTCTACGCTTTTGGGATGCCACTCTTGGGCTCAGTGTCTGACCTCCCAAGCCAGAAATCCCAATCCCAACAGAGTCCCACTGTGGTGGCTTCACACAGACCATCCCTCACCATCCAGAACCCACGACTGCTGTAAGAATCCACTACCAATTGTAGCCAAGATTTGTGTTGCAAAGGCTTCATTCTTCATCAGAGCATTCAGTGGCTACCCCTGCTGGGACCTGATAAACAGCTCAGGTTCCAAGGCGCTACACAAATAGTAAATAATAATGGCAAGTGATAGGCAACTTCTTTGTCATGGTGCCAGCCTGTGGCCACTGCTCCCACAGAAGCAGCGGTCATGTAGTAAATGCAAACCTAGATTGATTTTGGTACATTCATTCCACCTTCCTTCCATGACCACCAACATGGAAACAAGTTTCCTTCACTTCTTCATAGGCAGCTACTCTAATGTAAAATAAATAAAAAATATTCTTGCACGTGCTACACACGTCAGCTTGCCTGCTGATCTCTGCTAGCCTGAGACAAAAGTTAACGATTGACTCCATCTGTAATGGAATACATAAAATATCCACTCGTACAACATTTGCCTTCTTGTGTACATAGCGAAAGAGTGATTGCTATTTGCACATGCAGTGTTAACTACTTGATCTCTGAGCTGTGCTTCAGGAAATTGGTTGATGGGAACAACTGCATTATTAAAAAGCACACCTAAAAGGAAAGAACCAAGCAAATAAAAGCCTTGCATCTTCATTTCTAGAAATATTGAATAAGCCACAGTTTTACTGAAGAACACGAGAAACTGTGATTCCTAGACCAGGAATCATATATACATGGGACTTGTCATTAGAATCAGTACAAATGGGCAAGATTGGAACACATGAGAGGGTCCATCAGGTATCAAAGATTGTAGGAAAAAGGAGCATAGAAATCTCAGAAACACATGCTTTTTTATAAAATTAAAATAAATAATTGAAAGTGGTGTGATAGGGTAGAGTCAATGGGAAAGCTTGATTTCAGAGCACTTCGCTTTGAAGCTTTACAAACCTTCACTTTGAAACCTTTTCTTTCAGCGTATCATTCTCCTGGAACCTCACAGAGAAGATTGCCAGTTTTTGGTTGCTCAAGTTTGGAAATCAATTGATGAAAGTGAAATTATTTGAACAAAGAACTCTGGAGCACTCTGTTCCACAGAGATCTGATGATATAATCTCCTGTGTTCTATTCACCTTGAAGACATCAGCAGACAAGGGCTTTCTGAAGTGAGACAACTGAAAACGACTTTGATCAGGGTCAGTTTTGAACCCAGTCAGTAACTCTTGGCTAATGGAAATGCAACCACTGGTGAACTACTAAGGAGGTTGCAAGAAAAAGATTCATGGGGTAGAAAAATTTATCACCCCCTTAGCTGGAAGTACAGTATTGGTTTAGGCAGATTACAAAATTACATCTTAATGAAAACTCTTCAAATGGCATAGACATTTGTTTAATATCTAAAGAACAGTCAGGACCCGACTTGAGAAGTGACCTCCTAGACAACTGTATATCTCACTTCCTTACATTCCTTTCAGAGTCTAAGCTTACACTAGAATGTTAATACATTTTTAAACACAGTGATACCATTGAATAAAGTATGTAACTATACAGCTTATTTAAGTGTGTATCACAGCAATGCATTAACACTAAGACTCTTTGGATATCATTGCTCTAGAAACTGTTACTGTTATGTGCCCTGGGCTCTTCACACCTTAGGGTGCCAATGAACTTTCAATCCCACCACCATGAAAAAAAGTTGACTATGGATTGCTCAGAGTAAGAAAAAAGTTACAGACCTGTAGGTCCATGATTCTGAAAGTTACTCACTTCCTTATGTCTTCTTAAAGTGATAATGTTCCTGAAGTGAGACCTTTGGACGACCAGTGACAACTGGTTTGGTCTTACAGCTTCAAAATTTGTAGCTGTTTACCATGAAAAACCTCCTTTGTAAGAAAAAATTCATAAAACAAACTCTGATAAAAAGGCAAACAAATTTCTGTTGAATCGTATCTTGTCTCTTCTGAAAGAAAAAAAAATCTCTAAGAAACTTGCTTTATATTTCTCCAAGCAGAAAGAAAGATTATGGTGAATTATAGGAAAGATTCTATAAAAATCACTGGCTCCTCTAACAAGTCTCATAATTATTTACTCAACTCTGTAACAGAAGTGTGAATTGGGAAAGGTGTTGCTTCTTGTGAAAGCTGGTGATAAAGAGGCATCCAAAAGTCTGCAGACACATTGTGTCATTCAAGAACTGCACTACAAACACAATGGCAATTTCTGATTAAAAAAAAAAAAAAAAAGGGAGGGGAGGTACAAAATAGGTATTCTTTCAATATTGCTGTTTAGTCAACTGAAGCCCGAAGATTCCTGTATTACTAAGTACACTTTGTGCAAGAAATGAGGAACTCTTGGGAGATATACGAGATGTTGGTGACAACTTGGCATCAAGAAACAATTAGCAGCCAAGGAAGACTTCAGACACCCATAACTTGTAACATAGGCAGCCAGTACGTATATTAAAACATGCCCACTGAAACTGCTTTTGGTTGCCAGAGGGCAAGATCAGCTCTAATCAAATTAATACTCAAACCCAGTGAGAGATAGTACTTATAATCCTTCTGCCAAACAGTGCTGAAACAGGCACAACCTGTTGCCTCTGATCAGGAGGGAAATGAGCTTGGAATTGCTCTGCTTCTGATAAAATTCTTAGCTACTTCAGTAGTACCATTGTATGTTCTCATTATTAAACTTCCAACAATGACTGTCCAAAGCATTAAGGATGTGACATCTTCCTTCAGGCACTCCCAGCAAGGCCAAGGAAGCCCAGGGACATTCACTTCCCAGGGCTGTACCACGAGGGGATTTACAGGTAGGGATGTAGCGGGACAGAGGCTTGAAAGGGCTCTCTGAGTTCCAAGGAAGCTGAAGGCCCCATGATCCTCTCAAACACAGCTCACAGTTTCTTCAGGAGATAGTTCCATACTCTTCACTTCAGCCTCCTCAAAAGAGAGAGCTTCCCACTGTGAAGGTATAGGGTCCCTGAATCTGCAGCAGAACGGAGGGAAGAGCTGGGGTTTGGGGTCTTTGGAGCTGTCAGGCATTCAGAGCCCCCGCACTTCGTCCTTGCAGGTCCATTAGTACCTGCAAAGCCCACAGCTGGACGGTGCCGTTCCCAGCTCTCACCTTGCTCTTCTCAGTTTCCTGCATGGCAGCAGAAAATGCCAAAGGATCTGTTCTGATGAGTCTCACTGATCATTTAAAGGTTCACCAAGACCCAAAGTTCAGAAGTCCTCCCTTTAAAAAACATATTTCTATTAACCAAAGTTAAGAGTTACACACTTGCTCAGACAACTACTGGGTATAGAGGCAAAGGACACTACTGGATGTAAAAATTTACCATGCTAGCTAAAATATAGCTCAAGATCCTGTTTCTTTTTCCATAAATCACCCCACTCATAGACCAGTATTTACATCACAGGTTGTTCCAGCAGCTGGCTCGCTGGGTGCCAGCTGACAGAGCACACGTCGGGGCAGAGCTCCTGACCTCGCAAAGGCAGAACACACATCAAAAGAAACGGAGGGACAGGAACAAAAAGAAGGGAAAAAACTCTTTGGTTTCATCGTCTCCCTCCCCTAGCCACTATACACTTGTCTGGGGAGGGGAAGGGGACAAAGGACTTCTATCCCCACCAGTGCACAAAGCCAGGCTTGCCAAGGTGTGTCGCAGGCAATTTTAGCCCTCACTGTATCAAGCCCCTGCCAGAGGGGGACAGATGTGCAACAAGCACGGGAACGAGAGTTATAAGGCAACACATGAGGCTGGGGTGAGACAGGCAGTATGAACTTTGTAAGGAATTTAAATCAAGCAGCTCTGATAAGTATTTGAGTTTAGACACACGTGCTGTTTGGTCTAGTATAAGAGTACTTTAAATACCTTCATTCGGTTGGGTTTGTGTAAGTAACACCGCGCTCGCAGTTTCATTTTACACTTTTACTTCGAAGTTATGTGTTCTTCTTGCAGTATGCAACACTTGCTCAGATGCACTTTCACCCAAATACACACATAATCACCTGTCTGTCTGCATCACTCCCACTGGGGGCTTATCTTGCAGTTGTAAGCATCACTAAGAATAGAGTACAGTATGTTTCCTTGAGTGCATGTGTGTGCTGGTTTTCTATCATCTGTTTGCCTGCACCAAAGGCTGCTGATATAGCCTGTCTTTGGTTCTGAAAACCCTCCACATTTTCATTTAGCATTAGCAATTACACACTTATCTTGGACAGGGAAAGGAAAACTTTTTAGCAGGATTTGCTAAAACATATCTACTGACCCACTTTCTATCACTTATTTTGTGGCTTTTATTGTCTGGAAAACTGCAAAAAACTTACTTTTTCCACAAAGTATCCCAACAGAGAAACAGGACAAAATTCATAAAAATTTGGTGAAAGGTAAGACAAGTTTGGGTGCAGTTTCACAACACAGTTCCCGCTGACCCAACAGCTCCCAAATGGGAGACTTTGCCTCTTCTACACCACCTCCTCTTCTTGCTCCTGGCTCTACACATGCCCACCACCTATCTTCTGTGGGTTCAGGAAGTCAGGAAATCAGAAAACTAACCTACCCACCCAATCACCACACTGGATCTGCTTTCAAGAAGTGCAAGAAACACACAAGCACACACAAAGAAGGAGATGGGGCTACACAACTGGCAAGTAGGAAAAGGAGTGGATCCTCCCGTTCAGCACTAGCCACGCATTATGCATGCTGACTTGATCCTGTACCCACAGTCTCAGCAGATCCAGGCCATTTCTAACACATTCACAAAGGAATGTCCATAGGTAACCTCACAGGATCTGGAATAATTATTTTATATCTGCAGATCATCCTGCCTAAAAAGACCCCCATGTTGCATGACCTTAATAAATAAAATGACAAATATCACCCTTGAGTGTGACACTAACGAGCTGATTCCAGGAACCAGATTTGTTCATGTTTCCTCAGTCTTCTCCTTAGCAAAAGATTGCAAAGCTTTTGCTTTTACATTTAACTATGAGGTATACAGAAAGATTAATGTAATCTTAACAAAAATTTGCATTAGCCTTAAAACTTCAACTTCTAGTGACATAAATTAGAAACAGCAGGATTATGATCTGGCACTTGGATGAAAAACTTTGCACCAAGTCCCCATGCAGAATCTGTGCCAATGCATTCTGTCACCCTAGGTTTCGCCTCAAGCTACTTTGAAGCAGAATCTCAAGCTTGGAGCTGACACTGGTGTGTACTGGAGCCAGACCACCAAAACAGCATTTACTTCCCAACCATGGACATCAGTGATGTGCATCATAAGGTGTCAGTGCTCCTTACCTCATGGATGCAAATAGTAACAATGTCTGTACTAGCAGCAGTGATGGCACCTCCCAAAACAAGGAACATTTCTATCCCTTTGCAGTGTTTATCTGGCATTTAAGCAAAGAAATTTAAAAAAAAAAATCAAGCAAAAACTACTGGGAAATTATTTTTACAATCTCCTTCTAGTTACTCGTATAACACATTACAATGGGATTTTTCTTTCTCAATCACAAGATGTTCCACCACCAAATTGAAAGCATTAAAATTTATTTTTCTCCTCTCTAGTGTATGGGTACAGCTGGCACTCTAAATACATCACAGAAGTTAAAAATTAACTGAGTCAGGCATTTTTGCTCAAGGTTTCTGCGCCCCACAAAACTCCAGTCACAAAGCACTGCTAATTACTGCTGGCACTGACAGTAGGGATCCCCTTCCATCTGCTGGGACCAGCTGATCCAAAATAAAAACAAGCCCTGGGAGCAAGGCGCAGCTCTGCGGGGCCAGCGCCGCTCAGCAGCGGGGCTGTGCGGAGCGGTGCCCGAACCTCGCCTTGGCTCCCCACGGGGTGCCGAGACACTTGAGCGCTTATGGTTTCTTTGGGGGTTTTAGTCTTTTAAAGACGCCACACTCCTTCTAAAGGCATCGCTCGATGCCTTTAGTGACGCAGCAGCCTGTCCCCAGCCGCCTCCGTTCCGCGCAAGGGACCAAAGGTGCGTGGGGCAGGAGACCCCGGGTGGGACTTACCTGCCCCGACGGGACTTACCTCCCCGGGCTCGCAGCACCGGCCGCGACCCCCCGTCCTCCTCGCTGGCCGGAGCCCGGCGACGCGATGGAAGCGGGGCAGGTGCTCCGGTGCCGGGAAAGCCCTCGGGCACAGACCCTCGCCCTCCGGCCCGAGCCCCCCTCCCCACCTCGCCGCCAGCGGGGCTGCTGCTGACCGCGGGTGCGCGTCCCCGGCAAGGCGCGGGGAAGGCTCGGCTTACCGGAGCTGCTCGCCGGTGAGCAGGACCTCGGCCATGTGCTCCAGCTCCGCCGCTTTCTGCTGCATGCTGCTCATGCCCTCCTCCATCGCCGCCGGCCTGCGGGCACAGCACGGCCGGGTGAGCGCGGGGGGCACGGGGGGACCCCCGGTCGCGCTGCCCCCGCCCGGCCCCGGAGCTGTCGCGGGGCTGGGAGGCAGCGACAGCCACCCCCTTCGCTTGGGCTCACCTGAGCGGGGCAGGTCACTCTTCCCCCCGGCAGGCTCGGATCCCTCCCGCCGCTTCCCGTGTTATTGTGTCACTGGCAGGCGGAGAAACTCATGGCTGCAGCCGCCGCAGCCGGGCTCGCCGAGGCAGCAGCGTCCCCCCCCGGCTGTCACACGGCAGGGTCGGTGCTGCCCCCGCCGCAAGGGGCCGGATCCCCGCCGGGGGCGGCGAGCCAAGGCGCTGCTCCGCGCCGCTCCCTGCCCTGCAGCCCCGGCCCGGGAGGCAGCGGGCGGCCGCGCACGGAGCAGGGCAGCGCTCCCCTCCCGCAGCGCCCTTCCCGCGGGTGCAAAGTCCCCGCGCCTCCCTCCAGCCGCGATGCCGGGAGGACGGACTGCACGGAGGGGCAGCGCGGCCAGGAGAAGCCGAGCCGGCTGTGCGGGCAGGGATGCTGCGCGGGCAGGGATGCTGCGCGGGCAGGGATGCTGTGCGGGCAGGGATGCTGCGCGGGCAGGGATGCTGTGCGGGCAGGGATGCTGCGCGGGCAGGGATGCTGCGCCGCCCGCCCAGGTAGTGCGCGATGCGCCTTGGCAGCGACCCTTAGAGATGCAGCGCGGGGCGGGTCGCAGAAAGAGAACCGGTGGTCTGGGTTTTTACCCTCAAAAACTGCTACTGCCCTCCTGCTGTCCGCATCTCTGCTTATCTGCTGCCCGGGGGTTATTTTCAGAACCTGGTTCCCTACCCACCTCAACTCTTTGTCTCCAGGTGACAGAGGATGAAAAATTATTAAGGGCAGAGGAACATTTAGTCTTGGCAATGGGAAGTAAATAGCAAGGTCATGAACATCAACATTTTTGATGGGGCGGGGGATGGGCGAAACCCCAGCCTTTTTTAAAAAAAAAAATCCAGGACGAACCATCTACTGCAGTCGTCGAACCACGGTTTTCATTTACAAAAACATGCAATACCTTGCTTGTCTACTCATTGCCTTTATTTCTGCCTGCACATACTCCGTGCGCATGAAAATTGCATCTGCTAAAGAACTTGCAATACCGTCATTGATTCAGGACCAAAACAGGAGTTTCACAACCACAGGAGGAACTAAGAGAGAATCAGGTGAACCTGGTAGTAACCAGACTGCAGACAACGGAAAGATGATTCTTTGTGTGGCCCATAGTAGACTTTTGTTATTTATTACCAAAGGAAGCTCTGGTTGTAAAAGAATGGACTTGGAATGAGGGAAAAAAATACTTGGGAAAGAAATCTACAGAGGGTTACTAAGCCGAGAGCAGCCACATCCAGCTCAGGAAATTCTCTGTTCTAAAAATAATTGTCTTACAAGGCAAGCACTTGTGTGACATTTCATATATGCTTTCCCTGCTGTTTCCTAAGCATCTGTTTATAGCCACTGGGATCAATTCAGGACTAGATGGACCTTCGGTTTAATCCGGTAGAGCCCTTTTAATGAGCACTTTTGTGTGTCTCAAAGAGCACAAGACATCCATGGATGGCAAAGGTAGAAAAACACAATCTGCCTTTGTTTCATTTGTGGAATGGACCAGGGAGAGAGGACATGTTAGGACTACACCTTGAGATCACTTTCTGTGAATTTGGGAGACATACATTTAACCCGAATACTTGCAAACACCCTCTAATTCCACTCATACTACAAACATAAAACGTACATATTCACAGAGCTGGAAACAATAAGGGAATTGAAACAACCATCTTGTCTGACCTTACCTCAGGAAAAGAATGTACACAGTAATTTTTATCAAGCACTTTATCATATGGCTGAAGGAAAGACAATTTCTTGTGAATGTACATTGCAAACCATTTCTGCATAAATCCTTGGCTCTCTCACCTGGGTTTGGCTGATTTCAGCCATTCAACAACATTGCTGGAAGGAGATACACTGTTCTTCCATGCTCTGGAAGCACGATCTGCAATATGTGTTATGCTAGTTTTCTCACTTTTAGGACCACTGTTTGCTGCAATTCAGTTCACTAAATAGGCAGAGGTTCACCAGAAAGTGGACAGTTTCTTCTGAGCTAGTGAGCAGAGCTGTACAGATGGTCTTAGGGTGCAATGAGCACCAGAGCTGACAACGAAGTGGACTGACCCTTGGCACCTTGAACAGAAGAGGTGAAAGAGGAAGAAGAATCTGTCTTTCTGCAGACAAGGTATTGTGACAAGATGTTTGTGGAACTGCAGCCTCAAATCCATATCTTCCCTTGCAGTCTTGCAACTTGGAAAGTGTAGGCTAGTGCAATTTCCTATACTGAATTATTTAATGATTATAGACATCCATGTTGGCCTTGGCACACTGATATCCCATTTGTAATTTGTTCCACATGTTCACCCTGAAATTTCGTACAGTTATCCTAAGAGGAGGGAATTGGTTATCAGTCTCTTCAAGGCTGGTGTCACACAAAAAATGGTTAATTCATGTAACCTTGAAGGGTCATGTTTTAGCCAAGAGACATTAAAAAGCTATACAAAATAACCTGGTTAGATGTTTGTATTTTGTTTTTCATCTACAGATTGATATAGAACATAAGGTCTAGCAAAAGATTAGGCTGTCTTGACCCTTCCTCCCAAGGGAGACTGGTCATGTAGACAAAGACGCTCCTCCAAGAGGTGGGACAGCATGTGCAGAGTCTGAAATCCTGATAGCAAGAGAGAGAGACAACCCTCTGAGGTAACCTCCGGGAAGCAGATTGATTTCTCTTTTCTTTAGAAATTGGTGCCTATTTTATATATGAATACATAAATTTTACCTTAGCATGCCTGAAGTTATGTGAGATGAAGGTAGCTAGCCAACAGTAAGACATTCTTCAGCCAAAAACATGACAGATCTTTGAGCTGGAGCCCTGAGACACTTCAAAACTCATCCTCCACAACACAAAGAGAGTAACAAAAGCTACACAGGTCTGGAGAGTTGATACCAGAGGTATGAGGGGAAGCTCAAGTGTCTTCCAGTGACTTTTGATGATGCCAGAGGCTCTCTGGCATGCAGTAAGGTATGAGGCTGCACACTTGAACCACCAAGGTCAAAACGCTCTGTGGAACATCATGCATGAATAGGCACATTTTATCAGAGTACTGAGTTTAGAAAACATGTTAGCAAGTTGTATAAACTTTCTTATCTCATTTAGTAAATGCCCAAGTGGTGAAATACTGGATGTTTACATTGTGAAATAAGAATATTGCTTTCATGCTTTAAAGACTGTTGCATCTGTGGCCTACATTTTGACTGGATAAATTAACCTGAGATTTGATAAATTTTTTAGTCTCACTAATAAATTCTCTGTGAGCTTATTTTAACACAAAGGCATCCACATGAAAGAATTACCAATATTGATGTGTATACTTCCCATTTCTCCTATAGTCTTGTTCCTGACTCCCATATAAGGTGGTTTGTCTTTTCCTTGCTGGGATGACTAGAGCTTTTTACAAAGGAAAACAACACACATGCAAAAGATGGTGAAGCACTTCAGGGGCAAAAGGCTTTAGCAGGTGAACTGTTCGATGGATTAACAGCTTTGTTTTTCCTAACATCTTTTGTATAAGAAACAGTATTATGCAAACATCAAATCTAAAAATAGCTGATCCTTCTCTTTACTGAGGAAGACACATACAAAACAGTTTTTGGCTTTTACGTTGACCTTTCATTTAAGTAGTTCTTGCAACATTTGTGGAAAATTAGTGTGGAGGTTTTTTTTCTGTATTCCCATACTTACTTGCAAAGAGAGCTCACTTGTCTTTGTGTTTCAACTGGCTGACTTCCTTAGCACTAGAGGCCTGGCGAGGGGAACCATAGGAACTACCAGGTATTGTCCAATCTCCCCTCCTCTTTTCAGGCTACGGACAATAGTATTTCCCATTCATGGCAGTGCACAGATTACATTCATTGCTGCTCTAAGTTTGAACAATTTAAGTCGTCTGCTAGGAACTGGTCAGAAGAATCAGTGCTTGGGTGATTCAAAGGACTGAATGCATCTGGCCAAGCTAATTTTAGTCTTGTGATAAACCACAGGAAAAGTTAGTAAGTTTTCAGGAAAAAAAAAAAATTGTATGTTTTAAACTTCTCTTTTTCTATTATAGCATTCAAGTTCTCCTGCAAAAGCCAGCACAGTGAGATAACAGGAGGAATTTTTCACAGTCTGTCCAACTTTTCAGCACTAGTGTAAGAACTAGATCTGTTTAGATTCTTACATTTCATGTGTCACTGACCTGGTAGTTGTTATAATAGTGAGTTGAAGTGCAGAGAAAAAGGCATTTTGATTCTGAAATATGCAGAGACAATCTGAAAGGGGCTTTCTATGCCTGTCCTAATGCAGCTTTTCCATTTGGCATTAAATGTTCAGACACTTACTAGGCCAAAGAAGGATAGTGAGATTCCTGTGCAGACTGACAGCTAAAGCACGACCAGGAGATGGGTACATGTTTTAGTGCTTGCTCCTGTGAATAGGTAAGTATTTTATAGAAACAAGCGGCTTCAATAAGATAAAAGATCAGAAATTCATATCAGACTGGTAACCCAAATAATTCCAATTGACAGTACACTCTGTTGAAACATTTTGCACTACCCAATGCATGGTGCCATTTTTGCATACACTCAAGTCCCCCTACTTTATTATACATGGAATATTTTCTAATGCCTCTTATTTCACATATTCATTTGTTTTGCAATAGTTTTTGAGCATCACAAAAATATTTGTATGTCAAAAAGCACCTGTAAAACTGACTGAAACCTCAGGTTTACCTTCGAACATTTCACATGTATTTCCAGTAGGGTTTTTTTGTTTTGGTTTGGTTTTGTTTGGTTTGGCTTGGGTTGGGATTATTTTTGTTCATTTGTTTGGGGTTTTTGGTTGTTGTTGTGTTTTGTGTTTTGTTGCAGTTTTTTGGGGGGTGGGAGATTTGTGTGTGTGCTTTCTCTTTATTTTATTCTGCATTTAACCAATAAAAATTATGAACTTGTTCAGCAAAAGTTATGTCTACATCATATGTTTAGTCCAGGTTGCCTTCCTAGCCCGGTGTAGTATCCAGCTTTATGCATGGACTGGGAGGTGTGAGTCAGCTGGGAAGTGCGACTAAGAGCTGAAAAGGAACTGCTTTCTAAACCACTTCTCAAGTGTGAAGACAACACCTTCTAGTTAAGTGGCAAAAGCCAGCTTCTTAAGCGGTCCCCCAGCTGTATCTGTGTTGATGCACTCTGATGTCTAGTTGCAAGATCTAAAACGTTTGCTTAAACAAACCACCGTGGCTTGAAGTGACAATTTGACATTGAGTTGTGATCAGCCCTGAACCCTCAGGCACGGCTATTTTTTTTCTCCTTTGGGTTGCAACACCTAAGAGCTGAGATTCAGTCTAAGATACCTCATTGTCTTACTTGTCCTTTGCTATCCCTGCTTCTCACTCCAAGTTTCTGTTCACTATTGCTCTTTCCACACTGGCCACCATGAAGGAAGCTCTGCCTTAGGTGACCTGGCTCTTCCATTTCCTGGGTGAGCGTCACAGCCAGAGTTTGGGGTAGGTGATGGGTGCAAGAATGCACTGCGCATGTGTCTGGGGATATGTGGTTCTGGTGGCAGGAACAGATGCAGTTTGACAGATGCCAAACAGCTGCTTTTATGAGGCACAGAATCATAGTCTTCTTCATAGAATGACAAGGCTTTAATAAAAGCAAATAGTCTTTGTCAAACAGTACTCTCCAAAGCAGAGGTTTCAGTAATGTCACTATCTTTAACCACATCCCATCCTGTCATTAGGTAAAGCTGTGCAGCACAACGAAACATCCTGTGGCTCAGGGACACCCGCCAGTGGAGCTGCTGCTCTGGTTGACAGACCTCTCTGGGGCACATTGCCTTTGTGCCACCACTGCTGAGAGACATCGGAAGGGCTACAAGCCGATGGCATCACTCAGCTCCACTGGGATAATCGCCACCAGCAGCTACTCTGGCTCGCCCAGCTGGTCTGCTTATGTCTGCATAAAGAACAGTTCCCAGCAGATATGTGTTTAATTGCTCTGCCACCCTGTGGTCCTTTCAAGAATTTAAGTATGAAAATGTCTATTAGAAAATTGTTGTGAATGGATGCAATAAAATAAAAATACTATTAAATTAAACTAATGGTAATTTTATAAGGAAATAATCTTGAGACAATACAATCTTTGTACACAATTAAAAACACAAACATACTTGACTCCATCATTAATTTCCCTCCACAATGAACACCAAAAATAACTACCCAATGAAGTAAAAATGAAAAATTAAGTCAGTAAAACACTGGATAATTCAATATTCTCTTCTGTGAAAGCACCTTACATGGAACTGTTTGGGACCTCCTAGGTTCTCAAAATATTTCTGGATCTTTTAGAATGCTGAAGCAAGGAGATAAACTCTGTAGAACACGATTCTAAAATAAATCACTATCTGCATTGAGCTGAGATACAGCAAAATTATTGGCTATGACCAGTCGCTTTATTGAACCAAAGAGAAGGTTATTTCTTATGCTACTGAGATCCAGAATTCTTCACGGAGAAAGAGCTCTGATGCAGCTCTTCATCAGGGAAACTGGAAGCCAAAGGAACTGTTGGAAGGAGGCACCAACAGGCAGAACTGGGATGAAACATCAAGATTTTATCGTAAGAACAAATTTGGGTTTCTTGAAATAAGAGAACCTAGTAACTATTGCCAAGGGCTGAATTGTAGTGGGAACACTGTTCTGCTCTCAACACCTCAGCAGAAAAAAAAGCATCAGAAAATCAGGCTGTAGTTGTGGTGTCCAGGAAGAAAATTTCATGAAGGTGCATTCACCCAGGAAAGAGGGGTGAAATGAGGATAAAAGGGTACAGGAAAGACCAGCAAAGAGAAAAAGATTGGAGAGAAAAGTATCCCACTAAAAGCAAAAGTAGGACTTGAGCTGAAGGAAACCAAGGGAAAGAAATTGGAACAGTAACAACAAAACCAGTCTGAAGTAGGAGGTGGAAGGAATAAATTGCCTTTGTGATGTCCCTCAGCTTTTCCCCTCTGTATTACACTGGCTTCACAGTGGGACACTGCCTGTCTCCACAGCAACTGACAGAGAGACAAGACCTTCCTTTCCTCTCTGCACTGACTCCTCTCTCTGGAGAGGAGCCCTCCAAACTGTCACTCTCTCGTGATATCAATACAGAAAACTTGCCTAGAAGCATCTCAGAAGACCCACTTACTGCAGGGCCCCACCATGAAATAGGATCAGTTACACCTGTGCTTTTTCTATAATCCAACTGGGCAGACACCAGCACCCACTCCCTCAGGAACGGAACTTGCATAAAGATTTTAATTAAAGCTTTCTAAGTAATTTAATTGCCTTTGATGTTTTTCTAAAAATATTAAATTTGTGAGGAAAAATCATTCAGCTCACCAAATAGGGGCCTGAAAGGCACTATCTCCCCTCATGCCTCACACAGCATCTCTTCTGAAGCAGTTCATGATGAGAGCAGCCCCATCACCCACTTACCGAACAATTTCCCACGGAAAGGCAATTCTTGTAGGTAAGGTCTGCCCCAAAACTGAAGAGCCAGTCTGCAACACTTAAAAGGCAGAAGATGAGAGGACAAGGATCTCTCCTAACTGTGCAGGCTGTGAATTTATTTTTCTGAATAATGGAAAGTTACTTCCCTCGTCCTGGTTATAACTTACCACATGATGTCAAATTGTTCAGTGTCTCAAGACATTGATAGCCCTTGTGATATACTCACTAATACCCATTGCTCACAGAGTTGTAAGAAAAAAATTCCGGCTACTCACTGACACAGTGATTACAATGGAAAAATGTTTGTCCTCGTGACAAACTGTAGTATCCAGCGGCAGGAGAAAAAAATACAGATTGTTAGGAACTTCACAGCAAAATATCAAAAATATAATAGCTGTGGGATCATCAGTGCTTTAGCCCCGGTAATACAAGGAGGTAGATGGGAATCTTCAGAACAAAATGTTTCCTGCAGAAATATCTGCAGAGTTTTTTCACTTTCAGGTTGATGGTTTGAGGCTAAAAAGGGCATGGGACTAGAAGGGCTTCTGGTTATATTGGGGAGCAGGATGGGAAGGATATAACTTGCTCATCTAACACTTCAGCACTGGGAGGAAAGTTGAGAAAGACAAAGTCGAGTGAACTTGTAATCCTTGGATGGTTACAGCCGGAGATCTCATTATCTGTCATGACTGAGAGTGAGCCTAGAAGGCCCTACCAGCAAAAACAAGAGAAACAACTAGAATTTAACAGAATCAGATATTTGTTCTGCATTTTATAGTTCATTCCAGCATTAGGTCTGTTGGATAAAATTTTTATGATGTGTTCATTTGCATTGTTGCTTTATTTTTCCCCTATGTAAGGTTTCTGCTCCCTTTGTTATGCGACCTTTTCTATACTGGCTTCTTCCCATTTAAGTTTTTGTCCTGCTATTTTTCACTTTCATTTTCCTGCACCACTCTACTCCTCCATTGTATTCTCTTCACAAATAGAGTACTTGATGCATCTTCCTGTTTGAGGGGTTTTTTAATATTTTGCATAATATGGCTATGGTTTTTACATTAATTTGATTTTTTTTTTATTTTAGATTCATACAGGAAGTGTAGGTATGTAGTTTGCCTCAAAAATTAATAATAGATTAACTAAAAAATCCCCACTTTCTGAGATTACTGCTGTGTAGATAATAGCTAATCAAGAAGTGAGATGATGTGATAACTTGCCAGATGACACATACAAATATTTAGGATGTCACTATTATTAAGATCTCCAGACTGAGCCTTGAGATTAGCCACAAAATAGTCTACACAGTATTTAAAACTACATTTAATGACATTTATCTCATGTAGTTCCTAGATATTAATGTTAGCACTCTTTCAAATAATTTTAGCAGCAGATGTTTTATGTGACTAAAGTTTAGGCCCACAGTAAAATATTGCTGTTAATTTTGCCAACTAGCAAAATCATGTAAGTCTGAATTACAGATTTTGCTGTGGTAGAAGCACTCTGGAGATCTATCCAGAAAATGATGTACAGGGAGCAAAAGATTTTCACAATGTACTCATTCATGAAATAACGTGACTGCCTGACATATACTCTAAATCTAAAAGGGACCATGGCCCTGTAATTAATACATTCTTGCAAAAAATGTCCTGCTCTTTAATGTCTGTGTGAACAGACATCATAGCACCTTTCCACCCACTGCACCAGTGTTTACACTGTGAGGACATACTGTTTAGCCACAAATATCCTGGCTGACTGGCTGAGACTGGGAGAAGCTAAGAATGCAGGCTGGGTACCAGCTTGTTCAGATCTACCCCACCTTATCATGAAATCAGTGTGGCGTAACTGATCCTCTGGCTTTGTTTGCAATTACACATGCAGTCCTTGCAGAAAAGTAACAACAATGAAACAGGTATCTAAACACTGGTTAGTTCATAAGCATTGGGCATCTCAGTTCCTGCTTGTCACAACTGTGTACAGTGAAATTCTCAATCATTTCCAAACCATGTTTATCATGGTTATCCTCTGGCTTTCCAGCTTTGTGGTTGAGGGTTTCTTCTCTAGTATTTCCAGGCCAGGACCAATTTTATGTCACTGAGATACTCCAAGCTGTTATATGGTCTATACAAATATTTATGTTTGGTTACAGCTGTTTATTTTCTTCTAATTTGGATATAACCATTTTCCATATCCCTCTTGGCCTGTTAAGACTGGCAAGACAGCCTTATTTGAGGCAAGAATAAGATATCTGGTTATTCTACTAACTGTCTGAAGTTTTCCCTGGGTCTTGGACTCCTTAGTTCCTGCTATGGGGTGTTCTTCTGGCTGATATCATCAGGTGTGACAGTTTTACTGGGGTATGAAAATACAAATGAATCAAGGCCTGGAACACAGAATATGAAAGACACTGCTTTGCTATTTTATCTTTCATTTAAAAAAAAATTAAAATTGAAGTATGTCTGACTCAATAACCAAATACAGTGGGGAGCAGAAGAGTGTGTGCTTTGGTGATTTAGAGGGTCTGAATTTATTTAAGGTCCTGAGCTGTGACTAAAACATTGTGATTAACAGAGACAAGCTCATCTAACCTTCATGAATTTTTCTAATTCTTTTGTGGATCCCACTCATTTTTACTTTCATCACATCTCACAAGTTCCACAATGTGTTACACAGAAAGGTCTTCTCTCCTGTTATCCATTACTATCTTTTCATTTCAGCAGTATTCCCCAGTTCTTACGTTTGAGTCAGACTAGACAATCATTATTCAAGATAGCTGTGCACTGTGGATTTATACAATAGCATAATGATATTTTCTGATTTGTTTTTCTTTACTGTTTCTTGTTTTCCTTGGAAGGAAATGTAACACATTCACTGTAGACAGTTATTCTCCCAGTGTCTCACAGGAGTTTGTAATGTGCTGAAACAGCATTCAGAGCTCTAACCTCCAGTCACACCTCCAGCTCCAGCAGTCACCTTCTGTATTGAAACACAATGAGCACATCCAATGACAGATATTTCTAGACAATAAGAAACAGTCATTTAATGAGTGAAAATGTGACACACATGCTAATTTTAAATATTGCAGATGCCATTCCAGCTGAGAAAAGAAATCCTTGAACTAAGGTTTGTGAGGCTTTAATCAAAATGAGCCTCTCTTGTGGAATAATCTCCAAGAACTGTAACTGTGAATTGTGTGATTATCAGCAGACTGGTAATGTGTTTCAGTATTCAACTTTGGCACTATGCCAGTTTTTTCAGAGCTGGCTTTATCATCTTTTTTTATTTTCACAGCTACCTCGTTGTGCTTTGAAGGACATACTTAAGTTTCTAGGGTGTACCTCCTTGTCATTCAAATGCCCCTTTTCGAGTAGCCCAATTTTCTCAGTACATTTTACTGTGGAGCTCCCAATCACACCTGGGAAGGCAACCTCCTAATACTCCTAATGACTAGAGCCTGACAATGGTAACGTGAACTGTTACATGTTATCTCCTCGTTCATTGTTTTCTGTTTTAGTCGTAATCTGGAGTTATTTGAACTTCCTTTCTTTGATTTGTCACAGCTGGCCTTTCATTTATTTGGCTGTTCACATCCTTGATGTTTGAGTCCTGGGAAACATTATACAGGGCCAAGAACTTCAAAGGCAAGACTATAATAATCTTCAACAATCCTTTTTTTGTTTCGCTAACTTCACTCAACATTAGTCAACTACATTCTGCTAATGCTAATTTCCATTAACATTTGTCAGTTGAAAAACTACACCAAAGCTTATCTTGGTTGAGACCTGACTTGATTCCCGCCTTCCGTCCCCAGCCCAGATGAGGATCCAGGCTATTTAGTGGTTTAGTCTGCTGATAGGCCAGTCTGCTTCTGCCTCTCAGAATGGATTAGAGCTGAATTCCTCTAAGTAAGAACTTCAATATATCATTCAGCCACTGATTTTCAGCAAAATTCTAGGAAATTTACCTGCCAAATTTGCTTGAACTTGAACAGCAACTTCCAGATGTTAAGCAGGCAGAGAAAGGTGCCAGGCAGCACAAGTAGAACAAGCATATACGTTTCAGTTCCTAAGGAAACAATATAAAAAGCATCTTCAACCAGAACCACTAGAATAAACAAAACTGACCGGAAAAATGAATAACTATGACAAATGTTCCTGGCCACAGATCAATGCCAACTCCTGAATAACAGCAAGTGATTTAATTCCTGTGGGGTTTCTGTTAAATAGCAGAGCTCTTAAGATAAAATTTTCTTGAACTTATGTCTTGGATACCGTTCCTTGGCTGTATCAGAATGCCTTTTTTTTATTTCTCAGAATGAAAAGGAGAAAGAAGGAGAAGCAGGCATGCAAAGTCATTGGAAAATTGCACAAATTAAGGTCTAAATTAAACCCAGCACAATTAAGCTGCTATGTAAACAATTAGTAACTGAGTGAGGATTTACTTGGTAAAAAGTGATTTTCTGGTTTACTTTAGAGGTGTGCAGGAAGATATTTACATTAAAACAAAATAAAAGTCTGGAATAAGGCTGTGCATGTATCGGTTTGCAGCTACACATTAGTAGAAACTACCCAATGCTGGAATGCATTTGGTTTCCTGTATACACAGTGGCTTTCCACCTTTCAATAGTATTTCCACCTTTCAATAACTGAAATAAAACATGAAAACACGATAGATAGCTGACTCTCTGAACATGTCCATGCCCATGTGATAGAGGTAACTGCCTAATAACTTCAAAATTTTCTCCAAGGCCAATTGCCTTGCTGGCACCACTCAGGCAAAGGACCTTCTTAAGGCAGAAGATGCTGGACTCAGCCACATACAACAACAGCTGGTCTCTGCCAGGCTGGGTACTGAACCGAGCCAGCTCCATCCCACCGACTCCTGCTTCTGGTCTCCACAGAAAAGGGCTACAACCACCTTGTCTGGGTCACTTGGTACCTGCTTATACCAAGCACAGAGGGACTCTGCAAGCGGATATTCACAGCTTAGGAGTGCAGAGTAACTATTTGTTAGCTAATGCACACAGCACACAGCTAAGACTGACACACTGCTAGGCTGAGTGTTAATATCTCCTGTTAATATGTTAATGTGTCAGTGCACATTTGGGGAGCCAGTTGTGCTGGACAAAGCAAGGAAGAGGCACCCTGTGCTGCTCCTTGCAGAAGACTCCTGGTGCTGCTGAGCCCTTGTCTTCTGAGTCTCAGCTTTTGTTTTCTTCTTATGGTTTAAGGACGTCAATAGACTTCCTCTTGAATCTCTGAGCTGCAGACTATTTCCATTGCAATGTGGTTTCCACTCATCTCTGTCATGGTTTAGCTCAAGCACTTTAGCTTCCTCTGGCAGAAGGAGCCCAGATCAGGCCCATCTGAGCCCTGAGTCACAGGCAGACGATCCTGTGAGAAAAATCTCTTTTATTCAATTTTGTGAAGATACAAATATCTGTGAGATAAAGAAGTTTAGCAGAAAAAGGAAAGTCTCTATTTCATCACGTGCTGGGTGGTCTGGCCACGAAGGTCCAAAAAGCACACCCCCACTCTAAAAATCATGCTTTTTATGTGTCCCAAGAGTCCTGCCTTGTTAGCATAATGAGAGGAGTGGGCCTCTTCTTC
Organism: Xenops minutus; assembly: GCA_035221455.1. Lineage (NCBI taxonomy): Eukaryota > Metazoa > Chordata > Aves > Passeriformes > Furnariidae > Xenops > Xenops minutus. The sequence goes on along the minus strand of JAWWEE010000074.1, from coordinate 137,905,997 downwards.
TGATTGGGTTTGGTGTGCCCCCTGTGCAGGG
>JAWWEE010000074.1:137788985-137899192 GCA_035221455.1 Xenops minutus | reverse complement strand
TGTTGTACTCTTTTATACTTTTATACTCTTTTATACTCCTTTATATTCTGTACCCCAAAACCCTATAAGTAGAGAACTCTTCTCTACCCACATAAAGTTGTCTTGGAAAGTTTTTCCACCTCTCCTTACAGCAACACTAGCAACACAACAAAATGTCATATGCAGTAATATTTATTCATAATATTGAACAAATATTACAGAAATATGTCAGTGTCTCCCAAACATTAGTGCCTCTTTTGAGGACTGATCACCATTTATTTTGAAGGAGAATGTATTTCCTCTATGAGCTTGCTGGAGAACAACTAGACATATCTGATACATATAGACAAATTTTCCCAAGCCACTAATGGAACTCTGAATTAATCTGAAAGCTCTCCAGAGGAAAGCTCTTTCCTATGGGATTAATTCTCACTGGAATCCCAAATGATATGTGTGCAGTAAACATTTCAACTGTGTCGTTTGCTTACATTTAGTATTTATCATGTATTGGCAACCAAAAAGCCACCTTTAATCTGTTTGAAAACAATTTGACTCTCTTGGTGGCTTACTGTAAGCTTCCCATGGTTTTCAGGACTACATCATCAACTACAGGAAAACCTATATAGGCTAGTACTGAATTTTACAGTGAAATGACAAGGCATACTCAGATGATCACAGACATCTGATAGGAATAAGAAATGCGTTAAATAGATTACCTGGAAGTTGCTGGTGTGGCCATGATGCAAGTCAACCCATTCTATTTTATGTTTGTGAGGATGATGTAGATGATAAAAGCATCAGAGCTGAGAGCCGTGATAGCTTCAAAAAAAGCTGTTAAAAGTGCTAGCCAGGCCCCAAAGTAGGGACAAATGCCAAGGACTCCTGTGTAAGGCATCTGAATGGCAGTGCCTGCCTTAAAAACACACATTGATTTGGGGATATTTTTGCTCTCAGTTGCTAGCAGTGTTTCATTAAGTACTATATAATATGGTTGTCCCTTGTTGGCATACTGATGAGAGCTTGGCCTGATGATATTTCAAGAAATTGTCTAATAGGAATGGCATAGCAGGAAGCAGAGACTTTTCCGTATTTATTAAATGTTTTTTTAACATGTGGATGTTCCAAACTTAGTATTGGTTTGTTCCATTTGTGTTCCCTTAGTATAATAGATCTCCCAAGTACTTAATGGAGTGCTTTTCTTTCTGATAGGAAGTATTTGTAAGCTGTAATCAACAGAACGTTAATATTAGAGTTGATAAAATAGGCTGTAAGGTGAATAAAGGAATTGATGAAGCCCTATTTCTGATGGATTGCAGTCTGGTATTTCTTCCATTTGCTTCAGTCCTCATGATCCCGTCTGTCCCTGCCATGTCTTTCCCACAGTGTCCACAGCACCTTCTAAACTCACCACGTAACTGTTCTGGAAGGAGTTGTATGTTTTGTGGCTGGTTCTGTGCTATGTGTCTGCTATCCAATTAGCAAAACCAGCATGTAATTGTTGAGGTCATGGTGGAGGAGGCTTTCCCTCAGTGGAGGTACAAAGTTGGGTTATGACTTCTATCCAAAAGTGATAAGTGATTTTTCCTTTGCTTTTTTTTTTTTAATCTCACAGTTGAATGTATCTGATTTTAAGAAAGCCAGAACATGCTCACTTTTCTTTCTTGCTGGGATACTTTACTTACAATGTCTGCTTGTGCTAATTTGACATCCTGGGAATGCAGGTATATTACTTACTCCTGACAAACTTTCCTGTAGTTAGTCTCGTTTTTATATTGAATAACCCTAGGAAAAATATTTTAAGTTACAAGAAAAGTTTCAGAGAGTGTGATAAACCTTAGAAAATTCAGTCTGGAGAAAAAAAAAAGCTGTCTTAAGTCTTTCCCTCATTATAGCTTAGAATGCATTTAGCATGCTCACTGAAGTAAAAAAAGGACCATGGATAATCTGTTTTTATTTCCTTTTTTTTTTCCCCTCATTGCAGTATACAACAGAAGATTTGTTAAGTCTGATTCAAGCAAGTGAAGAAGAAATACTCCACCAATTGCAGGTTATAGATGCCTGCAAAATTGAAGGTATTCATCTCTAAAGAATATTATTGCTTATGAGGAAATAACCCTGCTATTTTCCCCAAAATGTCTCCTTTTTCTAAGGCCCATTCCACATCCTTGTCTTTCAAGGTGCAATTTATTTCAAAGTTTTGAGATCTGCTTCCATAGTTCTGTGTCCTCCACTGCTGTGAAGCTGATCAAAAGGATAAAGTCAGGCAGGCACTGCTAGTCTCTCTCTTCCCAGGGTATTCCTTCTTTGCTGCTACAAACAGTGACATCAGAGTCTCCCACCCATAGCATGAATATTTCTGGTTGGTTGCCCTCTTCCTGAATAAACTTTCTGGAGTTCTAGAGGCAAAATCAGCTTATCCTTAGGTAATGCCAGCCTTTTCCTAGTCCTTTTTGCCTCCCAGACTGGGCTTATCTCAGTGTCTTCCTACCATGTGATGCAAAACTTGAGCAAGAGCCTCACCTTGAGGCAGGTCCTACTCATCCTTTATTTGGCCATGCCCAAACCCACACCAGATGACAGCAGTGCTTCAGTCATAAACTGATACAGGGAAGAACTGAGCTCTGCAGGTTACCAGGTCCATATTCCTGCTTTAGAACAGCACCAGCTTGGAGCTGGCTGCTCAGGATTTCCAAGGATGGAGATTTCATGCTCTCTGTGAGGCTGTTCCAGTGTTTGATTATTTACAAGGAGAAAAAAATTCTAGTAACCAGCTGGTATTTCCCTTGTTGCCTCAGATCCCATCACTGTGGACCACTGGGAATAATTCTGCGCTATCATCTCTGTACCATCCCACTATGTAAGCAAAGATGTCAGAGATGGCTTCCCTTGCCAGTGACACCTGCACAGCTCCATTGTACCAGTGCTTTGTCACATCTGGATTTTTCTGGACTTGTCTGGACCTGAGCTGTGGCTTTGCAGGGTTAATGCAGTTCTGTGCCTGAGCTAATTACTAGTTTTTTCCAGGTCTAATTCATCTTGGGATGGGATTTGTAGTGTCTTTGAATCTGTGGCAGTTAATCTAAATGAAGTTATGAGTAATTGAGATTATTAAATTTCATTCTCCTTTACATTTACTCATATTATTTAGTTCTTTTTCTCAGTTTTAATCCCAGAAAAGACAGAATGCTGCTGCACTTTGTAAAGGTGTGATCTAAATGTCCAAACTCCTGTAATGTATGTTAGTGGGAATAGAATTAAGGTGTTAGTGTTTGCCTCCTAACAGTGTTTTGTCATCTTTTATTTGGCAGGATATTGGAGAATTCTGGAATTTGACTATGAGATGAAACTCTTGGATCATGTGACTCAGCTAATAGACTCAGAGTCCTGGTCTTTAAGTAAGGTTCCGTTACGTACCTGCCTGGAAGAACTTGGATCTCTAGAACCCAGGTAAGCAATTATTTTTAGTACTTAAAATTGGCTACGTTTATTATTAACTAATTCTACTTGCAATAATTATTAACTTTGTTAGAATTTTAATCTTGCAAAACTAGATTCCAGTTACCATCATGTTAATGATACATTGTCTCTAAAAATATACAAGGGTGTTAGTAGTTTAGACAGATAGGTTAGTAAATGGATTTTAGTGTCTCTTGGTAGTACTTCCATTGATTCAATAGTAGAAACATTACTGCTGAATTGTAAATGATGGAGGTAGTATGTACTTCAGCTGTAAATTGCTGACCATCTGTTCTGAAGCTATAGCTAGCCAAAAATGTTTAGTTTACCTGTTATATACTGTCTGAGATGGGGGGGATGTTTTCTGGTGTAATACTGAATTCAGAATATTGTGAAATAATTCAAGATTACCACTCAAAGTCTTAAGTTTACAATATGTAGCATTTTCCATTTATTTGTCTTTAGCTCAAAAAGAGATTTCACTTTAGTGTCTGCAGTTAGTCTATAATTTTGTGCCAGAGTTCTAGAAAAATGTCTACTATTCAGTGAGGGATAATTAACTGACAAATTTTTGACTTGCATCATAGAATCATTTAGGCTGGTAAAAATCATTGAGTCCAACTCCCAAATCCACCACTTAATCATGTCTCTAAGTGCCAGAACTCCACAATACCTTAAATAGCTCCAGGGGTGGTGACTCCAGCATTGCCCTGGGCAGCCAGTTTCAGTGCTTGACAATGCTTTCCATGAAGAAATATATCCAATCTAAACCTCCCTTGGTACAACCTGAGGCCATTTCCTCTTGTCCTGTCACTTGTTATCTGGGAGAAGAGACTGACACCCACCTGGCTAATACCTCCTTTCAGGGAGTTGTAGAGAATGAAAACATCTCCCCTGAGCCTCCTTTCCTTCAGGCTGAACACTCCCAGTTCCCTCAGCTTCTCCTTATCAGAATTGTGATCCAGACCCTTCCCCAGATCCCCTGCCCTTCTCTGGACTTGCTGCAGCCCCTCAATGTCCTTCTTGTAGTTAGGGGCCCAGAACTGGACACAGGATTTGAGGCGTGGCCTCACCAGTGCTGAGTACAACGGGATGATCACTGCCCTGGTCCTGCTGGCCAAAGTTTCTGATACAATTCTTTCTCATTGGAAAGAAGTGATATTGCAAGAGTCTCTTTTTCTTATTCTCCTTGGGTATTTTAGTCTTTGCTAGTTATAACTAGAAAGTGGAAAAGACCTTTGGGATTGACAGGATAATTAACTCCCATATATTATTTCTGTCCCCTTTTGTTCTTTTTTGCTTTTAAGTTTTTATCAGCTTCTTGATTTTACCCATGAAGATGTGTCTAATCCTCTATTCTCTTTATTTTTTTCCCCCCTATACCTGCAGTGTTAAAACTTGATTTCTGGATTTTTTTTTTTCAGAGAGATGATAGAACACATTCTTTTAAGCTATGGGAGGAAATATGTTGATGATGGTAAGTTTGGGAGAGCTTGCATGGTTTAACTTTGCATAAAAGAAATAGTTATTAAAGAGGAAATGCAAATTTTGTGAGGATGGCCCAAACAAATGAATTTGCTACAGTGCCACTAAAAGGAGGGAGCAAACTGAGCTAAAAATCAGTCCAATTTTTAGTTTAATATGAAAAAGGACTATTAAACTGTTCAAGATAATAGGGAAAAATTTGAAACTAACAGAGGTTCTGGAAGAGATGTATTAGGTGTCTACAAGCCATAATTTTGTGACTAAAGACAGATCACTGGTAAAATTTACATGGCATCTCTCTTTGAATATCCTAGGAGGCCTCAGATATTTAAGCAACTAATCGTGCTATTGTGAATATCAATGGCATGAATTCAGCTTGCCTGAAGTAGGCATCTGCCTTTCATCCCTTGAACTGCACCACAAGATCTGCTGATTGTATTGATTAAATTTCCACTGCCCATCTCACACACAGACATAATATTGCAATGCCCTTATCTCAATCTGAATTCTTCCTCGCAGTTGCTTTCATCTCACCTTTGGCTGAAGTAGGAGTTGCACTCAAACGACATAGGAAAGTAGTTAGAGTGACAACAGACCACTGTCTTAATGTATTTAAACAGGTTGCAAAAGTTGCACAAGGAGCAAGTCTGAGTTACAGAAGTCCAGGTGACTGAAAAAGTGGAAGGAAGTGTTTATGCCTGATGTTGTTCGGAGAATTTTACCCAAATCAGTGTGAGAGAAATGAAGTCTCATTATTCCCTTCATCATGTCATAAGGGTGATTCAAGTGAAAGTTTGTTCAACCACAGACAGCAAATGCTTTACTACAAGCCATTCAGAAATAGGAATAAAAACTGTAGGAGAAACAGTGTACTGTGAAAGGGGAAAAAATGGAGGGCAAATACATTTATTGATATGAAATAATACTGTAGGTGGGACAGTGCTGCTCTGTTCTGCATAATTTGTTCTTTAGAATGAGAAGGTACCATCATTTATACAAAGTAATAACCAAGTTTAACCAGGTCACATTACGTCCTGAGGAAAAGAAAAAAACAGGATACTTGGTTTATAGCAGACTGTAGAACAGAATGGAAATACAAGGCTGTTCTCTGTTCTTTTATCAAAAAGCAAGAACCCAAGATAACTTATTTTGTGTTTCTCAGCAGGGGAGGTTTACTTTGAAATGTGTGAAGATAAAATATGCAGAGCTATAGCACAAATGCTTTTGCGGAATGCAGTTAAATTCAATCTATCAGAGTTTCAAGAAGTCTGGCAACAAAGTGTCCCTGAAGGAATGACAACAAGGCTTGATCAGCTTAAGGTAAACCCATAAAGATGTATGGATTCTTTTGTAGGTAGTCTGTAACAAAAATAGATTTTATCCATTACTGAGTGTTGACTGTTGTTTCTACCAGCTTTTGAGTTTTTGTGCATTTTATTGTATCGTTTGAGAGCACCAGTAGTCTGGAATCATGATAATTCATGTTTCTGTAACTCCAGCATGTTTCACTGAAGAAAAGTTGCAGCTGTACAGTTATTACTAGTAAATATAACTAGAACAGAAGTTGAAGCTGTTGTTGAGCAGATTGTAGTGACAGCCAGTAAAGTAGGAAGCACTATAGGAATCTTTTTGCTCAAAGGAGGCACAGAGACTTTGGAACTCATTGGATTCCCCCTTCCTTCTTGTCATAAAGGAAATTATAAATACTGCCTGTAAAACAGCACCTTTATCTTTCTTCTTCACTTTGCCTCTGGAGTGCAGTTCTAGAAGGCTTTGGATATACAAAGAGGAGTTTGTATGGAATACTGTCAGAAAGAAGGAAGTTTAATTGTTTTGTCTTTACTTAACATTTTCTCTCTGATGCTGGTCTACAGGGCTTGGCTCTTGTGGATAAAAGCTCAAGACCAGAGACCATCTCTCTGCTAAAAGTAGAAGACTTACCTGAAGACAATCAGGAAAGATTCAACAGCTTATTCGGCATACGGGAAAAGTGGACAGAAGCAGATATTACCCCTTATATACAGTAAGGATATGTTTCTTCTTATTAAAATATAATTAGTGTTATAATCTTCCCTTTTTGCACCGCTGGCTTCTGATGAGCTGTCATTGGCTCAAACACTATACTTTGCATTTTAAATCAGTACGAATACTCACCTTTGGGATCTGTAGCTCTATTTGTTGGATTTAAATGTTTGTAAAAAGCTGATCCTACTGGATTTAAACAGGTGATAACTCTCTCTTACTTGATTGAGGCAGATGTAAGTCATAAGCTAAACCTCCTGACATTTATAATCATTCTCCATATCTACAACACAAGGACTATAGAGCAATAATGCTTCCTGTACTGTGTCCTCTGTTCCTTTGGTGGTTAAGACTTTACTCTACCTCACTGTCTGGAATGCTCATCTGTGCTATATGTGAGCAAATATCGATAATAACCTAGAAGTAACTTCATCAACCCTTTGTGAGTGGCTCTAAATTTACTGTAATAGAACTGAATAGTTCAAAACTAATTATTTTGCTAGATTGAAAACTCTTGTGTGAACAGTAGTAATAAAAACCAACCAACTCCCCCTGAAAACCAAAATCCTTGTTTCTGATGTAAATCGTATAGTTTTGCCTATTGCTTAAATGTCAAATAAAGTTCGAAACGTTAGGTAATTTTAAACATTATGTGACAGTTACAGAAATTAATTTTTTTCTCCTAACACTCTAATCCAGTTTATTGCTATGGTTACAAGTATTTCATGGTTCATTTTGTGTGAGAATATCTCTAATGCGAATGTCATCTGCATTATTTTCTCTATAGAGACTTGTGTGCAGAGAAGCAGACTGTTGGTACTCTTCTGACAAAATACGCTCGTTCCTCAATGCTGAATGGTGTTAAAGTTTATAATTCCAGAAGACCCATCTCATAGCAAGTCTTGTTTTAAGAACTGAGAATACTGAACGGAGTAACAGTGGGCGTTGATTCATGCTGCCTTCTGGGGAAAGAAGTTGCCAGCCAACATTACACAATGTACTGGAGTTTAAACAGCTAAGCTTCTTGAACAAGTACTGTTTTCTGCTCAGCCTCTTCTGAGGGACTATAGTTCATTTTTCCTTCCTTTGCCCACCAAATTCTTTTTCCTTTGTGTCTAGTTAAGCCAGGAGTCAAGCAACTTATTGAATACACTTTATCTGTCTTTCCAGAAGGTGAAGTCTGACATGAAGATTTAAAACCTCTTTGATAATAATTCAGTCAGTTGAATTGAACGGGAAAAGGGAATGTTTAGTCTTTTGCCCATTAGTGACCATTCTTTATGATAGGGCAGACCTTCAGAAGTTCATGAACAAATCATTCCTGATTGAGACTAAACTAGTCTTAATTTTGAAAGGTAGTTCTTTTTGTGGTCATGTCTGTGAATACCATTAGCACATGCTCTTGACACTTTAACACTGGGTAGAATGGCCTTTGAAATATTACAAAAAAAAACAAGTTGCAGTGAAGTGTGAATATAAGAGGGCGTAGTTGGACATTGTTATGAGCTTCCTATAAGCTATCATTAAAATGTAGCTGAGGTGCTTTACAAAAGACTACCTGTGTTTTTTAAAAAGAACTTATAAAACTTTGTAGTACAATTATTTTTTTTTTAAACTTTTTTATGGCAAATAAATGAATAAAGAAATTGTGCCTTGAAAACTTAGTGGAATATTATTTTGTATAGAGCAGTGAAACAAGATGTTTTTTACAATACTATTATGAAGGGGTGTGCCTGAGATGGAAATCTTGTAATCATTAAAAAGGATTGTTTGTGTGTCAGTAAACCAGAGTTTGATGTTAGACGGTTTTCAGATTTATTTTTTAAACTTAACAGTTGTAGGTTATTTGATACAGAAAGCACTTGCTGCATCAGACTCAGAGGTGAGGTATGAAAAACCTTGGAACTGCCAACATTCCAGCTGTAGGGTGAGTGGGGAGGGGAAGGAAACTGTAAATCAAATGTAACTCTTAAACTGGATGTGTGCACACTTGGAATTTTGTTACGGATAAAAAGCTGAATAAAACCTACTTCCTGAGCTCCGTTTCTTGTTGCCCAGCGCTGCAAGGTCAGTTCCCTGTGCCCCACCTTGCTGGTGCAGGGGGTGGTGTTTGACCAGCTCCGTGCCGGCAAGGACCGCCTGGTTCCCTGTTGGGTTCCAGCAGCTCTGGCCTTCCAGTAGCACGGAACGTTCCCTCTGGAATATCAATGACAATAGAAACGCCTCGGAAACTCCACTGCATCGCAGAAGGTTGGTTAGTTGAAATGCACAACACAGTTGGTAGTTTTGTAGCCTGTGGTCCTATTTATATAGGGGTTGGTTTGTGAAAAAAATCAAGTATTTCACAAACTGCTGTATTACAGCGCATCACCGTGCTTCTGCTCCGTTAGACATTCCGCATGGAAGGACGCTTTCAGAACTCCATCAGCTTCCTTAATGCAAGCATTTAACAAAAATAGATGAATTGAAACTTAGAACACATCTTGGTGCCGAAGAAGTGCCTGCCGTGTGCCCCCGCTGCCGTCGGTCAGGGCTGTGGCAGTGCCGCGGTTCCCGCGCTGTTCCCTCACACATTCCCCTTCCCGTTCCCGCCTGGGGGAGGGATCGATCCCCCAGTCCCGCCTTTCCCCCCCCCGCCCCTTCAGCCGGGCCGGCACCGGCCTGCGCATGCGCGCGGGGACGGGCCGGCGCGTGACGTCACGCGCTTTCAGTTCATTTGGGGAGTTATTTTCTTTCTCCCTCCTTTTTTTTCCCCCCCCTTTCCTCCGGCTGCCGCCGCTGCCGCCCTCCTGTAGAACGCCACACTCCGAAAGACCCTCCCAGCCCTAAGGCCGCAAATCCCGTGCATCGCGCCGTGACCTCTCACCCGCCGGGGTCGGGGGTGACCGCCAAGATGGCGGCGGCCGCTGAGGGGGCGCGCTGCTGAGGGAGAGCCGCGGGGCCCGCCCTGCACTGCCCGGGGCACTGCTCTGCTCTGCTCTGCTCTGCCCTGCTTCTGCTCCTGCTCCTTCTCTGCTCTGCCCCTGCTCCTGCTCTGCCCCTGCTTCTGCCCCTGCCCCTGCCCCTGCCCCTGCTCCTGCTCCTGCTCCTGCTCCTGCTCTGACCTGCCCCTGCCCCTGCTCTGCCCCTGCCCTGCCTTGCCCCGGGCCCGGCCCGTCCCGCCCGCCTCTCCGCTGCCCCCGGGCCGCGCTGCCTGCCCGGCCTGCCCGGCCGTCCGCCCCGCCGAGCCGGTCCGTGTCCGTAGTTCCTGCGGAGAGGAGGCTCCTCTGGACTGGTACTGTACCCCGTGCGGGCTGAGGGGCTGCGTGTGCACTCCTGGAAGGGTATGCACGCACACTGATTGTTGGTGGTGTAAGGATGGTGCTGAAGGGAGCTGAAGATTCCTGACTGCTGGGGGGTCGCGAATGCGCTGAGGAGATGAGTGATCAAATACGACGTGACTCGGGGAAAAATCGAAGGACCCACTGAGCGAGGATGATGTTGATGCCAGTCTGACGGCCAGCAGTGTGTGTTTGGCGCCGCGGTTCAGGATGAACAGGAAGAAAGGAGACAAAGGATTTGAGAGCCCGAGACCGTATAAATTATAAGTATTCATTTTTTTAAAGTTGCTATACTTGAAACCAGTGCACATTAAAACAAGCCACATTCTGATGGGTAATGATTTACCGATGAATGGTGGGGCTATTGCTTGTGTGCTTGCATTCCGAAAACGTGTGTTGCAGGTGTATATTCTACTGTGTAAATGGACTTGCTCATGAGGCAGCGAGTCTGTCAACCATGCAGACTCATCTTTTGAAGATACTTACATTGTGCTCTTCAAACCCCCGAGATTTCTCCGCGCAGTGTCAGTACTACAGAGCATGCTATCATGTTCTATTCTTACTGCTGTGTCAAACCCTTTTGACTTAAGGCTTTTTTTACTATAGAAAAGTGTTTGCAGCAAGCAGCTTTGTTAAACAAACAGTAATTTTTACACATTTACTGTTTCGGTTGTAACTGACCGGCAAAGCAGTTGGTGGTGGATTTCAGTCGATCTTTACTTCTAACTCCTTGAATTCATTATAAATCTGTAGCACAACTGTATTTCTGAGTAGAATCATTCTTATATACAATTAAATGTAGGTAATGTCTGAATTTATATTTAAGTGTCATTCTTTTGTATGAATTTTTATCAAACTTGATCTCAGCTGAAACAGTCACTTTTTAATGCACACAATACATGAATATGTGCATCTAATGTGGAATCTGACATAAAAGTTGAATTGCTAAGAGGTTGTATCTTGAGTCATGAATTGCACTACCTTAATACCAGTCCTGAATAATATATAACCATTATTTCAAATAATAAATTCTTATGACTTGCTGATTGTAAAAGCACATACTGTATCTTTTAGCATATAATACCTGCTTACATAAATTGCATATGAGAGTCAACTCACCTCCTTAGGTCTCTGATTGCAAGTATTATGACTACATGTCATCTCTCCTACTACACATCACTGCAATGTTAGCCCTTGGCACTATGCCATTAGTACTATATTTTTACATAGAGATAAATGATGTTCAAAACCGATGTTGTTATCTTCCTGTATTACTAATAATATTCATATTGGTATGATACCGTGTTTGATTTTGTTAGAAGTTTCCTGACCATCTGTGCAACTTCTTTTCATTATTTATTTTAGACCACATAAGAGATTTAAACAACCATTAATTCTTCATATATATATTCTATAGGTAGTATTTAGATGTACATACATCCTGTACCTGTATAGCTCTCTGTCTTTTTTAAACTGAAGTATAATTTTGAATGCTTGTATTTGTGCAAAACCTTACTTTTTTTTTTTTTTCCCCCCAGTACAACTCACCAGGTAGTTTGTATCAACAACATAAATTTTCAGAGAAAGTCTGTTGTAGTAAGTATTTTTCAATAAAATGTGAAAATAGAAATTAAATGTCTGGGTTTTCTTCATGCTTTTAGAGGAAACAACTGCACACACAAGCTAGTATGTTGTTCAGCTTCTTCATATGTTATACTTTCTCATCTGATGCCTCTCATAAGTCTGTCATTCCTGACATGCATCAAATAAAGCGCCTTCTAATTGTGAACACTAATCTCTGTAAGAAAAGGCTTTCTAAATTAAGGCCACTGCATTGCAAATAATATTAAAGAATAATTTGCAGTTCAAAATTGATGTTCGCAGAGCATTAACTGATGTTAGGGTTAGGCATACAGAGTTTTCTAGCTTTTATGTGAGTTCACTGGGGCTTTGAAGAGACTCTCATGATTTCAGGGCGGAAGTTACTGAGGGTCTTTGTGAATGTAGATATCTGTTTAAATGGATTCTGCTTAGATTTTAAAAATCATTGTCTCAAGCTCAGGTATCAAACCCTAAATCATAATGATGAAAAACCTAGTAATGCTAATAACTTGAAATCTAGTCAATATTAACACATTATTTCCAGTAAAACAAGGATGATTGTCAGTAATGTTTAGGTTTTTTAATTTGTTTTGTTTTATTTCCCAGCTGGCAAAATTAACCTGTTAAAGAGCATGAAAGCAAATCTAGATATCTAAAAGCTCAAACGAGTTTCCTTTTTAAATAAATACCATCTTTATACCAATTGTTTTCTTTGAATTACATTAATAACAATTCTTTTATATCTCCCAGTTTTGTGAGTTGATAAAGATTTTACAAAAGGTTTTGATTTGTGTTTTCATAGGGCTATGTGGAACTGACAATATTTCCCACGGTTGCAAACCTGAACAGAATCAAGCTGAACAGTAAACAGTGCCGGATTTACAGAGTGAGAGTCAACGATTTAGAAGCAGCTTTCATCTACAATGATCCAACGCTGGAGGTTTGTCACCATGAGTCAAAGCAGTAAGTGGTGTGTTTAAAACTCTGCAGATATAGTGTTTTCTGTTGCTCCTAAGCATGACCTATTTTATTTTACTATCAGGTTTTATCTGGTAATTTCCTACTGGTGATTTTGGTATGGTGACTTAATTTTGGGGAAATATTCTGACAATAATTTTGACACTTACATTATTCTTCTTTAGAGTGTCTTATACTAACATATTTTTGCATTGTTTTGTAAAAGTATAAAAAACTTTTTTAAGAAGTGCTTTATGGAGAAAAAGTACTTGGGTTTGAACTGTTTGTTTGTGACAGACACTGTATTCCTTTATTTATCACTAAAGCAAGAGCTTCAATAATTCAGTTTGCAAATACCGCGTTCATTTATATGGGGAACTGAGTTGGTTATCAGAGCTATGAAATTTTCTTTGAGTGCTGATACTGAACCACTCAAGTCTATTAAGTCTGTAATTCTATCTGTGTTGTGACTTGATATTTTTGTTGTTGTTGCTATTGCTCAGTATGTAAAACATTCAGAATCTGCATTGCAGGGATTGTAAATTGTTATGAAGTTCTAGAAAGTAAAGCTTATGGTCTTTCCTATGGAATCAAGCTTTCATTATTTATTGTTAGAAGTCCTAGAATGCTACCTGAACTCACTTTGAAATTTGAGAGGAAAAGTTTCAAATTTATTCACCATCTGATTGAAAAGCAAGTTTAAAAACATGAGCCATCCCACATGTTTTGGGGAACTATTATGGGAAGGGACTTTGTTAAAAAATCTCGTATCTGTTTGATTTCTGGTAAGAGAAGCATGATGGGCAAATACTTTCCCTATTCTCTTTTGATTTGCTGAAACTTTTGTTCATGTTCTTGCACCTTCGTTTGGCTGGCTTGGTGGAATTTTGCTGAATTGTTAAAGAACTTCTGGTGAAAGTGTTGTACATGTTTAACAACAGCTGATACAAAATCACAGAGTCCTTTAGGTTGGAAGAGACTTACTGAAGTCACCTAGTCCAACTTGCCTTCTCACACAGGTTCAGCAAGAACAGGTTGCACAGGGCTCTGTCCAGTTGAGTTTTGAGTATCTTCAAGGATGGAATCTCTGCAATCTCTCCAGGCACTGGCACAATTTACACAGAGAGGTTGTGGAGTTTCCATCCTTGGAAATACTGACAAGTCATCTGGGCATACTCCCAAGCAACTGTTTGTAGGTGGCTCTGCTTGAGCTGAGAGGTTGGACCAGATGATTTCCGGAGGTTCCAACCTCAGCCATTCTGGGATTCTGTAGTAACTGGAATCCTGCATAACCCGTGGAAGATGTGAGAAAGGAGCAGCATTTAAAATGATCAGAATGAGTGATCCATTATGTTAAGAAAGGGATCAGGAGAGATAATTCTATAATTTTCTGGAGAAAGTGAGTTTTTTGTTCAAACTATTCAAATTTAATAGAAAATCTCTGTATTTTATAAATCCTGTGTTATTCATAGTTATGAAAGACAGAGGTCACCAAATATTCACAATAAAAAACAGGTATGCCTCTTTCTGCATCTCAGAACTCAAAGGCAACATGAGTTATCAAGTATTAGATGAAACGTGTTTTTCCTGGTCACAGTTGGGTAATTAAATACATCACCTCTGTTCTTAAGGCAGGATTGCACACAGAAATGCTAGAAATCTAAAAACTCTTTAGAATTAGGATCTCAAAAAAAAAAAAGAAATTATCAGTGGGCTTCCTCTGCCCTTTTTTACAAAGAATTGCTTCTGGAAACAGCAGTGGTTTGTAGTAGTATTTATATCTAATGATCTGGTCATCCCTTCCAAGTTCTCGTTTGTTACAGCAAGTTTAGTGATGATGTCCTTTATGCCCTTGAAGCTGAACTAGCTGCAGCAGTTATTTTGAACAGGACACAGATTAGACATGATGTTTTCTTTCTGATGTTACAGGAATAGTTACCATTTGCAGAGTTTTCTTCAGTAGTCTGTTGAACTAGTAACTACGAAGTTAAGATGATTCTTGGCAACCTGTTTATTTAAAATAATTTGTTTTCAATCTTTACTTTATCCTGTGGTGTGGAGAAAACACAAAATAAGTTCAATTTATAAGGTTTTACATACAAGTGTTTTATTTTTATAATGCTTTTAGTTCCTTAGATGTTGTTTTCTAAAAGAATACATAAAGTCACAGAAGTGTTAAAGTTGGAAAAGACCTCTAAAATGATCAAGTCTAATCATCAACCCAGCACCACCACCATGTTCACCATTAAATCATGTCTTCAAGTGCCACATCCACACTTTTTTTGAACACTTCCAGAGATGGTGACTCCACCACTTCCCTTGACAGTCTGCACAACCCTTTCTGTGAAGACATTTTTTTCCTAATATCTAAACTGGGGCATAAGTATATAGAAAAGTTGTCAATTTAATGGACCTTCTCCTACCTTTTTGTCAAAGTTAAAATAATTCAAAGACTTCTTTCTCATTTAGAATCCAAAAGCCATTAAAAAGGGAAAATTCTATATGGAGTAAAGATTAGAAAACTTGCTGCAGCATCTCTGACTTGAGAGGTTAAGTTTGCTGACAGGAGGTGAAAGTTAAGAGAAATGGTTCATTGTTTATGTTGTGCAAATTTTGGCATGCAAGAAAACATAATTAAAAAAGAATTGAGAAATTCAAGGTTAAAAAGAGCTTTAGCTATGAAATACAAGCAATACAAGCAACACCAAGTGAAATTGTTTCTGCTTCACCATGATATTCTTTGCTACTTCTTGGATGAGATCGATCAGATCGCCTCTGTGTTCTGAATTTAAATATTCAACTTGTTTCCAGTTCAAATAACACTTTCAGATTTTATCATCTATTGATGCAAAAATCATTGACACATGGTCTCTGTTTCACATTTTCAGTGTTGCAAAAGGTGACTGTTTTTTTCAGTCTTCTATATTGTCACTTTTGAATATCAGAAAAAACGTCGCTATAAAGGTATTTAAAAATCAGTAAAATGTTACAAGCTGTTAATTGGTGCATTGGATATATTTTCAGCCTTGATGCCATTGACAGTTTATCTGTCAGTCCCAAACCATAGTTTCAGGTAACAAGTGAATGAACTTTTAAAGGTTTATCTGGAAATAAAGTCAGATCTCTGTCTTGTAATTGCCTTTGGAGGCATCAGAACAACATGGCTTTTTCATATGAGAATAGGTGAATAAACTTAGATAACTCATTCACTTCCTCCTTGACTGAGTGAACACCTGAGTAGTGCTGTAAGGTATGAAACAATTCACACTGCTTTCCCATGTGTACACAAGGTGACAGAGAGCCCCATTCTGCTTGTGCTTTTGGGGAAGGGTTTGAAGTCCTCCTAAGACTGCAGACAGTGTTGGAGAATGTCTCGTCGGGTCATGCTTTAGGGCTGCTGTTGTTGACTTTTACAGCTGTCTCTATCCTATTCACTTCTTTCTTTTCCTTATAAATTGTTGCTTTCTTGATCTGTCAATATAAGGGAAATGGTTTTGCTTTTTCTGGGCTATAACATGTAGAAATCCCACAGTGTGTATTTTGAATACTGAGACAGCTGCTTGTATCTCAGCCCTATGTATTTGAAACTGACAAAGGAGATTTTTTTTTGCTTAATCTTATGGGTGAGATTGAAAACTGTTAAATGGGTACAGCAAGAGTTCAGAGTTTTGATGCAGTGGTTTGATCTGTGGTAAGTGAAGTTTGTGATGATCCTGACGGTGCCTGGTTACGTGCTTTGTGTATTTGTGGGATAACTGGGATGTGGGGCTCAGAAGTTATTGCATTTTATTGTTACTTCTGTGTAAAGGAAGCTATGTTTTTGAATAGCTAGCTAATCTACACATAATGCTTTCGTGGGCGTTATTATCATGCACCTTTTTTTTTTAACTTGAAACCTGTTGTTTTAAAACATTAAAAGTATGAAGATGTGTTGATAGCCTCTAACTTCACTGTTCCTTTACTTACAAGCAGCAGTAAGCTGTGAGAGAGAGCAGTGTAGTAGCCTTCAGAGTGTGAATGTCTTGCCATATTCTTCTGAGAAGTCAGTGATCAAGCTTTTAATCTTTGCACAAAACAGAAAAATTTCTAGTAGACTGGGCGTGTGTCACTTTACTGTAGTAAGTAGCCTTCATTTCCACTGATATGATGCTTGTCTAATTGTAAATTCATGGTAGATTTCCTTAGAAATAAACAAGGTGTCCTGGTTCCAGCCAGGACAGGGTTAGTTTTTACAGTAGCCAGGAGGTTATTCTATTCCACCTCACATCATTTTCTGGGGGTGAGGGTAGGGCTCCCTGCCGGGTCAGTGCAGTGTGGGGGGGGAGTGGTTGGGTGTTGTCTGTTGTTGGGGTGTTTGTGTGCGCACCTGTGTGTTTCTGTGTGTTGTTTGCCTTTCTCTTGTACATTCTCTCCTTAGTATTATTGCTGTTACTGTTCCTTTTCTTATCTCATTGCAGTTTCCAGTAAATAATCCTTATCTCAACCTTTACCTTTTGTGCCTCCAGTTCTCCTTTCCAGCATGCCACAAGGGGAGGATGGAGTGATTGAGTGGCACATGGTTTGGAGTATTTCAATGGAACACTAAATTGGGGAATACCATTCCTAAACCACAACAGCCTTATTTGGTGCCTGATGTGGGGCACATTGGGTTGAGATGACAACAGATCTGTGCAGAGAGGGTTGGAAGCAAATTTATCTAGTAATTTGTATTAAGTACAGAGCAGAGGTGACAGTGTTGCTTGGTCTGTTCATGTACGTGTGGTACTTAGCCCTGTATATGTTTCTATATATGCATTATGTGCCCATCATGGTGCTCTTTTTCAGAGCAGGGAGAGGGATCAGTATTGCTCGGTTGATGTACTGTGTGATGTCAGTTTAGGACATGATGACATCAAGGCCGATGAGGGTAATTTGGGATGTGTCTTCAGTGTTGCTCTCCTGTCCTTACCTCAGGTGCTACCTTTGGGAGTCCATTAATAACTGTAACCAGTGGGTTGGGAGAACAGGGAAGGATTATTTTTGCCCAGCTTTTTCACCTCCTTTCTCTCCTTCAGGCCTGCTACAACAGCTTTTGAGTATTTCGAATTTCATTCAGATATTAAGGAAAACAGACCAACAGGCACTATGGCCCCTCAAACTACAGCTGAGCCAGAGGAACAACGCATACCCATAGCAGTTGCCTCTATATAGAAGAAATCCAAGATAAAATCAGTTTGCTTAGTGAGGGATGAAGAGGATTTAGGGCCCTCAGAACAGGAGGCGGCAGGGCCAGAGATAAATCACCTGATCCATTTCCCTGCGTGAGCTGTGAGCTGTGTGAAAAGATTTTAGCTGCCAGTTGGGTGAGCCCCTGGTGACCTGGCTGCTCCAATGCTGGGAGATCGCGGCCCATGATATGAAACTAGATGGTAGTGAAGCCAAGCAGCTGAGATCCCTGTTCTGGAATGTGGGCATTGACAAGGAGATTGGAAAGGTACAGAAACTCTTGGCCTCTAGAAGCGACTCCTAACAAGTGCGAGGGAAAGGCATTCTCTTAAGGATGATGTAGTATACCCAGGCAGGTGGAACACCATGGAGAAAGGTCTCCACTACCTGAGAAAATCAGCTGTGCTGGAGGTAGTCTATAAGGATTCAAGTAACAAGCAGTGCCCTGTAGGTGCAGATAAGGTCCAGTGTACACAATCTATGTGGCAGAAGTTTGTATGGAGCACACCATTGTTGTGCGCCATCATTGTAGGCCAACTCATTGGCATTGATGTCATTGAAAGAAGAACAAATGGTGCTTCAGGTGACTATGCAACTACAACAATATGAAGATCATCTTTTTTCCTCCCTGCCAACCTACACCTTGGCTGTGAGAAGGCTGTCCGAGGGTGCGGACAGACTCAAAAGTATCAGGCGAGTTAGAGAAGAAAGTTTCTATGCCCTGCCAGTAATGGACCAGAGTCTCTCCTATTGGGAGCAAGTGTCTCCTGCTTGAGAGAGAGGGTACACATCACAAGGTAACCTGTGGTTTTACCTGCATGACCATGGAGAGGACATGAGGAAGTGGAATGAAAAACCCACCTCTGCCCTAGCAACACGAATATGTGAGTTGAGAGGAAGGGCAACCACTGCAAGAAATACTTCAAGGGTAAATGCCTCTCCAGTGCCAGTGGGCAAATCCTCAGAATAGAAGGGCTGATGTTACTTCTTATCTTATTGAAGGGACTTCCAGTTCATACTTAAAAGAACTGAGCAACAAATACTATGACTAGGACTAAAGCGGTCTTGCCTCCAGCTAGATGGAGGAAGGGGACAATTGGATTACTGGACTGTGATAATCTGATGGCCTGGCATATCAGACTCACAAGAGGATAAGGATTTAGTTGTGTCTAGGTTTAACAGGACAAAATGTCTGCTAAGGGGTTTGGGAGGCTTCCTGAGGTAGAAAGAAAACTTCCTCCGAGTTACTGTTATTATTTTGAAATTAAGAGGGTTCAGGCACAAAATGTAGAAAAGGGAAATAACAGGTCTTTGCTAATATACCTACATATACACACACACACACACATATCAAAACCAGAACAGAACAAACAATAACCAAAACTTTCAAACTGGGGTTAAGGCCTATTTTTGCCCTTCGGTGCAATTGTATTTACAGACAGCAGGGGGTGCTGACACACCTTAGGAAGTGACTGCGGCTGTGCCAGTCATGCTGGAACTTCGGTGCAAACGAGTCCAAGATAGCCACCAATGATATTGCCAGTGCGTTCTTCTCCATTCCTTTAGCAGTATAGCACAGGCCACAGTTTGCCTTTACCTGGAGGAGAGTGTAGTACACCTGGAATGAACTGCCCCAAGGATAGAAACACAGTCCCACTATTTCCCATGGACTGATCCAGACTGCGCTGGAAAAGGGTGAGGCTCCAGAACACTTGCAGTACATTGCTGACATCCTTGTGTGGGGCAACACAGCAGAGGAAGTTTTTGAGAAAGGGAAGAAGAGAATAAAAATCCTCCTGAAAGCTGATTTCACCATAAAACAAAGTAAGGTCAAGGGACCTGTCCAGTAAATTCAGTTTTTAGGGATAAAATGACAAAATGAATATTGTCAGATTCTAATGGACATGATTAACAAAACAGCATCTACGTCCCCACCAACCTGTAAGAAGGAAACACCAGCTTCCTAAGCACAGTGTTTTTTTGGAGAATGCATATTCCAGATTACAGGGAGATTGTAAACTCTTTATCAAGTGACCCAGAAGAAGAACGATTTTAAGTAGGACCCTGAACAACAACAAGCTTCTGAACAAACAGGAGGTTGTTCATGCAGTAGCCCTTGGGCCAATCAGAATAGGACAGGATCTAAAGAATATGCTGCACAGTGGTGCCAAGGAGAATGGCCCTTCCTGGAGTGTCTGGCAAAAGTACCCCCAGAGACTTGAGGACAACCCCTGTGGTTCTGGAGTTGGGGATACAAAGGATCTGAGGCCCATTACACACCAACTGAAAGAGAGATACTGGCAGCTTCTGAAGGGGTTCAAGCTGCTTCAGAAGTGATTGGCATTGCAGCACAGCTCCTGGCACTTGGACCTGGCAGTGCTGGGCTGGATATTCAAAGGCAAAGTCCTTTCCACACATCGTGCTACTGACACTACGTGAAGTAAATCACTCTGGTCACACAGTGAGCTCAAATAGGAAACCCCAATTGCACAGGGATCTTGGAAGTCACCACTAACTGGTCCAAAGGTGAAAATTTCAGACTACCATCGTAGGAGGAGGACACATGCTGAAGAGGCCTCACCATATAATCAGCTACCAAAAAATGAAAACTGACATGCTGTCTTTACTCATGTTTCTTGCTGTACTGTCCATCTACATTGAAAATGGAAAGCTGCTGTATGCAGTCCTATGTGGTGAGTTGCAGAAGCAATTGAGAGGCAAGGTGGATCAAGTCAGGTTGTAGAGCTGAAAGCCACCCGGCTGGCCTTAGATATTGCTGAACAAGAGAAATGGCCAGTGCTCTACCTCTTCAGTGACTCCTGGGTGGTAGCAAATGCTCTGTGGGGGTGGCTGGACTGATGGAAAAAGGCCAGTTGTCAGTACAGAGGGAAACTCATCTGGGCTCCTGAGTTGTGGCAAGAAATTGCTGCCCGGGCAGAGAAGTTGGCTGTAAAAGTACATCATGGGCACACGTACCCAGGAGTCAGGCTACAGTCTGTAATGTTGAATTTTATCGTATTGATTGTTCAATGACACTGCCACTATATGCCGTAACTACCATGGACCATGAATATCTGCTCCAGATTGACAGGTCATGAGCCTCTTGTGCACCTTGCAACCAGCCAACAGCACACCAGCCCTCCTGCCCTGGAAGACACCTAGGACGGATAAAACCCAC
This sequence comes from Xenops minutus, assembly GCA_035221455.1. NCBI lineage: Eukaryota > Metazoa > Chordata > Aves > Passeriformes > Furnariidae > Xenops > Xenops minutus. The sequence goes on along the minus strand of JAWWEE010000074.1, from coordinate 137,877,988 downwards.
AGTCATGGACTAAATGAACTCAACAGACTTCTTGGAGGGATGGCCATTGACTATGGAAATTATACCTGTGCTTGTATATATGTGTGTGTATATATATATGTATACACACATACATATATGTAGTGGGAACATGTAGGATTTGGGCATGACATTGATGGTATAGAATAAGGGGTGGATTGTGTCCTGGTTCTGGCCAGGACATGGTTAACTTTTGCAGTAGCTGGGAGGGGATATGGCCAGGGCCTGAAGGTTATTTTGTACCACCTCAGTCATTTTCCAGGGACAGGGGAAGGGCTCGCTCCCATTGGGTAAAGTGGCAGAGGAAGAAGTTGGGTGTTTTAAGAGGTTTTCCACAGGGTAAGCATTAGTGTCTGAATTGTTCACCTCTTTTCCTGTATGCTCTCTTGTTTTTGCTGTTACTGTTCCCTGTCTTGCTGCATTGCTGTTTCCAGTAAATTGTTCTTATCTCAACCTAGGTCCTTTACCTTTCATGCTTCCAGTTCTCTGTAGCCCACCACAGGGGAAGGGGCAGAGGAAGGGGGGAATGATTGAGCGGTCGGTAGCTTGGAGTGTTTCAGTGGGAACACTGAATTGGGGAATCCTGTTCCCAAACCATGACAGAAGGATGTAGAGAACTGTTGAAAAATGAGAGGACAAAGCTTTTAAGCTTGGGCAGGAATGAAAAATAGGGTTTTCAGTGTGCCAAAGATTCAAATCATATGTGGACATACTATATACTTAAAATATGCTATAAATGTTATATGCTATGTCATATATGCTCCAATATCAAGTGTTAATTCTATCTGGGAAGCAAAATAAAGTGGTAAATGAGTTACAGGTAATGAAGAGTAATGAATTGCAAGTAGCTCAAAGAACTTATTTTGCCAAGTTGATATTAAGTAATGTAAGAAGACAGTGGTTTGTAGACTATATGTTTAGCACATATATTTGTAGCACTGGTGTAGCTAGAAGTGAGAAATGCTATGGAAAGTTGACATGGAGTTATTTGGATCAATTAGTAGCTTTAAAAAATGAGCCTCTGCAGGATCACTTCTTTGCAGTCAGTCAAGCTGCATGTATGGGGCTGTAATTAGCAGTGTTTTGTGTGAATTCTAATAATAAAATGTATCTCTACCAGGAAAAAAACTATTGTGTATTTGTTTTTCATTGTCAATCTGCACTTAGCATTCAGTAAATTTATCACTGTTCCTTGGGCTGTCACTTTTGGCATGTACTGTTTTTGCTAAAATGTCCATATCCAGTTTATGGAGAGTAGTTCAACCTACAAAAAAATTAATCTGTGGTACTAAGCCTTTAATGGATTCCTTATACAATGAATCACTCATTTGAATTGGAACATTTCACAAAAATAGAAATATTAGAATAGACTGTTTTCCGTAAAATGTTAAGCTCTGTGAAGTGTACCTTTTTTGGTGTAAAATCATAACCTCTTCCTGTCTGTGAACTCACTGTTATTTAAAGTATAGCCACAAGCTCATGACACTCCTCAGCCTTGGAACAAATTCTCACTGATGTGTTGGAAAGGAATCCCCTATCAAAAATAGTCAATTTTCAGAACCAATTTAGACTAAAATTAAAAACTTCCATACTTTGCAATCTGACAGAATATTACTGTTGTTTGCTGTTGCTAGTTTTCTTAATTACTCAGATCATTCTTAGTCATGCAGCCTTTTTTTAAATAGAGTTTTTCCCATGGTATTTGTGTGCCTTGCTAAGATTCCATTTAAAGATAGGTTAAAGCAACATTGGCTAGAGTAGATTTTTGACCCTTCCGTATGACAGATCAGGGGGGTAAACCAACTGAAAGCTGTCTGGGGAAAAAAAAAAAGGGAACTTTTTTTTCCATTTGGCACTCTCAGCTGCATCCCTGCAGGGTCAAATGAACAGTAGTCTTCTCAGTGAGTGAGGGAGTAGGAATGCGTGACTGAGACTAGGAGACAGCTCATCAGCTGGAGTTTAGGCGGGTTTGGATTGTTCTTGAGCCATAGCTGAAGTTATAGTATATTCCAGTGTACAAATTCAACCTTTTGCTTTTAAAACTTGTTGATGTTAGATCCTATCTTCACGTACACTTCAGCTGTGAAAAAGGAAAAAAAGAAGTATTAAAACTTGAGATTTGAGTGTTTCCGTGCTCAAATGGTCCTATTTACTATTCACATCTGATCATCAGAAGCTTCCAAGCAAAGTAGACAAGTTTGCTGCTCCTGAACATTCTTGGTCCTGGTAGTGGTGCCAGGGAATTCGTGCACTATTATTGCCAAAGATGAAGAACTACATGAAAATCTGTTCTCAATATATTTCAGTGTTTTAGCAAAGTTTTTTTATATGTGGAAGACTAAGGATATTAAGCATGGTGTTTGACATACCTAGACTTACAGAATGAGGCTGACAAGGTTAATTGCACTTCATTCTTCCAACTAAGGTACTGTAATTTGGGTTATTTTCTCTGTGGATGCTGAATGAAGAATGGTTAAGATGAAAGCAAAATCCTGAAATGAGATTATGTCTGCTTTGTGCGGACTTCAGATTCCATGGAAGGCAGAGTCCCCAGCCAAAAGTTAATTTACTCCGTAGTGGTATAGTAATCCTGCACCTGGGTCAGGGCAACCCCCAGTATCAGTACAGGCTGGGCAATGAAGGGCTTGCAAGGAGCCCTGTGGAGAAAGCCTTGGGGGTGCTGGTGGATGAGAGGCTCAACATGAGCGGGCAATGTGCACTCACAGCCCAAAAAGCTGATAGTGTCCTGGGCTGCCTCACTGACACGTGGACAGCAGGTCGAGGGAGGGAATTCTTCCCCTTCCCTCCACACTGGTGAGACCCCACATGGAGTGCTGCATCCAACTCTGGAGTCCTCAGCACAAGAAGGACATGGACCTGCTGGAGCAGATTCAGAGGAAGGCCATGGAGATGATCAGAGGAGTGGAGTACCTGTCTGTGGTTGGGGTTGTTCAACCTGGAGAAGACAGGGCTCTGGGAAGATCTTACTGCAATCTTTAATACTTAAAGGGGGCTTATAAGAAGGATGTGGACAGATTTTTCAGTAGGACCTGTTGCCATAGGACAAACGGTAATGATTTTAAACTAAAAGGGTAGATTTAGACCAGATGTGAAGAACAACTATTTTACTGTGAGGGCAGTGGAACCCTGGAACTAGTTTCCTAGTGAGGTGGTTGATGCCCCATTCCTGGAAACATTCAAGATCTGGTTGGACAGGGTTCTGAGCAACCTCATCTAGTGCAAGATGTCCCTATCCATTTCAGGGGGATTGGACTAAATGGCCTTTAAAGGTCCCTTCCAACCCAAATTATTCTGTGGTTCTGTGATTCTACAGTGGCTTTATGCTTGGTTGTGTCTCTGCCTCCAGTGTTTGGATCCATCAGTGGTACCTAAATTCTTGGGAAAAGATGATAAGTAATTCAACTTCCCTTCATATATAGAGTTGTGCAAGCTTTTGAAGAACTTTGTGTACTGGAGTTTAGAATTAAGAAAGATGTTGCTCCCAGGCTTTACATAGTTTAAAAATCCATTTTGAAAAAGTATAAAAGCTGTCGCATAAAGCTGTAAAAGCTGGGTTATTTTTTAACTTGGCTGGTCATCCTGCAGTATCTAAACTTATAAGCACGGTAAATAATAAGATAACATCCTGCTTACAAGCATTTTAATAGCAGACGTGCTCATTTCAGTAGAAAACAGTTAATCTAAGTCATAATAGAAGTAATGGTATGACTTTGAAATTAAATGAAGAGGTCATTAGCAGCTGAGGCATAGTAGCTCAAACCGGATTCCAAAAATTTGTGTCTGCATCTTAAACAAATTATGGTAACATTTTAAAAAAGAAAAATATTTATAGGAACTAAAAACTGTAACACATATTTCGCTGTCTGTTTTAAGGCCAAAACTCTAACATGCAATATTTTATGTGTTATTTACAAGTGCATAAAAAGCCCCCTATTTCTATTCATCAGGCTAAGGGAGGAAAAATACCATTGCCGAGGTAACATCTTACTACATTTAGAGAAGCAACATAAGACCAAAACTGCAGTGTATGAGGAAGCAGATGTTCAAGACAGATCTTTAGAAAAAAAGATACAAACTTAAACCAAAATTAAAAAAGCAGAACTTTTAATTTCTAGCCCAATAAATGTAAATACTACTCTTATTGACAAGGCAACGACACTGAGCATTTTGCCCTTAATTTATTGGAGGTTATTGCTGCTTAAGTCTTTTCAGTCATGGATCACTTCTGCAAGGGTCGCGTTTTAAGTTCTGGGTGTTGAAATCTAAGCTTTACTCGTTTTCTCTTCCACTCCTTTAAAAACAAAGCAAAACATGAGGTTGAACATCCACCTTGAAATTCAGTACAGAAATTGTGTAACTGCCAAAGTTGTTTTTTGTGGCTCAGCACAAAAGCAGTTTAAGAATTAACTGGGTATTTCTGACAGGAGGAATCTCAACTATTTTTCCAATGCCTATGCTGCTGCAGTCAGTGCTGTGGACCCAGATGCTGGAAATGGAGAACTCTGCATTAAGGTTCCCTCGGAGCTATGGAAACATGTTGATGGTAAGGAGACCATACTGAAAGCTCAATTTAAGATGCCATAGAGTTGTTAGCTACAAGTGTGCATAGGAAGATAGTAGATTTAAATAAATAGAAGTAGTGTTAAATTATTTTATGAAATTGCAGTTACTGTTTTCTTTTTCATCACCGGTATCTTTCCACTTCAAATCTGAAAAAATTACCTTCACACTTCTGGGTAATATGGAGAAATGGTTGCAGCGTTTCTTGGCACTCCTTACAACCATACTCTGGGTGCTCATGACCCCAGAAATAATACCTGAGGAAGAGGGAATATTGGAGCCTATTGGATGCTAATTTGTAACTTTGAAGCTACTTCAGTGTATCTGATCCAACAAAGAAAATAATTTACAGGATATAGCTATATCAATCTTTATACAAAGCCATATTAATTTTATCTCACTTGGAAGAGTGGTCATTTTAAAATGGATTTGGTAGTGAAAGTAGACTACTTCATAAACTGGCATGCTAAATCCTGGAGTAAATAACTTTTTTAATAAATTACACTCCAGTGTTGATTATTTTCTGACGTATCTATCTTACTAGTTTCTTGTATGATTTTCTTACATGGTTTAATCAGTTTTTGTCATGAATTTATGAGACCTGTGAGAGAGTCATAACAACTGGATCATGAAGCTGGCTAATACAGTGATGTCAGATGCACCTTAATGGGAAAGACATTTTTGTTTATTTTAATTTTTGTACAAGTTCCTGCTGCCTGCCTCGCAAGCCTAGAAAGGAAAATATTCAAACATGTACAATTTCACTTTTCAAAGTTTGAATGCCAAAATATGGTGAGACTTGTGGGATAAATTTCAGTGCGTGCTTGACTTTCTTTTCTTGCCAGTCTATTCATAGGTGAGATTTCTGTGAAACTGAACCGAAGCAAAGACACTTAAATTATGGGAAAAGCATTAACTATAACAAGAGGTTTTAAGCAACTGCAAATGACAATAATATGTCTTTTAAGAATGTGCCTACTACATGCAGTTTTTGTAGAAAATTATTTCGGCAAGGTACAGAGGAGATCATGCTTAGGGTACAATCAGTGTATAAAGATGCTTTACTGTTGGGGGATCGGAAGTTGAAATTTATCTCCAATTCTTACTAATTAATAAAGATTGATATAAATTATGCTTAGGAGGTCTCAGATTTTAAGCTTTTGAGCTGTACTTCTTAAGTGGACCCGGAAGTCCAGGAGAATGATGTAAACACGTAATCTTGAAAAACCAAGAATCTAAAACCGAATTATTATTCTGAAATAATTTTCATGTGAATTGTATGTATTTACTCCAACTTTCATCTTTGTGCTGCAGAGTTAAAAGTCCTGAAGGTGCATATAAACTTTTCTCTGGACCAGCCAAAAGGAGGCCTTCATTTTGTGGTACCAAACATGGAGGGCAACATGGCAGAAAGAGGGGCTCATGTCTTTTCATGTGGTTATCAAAATTCTACAAGGTAAAAACCCTGGTTTTAACACTAGACTATATTTCCTGTTTAGTCTCAAAATGTAGGAAATACAAATAATTTCTTTGAATTCTTTTAAGTTTGAAAACTTCTAAAGCTTAATTTGTCCTTGAAAGGAGCTTACTGATACGAAGTAGCATCTAATGACTAGTAATTAGGATGTCTGGTCTTTATAGCTCAGCAGGAGGTAATGGCAAAAAGACTTGTAAACCTTTATAAAGTTAATGTAGGAGTCAGTATGTCAACATTCATATATTCTAAAAGTGTTTAGAAATACAATTTGGAACTTGACAGAAAAATCACCTATGAAAAAAAGAGTATAATTGTTAAGTATAATTATTAACCATTTCTCCCCAATCCTAACTTTCCTAGATTTTGGTTTCCTTGTGTTGATTCATATTCTGAGTTGTGTACATGGAAACTCGAGTATACTGTAGATGCTGCAATGGTGGCTGTTTCAAACGGAGACTTGGTGGAGACTGTTTACACCCATGATATGAGAAAGAAGACTTTTCATTACATGCTGACTATTCCAACTGCAGCCTCTAACATCTCCTTGGCAATAGGACCTTTTGAAATCCTTGTTGATCCATACATGCATGAGGTAATAATCTTCATCATAGAGCCCTCTTTTATTTTTTTTTTTTGTTAAAAGAATTACTGACTTTTTATGTTGCAACCGCTATATATTGGTTAAATGTGGATATGTCTAGATCGACCTCCATTAGCACAGTTAGATAATAAAGCCTGCCTAGTAATGCCTGTATTTAAATTTAACTCCAAAATAAAGCCTTTGCATGAGAATAGAATTTATGGGGCAAATTTAGTTGGAGTTGGATTTTTTTCCCTGTTATGTAATATGCTGGATATTTATGTATTTAAATAGACTCGTAGACCTTGTAAAAATTTTTCATTTGTTTGTAGGTGACTCACTTTTGCTTACCACAACTTCTCCCATTGCTCAAACATACTACATCATATCTTCATGAGGTGTTTGAGTTTTATGAGGAGATTCTTACCTGTCGCTATCCATACTCCTGTTTCAAGACTGTTTTTATAGATGAAGCATATGTTGAAGTAGCTGCTTATGCATCCATGAGTATTTTCAGGTTAGTATTTGAGAAAATTATACCACAGACCTAGAATTTTGGGCTCTCTAGCTTGAAAAAGCTCATTTTTTTTGACATTACAGGCTTTTAACACCATTTCCATTTTTATCTGTTATAAAGATGTTGGATTTGTATTTAAGAAGAAATTGGCAGTGATTTTCCTTCTGAACGAGAAATGTCATGCTTGAAATATTTAATCTCTAGTTAAGTGCAGAAGTTTGATTGTGTTTTACTTCTCTTCAGCTGAAATAAGGTGTCAGGAATCCAAGACTTTCACCAGTTAACACTACTTAGGTTCTACACAGAGAGTTGTATATAGATGATAATAGAAGGAGATCTGCCTGGTTTAAGATTTTGAAATACAAGGTGTTACTGTCTCACTGGAAAAACAGCGAATGAATGATTTTATTTTTTTTACTTTTAAATCAAGGTCTCTTACGTTTCTTTGGAGCTGGTGCTTATGTTGTGTTATTTTCTTTTTGTGGGGGTCCAGCACAAATCTCTTGCACAGCGCAATGATTATAGATGAAACTCCTCTGACAAGGAGGTGCTTAGCACAGGCCCTGGCCCAGCAATTCTTTGGATGTTTCATATCCAGAATGTCCTGGTAAGTATTTTACTATGGAATTCTCTAGAAAATGGGAAGAATATAGAAAGCTCAAATTTTCATTTGCATATTGTGTTTTATCAACAAAATAAGCGAAACAGGAAGTGTAGAAGAAAGCAAGAAAAAGAAAAAAAGTTCAAGTAATAAAACCAGCTCAACAAATGAAAATCCATTAATACTTTTTGTTGTTTGAAAGGAGAACGTGAGAGATAAAAGTTTCAAAGCCTGAGATTGAATGTATTCCTGAGTGTTGTAGTGTGCTTTGGCACCTGAAAATTTTAGAAGGGAGACTCTTCTGCCTCATCAGTTAGTTTCTGTCAGATATTCTGGATGCAGAAGTGTAGCCTGCATAGGAAGTACTTACAGAGCACATAACTAATAAATTAAGAAGTTGTTCAGGGAGAGCAATACAGAAATGAGTGTCAAAAAGGAAAATTCCTGCTAAGGTGCTTGCAAATTCATTGCTCAGAAAATGTCCCCAACTGGCTCTTGCAGTTATGATCAGTATTTATTTTAAAGCCTTTTGCATACATGTTACATATTGGGACAAGTAGCCCATTCCTTTTTTCGTAGCAAAAATGTATGTTCCCCGCTATCCTTGTCTTAAAAAAAAGAAATCAACATTTTCTTAAACTGATGTTCATTCTGTTATAATTTTTCTTGCTCTCTTCCCTATTTCTAGCCTACTTCCATGGTGAAGACAATTTTTTGTGTCTCTTGTAATGACTTCCTTTTTGTATATTCTTGTTTTATTCACTTCATCGTGCCCTGTGTATCATTCTTCTGTTTACGATTCTAGTTTGTGATCATGTTGTAGTTTTTGTCCATAATTTTCTCTCTTAGAATGTAACTCACAGAAGATGTATTTAAATGGGTCTCCACGAAATTGTGAGATAAGTATTTTGTTTACTTGCTGTTCAAATCTTCTGCACTGCATTGAGATGTTGTTAAGAAATATAGGATCATATAGATTAACAGTTCCTTTAGTTTTAGTGTCCATTTACACCCATTCATTATTACTATTTCAGCTATAATAATTTGGGTTTATATTTTAATCTGGATTTCTGTGGTAAAAGTTCAGTTTTCACTGACTTTTCAGTTTCATTGGTCCCATCCAGGTGCCAAGATCCATAAATTGGTTCACAGCTCATCAGACTCCTATTGACTTAGAGAAATTATATAACCTGTTGAAATTTGTGACTATTTTTGAGCTGCTCAAAAAATACCATCCTCTACAAAATACCTTCTGAATTGATATAATTCATGCTTCTTTCTTATTATAGGTCAGATGAATGGGTGCTAAAGGGAATCTCTGGTTACATTTATGGCCTTTGGATGAAAAAAACCTTCGGTGTTAATGAGTATCGCCACTGGATTAAACAGGTAACATCATAACAGTAGCGTTTTCTATACTTTTCAGACGTTTTGCAACAAAGATACAGTATAAAACCACAATATAAACCGGACATGTTCATTAGTGAGAAAACTTAGAGCTAAAATACTTTTACCATTTTCTGCAAGGAAAAACACCAAACAAGGGAACCAAAATACATTTTTGTGACTTCCAAATGAATAATGAATAAAAATTTTCATTGACTCTTTGTACAATTAGTTTTCCTCTTTTTGTTTGGACTTTTGCACCAAAACAAAAGTTAAAAAAGATGTTACTCTTTGAATACATAGGATATATGATTCATAAGGATATGTTTTTGGTGAATTTGTTATACTGTGATGGCTGTTCATAAAGGCTCCAGTATTAGCTTGGGTCAGGAGAGTGGATCAGGTATCTTTTAATATCATTGAAGTGCTAAATGAAATAATGAAACAGTAAAAAATCCCCATTGAAGAGATTTCTTTTGTTGGAAAAGAAATTTCTGTCTATAGCTTACATTTCCAAATGTAATGCTCTGACAGGTACTTTTTAGTGATAGCAGCAGTGACTCCTCATTCTGTGCCAGAACATTAATTGACAGAAAGATGTGGATCTTCTTCCTCTCATTACATTCTCTTACTCTCCCTGTTTCAAAAAAGTAAATTCCTAACCCCATTTACATTCCTTACTCAGATGGGGACCCAATACCATATCCTTGTGTTTCTAATGTTCATTCAGCTCACCAGTTGTGCGCTGTCTGTGCTGAAGGTGTGGGTGCTACAGAAAACAGCAGAACTGAATGAGGGTCTTTTGTAAGACTTCACTGCTGTGTACAGCAGAAGTTGCTTTTGGGTATCAGTTGCTTGTGTCATTCTCCACATGTTGTTAAGGGGTTCCACACAGAACTGAGAGGTGCCTTTTGTCACAGCCTCCACTTCTGCCCTTCCTTCTTTGAATATATTGCCAAAATATGAAGGTGTCTAAGTTTATATGAATCAATAAATATCAATACATATCAACATCTGGAAATTCTTTAGCTGGCATTGGGTCGCAGACAGACATCAGTTTGCATTGATTTGATTCATGTTGACTGTTGGGTGACAGTGAGCCCATGCAAACATCCTATCTTAAAGTGTGTTTGTTAATATGGGCACAGCATCACACAGTTTCATACTCATGTTCCAGTGCAGAACTTGGGCCAAACATATAAATATATACATATGTATGTTCATATTTTAAATACATACATATTTATATATTTATTATAAACACACATACATACATACATGTATGTATGTGTGTGTATGTGTTGTTGCTTTCTGCGGCAAAGAAATGCTGATTACCTCTATTTCTTTTTGTCAGACACAACTTATTTAATGCATAATAATACTCTTTAGTTATAATGTAATTCAGTATTGTTGTGGGTTGACCCACTGTCCAGACCTAAAACAAGTATTAACTGCTTATTTCTACTGTTTTGTTATTGTTTGTCATGCGAGGAACATCCCCGATTTTAAAATATTCTGTCTTTGTAAATAAGCTTAATTAGGAGGTATGGCTTGAACAATGATATTAAAAGTGTTCCTGTCTTCTTTAAATAATTTCTCTGCTCTTGAAAATATGCTTGCTTATGTATGTTGTTCTTCTTAGGAGTTAGATCAAATAGTGGCATATGAACTGAAGACTGGTGGAGTTTTACTGCATCCAATATTCGGAGGAGGAAAAGAGAAAGACAAGTATGTTTATTTAAGCTGCAAGTCATTGCAGGGTATGTTTTTATGAGGCCATTAATATATGCCTTGGGTGTGTTGTGTAGCACAAGGCCAAAGGCTGAAGACTGTGAACTGCCCAAGGCATGTATTACCAGTCTCATAAAGTACATCATGAGTATATTGTAATAACTGTGGTTTTATTTTTCTTTCACTTTAAATCTCAAAGGGAACTCAGTATAATGAATGTTTTTAATGCTATTATGAAACTGCTTTTTAGTAAGAGGATAAGAGAGAATATGGTGCCAGAATTTTGACCTGAGTTTTTTCTGGAGTGGTTAGTAGTTTTCAGGCTTTTTTCAGAAGGCAGTATCATCAGCCTTTTATTTCTTTGCTCTTTTCTCTTTCCACTCTCAGATATCGCCCTGTAATCTTATGCTGAAATTTCTTAATATATTTTGGGGAAAAATGTATTATATCATTGTACTGAAAAGAACTGTTCGTTTCCATTCTGAACTGGCTGGGTTTATATTTTCCCAGTAACTGTAGCTTCAGGATTTTTAGTTTAAAATTATTCTCTTTACCTCTATTGTAATACTCCAGTACTACCCGCTGAGTAGTACGAACCACTGGAGGTAAAAGAATAGATGTCAGATCAGTAAAGTTGATCTGGGTTTCAATGACAAGCTTTTGCTGGGTTTGACTTCTGTTGCATAAATTGATCTGGTTATGACACAGCCTCCCAGGCAGTTGCTCTTTGGAAACTCATGAGCAACATGGCCAAAACTGCGAGGTTGAGCCTGTGCAAGTAGAGTGGGACAACATGGGAGTTTCTAGTTTTTACTGCAGCAGAAGCCCCTGTATTTTGGAAATACAACCAAAATTGTCTATAACAGTGGTTCTCTTGCATTTGATTGTGTGCAAATCCAGATTTTGTTCATTTAAAATTAAAACTCTGGATTTAAAACTGAATGAATTGTGAAAATCACCCATTTAAAATTTGAATGGTGTTTTTTTCTGAGAGATGAGGAAAGTGTTTTCTGAAGTCAGAAACAGGACATGTTGGCTAGTCTTTCAGCCAGGTGAACCCTCAGCAACGACCTTGTTTTTTGGCTGTTGGCAGTCACAGATACAGTTTGAGTATGTGAGTGCATGCCGAGCTGGTGCTCAGTTTTGCTTGTCTGCTTATGATGGATTTTGATTTAGTTTACTGTCCTCTTCTTTCTTTCATGCAGACCAAGTACCTGGGTGCTTTCATTACAGGTGCTTTTGAAAAGCAGATTACAGTTAGCAACAGTCATTTTATGGCATGCTGTTGCTGCTGATGTCTTCTTTTTAAAAAAATTTGGGGAATTAGATCTTGGCAGACTCTTTAATTGTCAGCATTACAATTCAGCAGCATACACATCTATATAGAGAAACTCAATTCACAGTAATAGGATCAGATGAAACTAAAGATAAGGGGCAAATGTTTAAAAAAGGGAAATTCACTAAAATCAAAGTCACTTTGTAACTCTTAATTTTTTTAATTTCATTGTATTTATTCTAGAATTGGTCACAAATAATTGACAAAATCTTGTGCTGATGCTTTTAAATGTGTTTCCTCTATGTGATGTCTTTTTGGACATTCTGTTTCTACAATTATTTTATTACTTGGTATTACAGCATGTTAGTAATAACCACAACATCACTTAAATATAAATTACAACTTGCTGTTCCTTGTAGATTGCAAACTTCCCTTGTATGTAAACCAAGTATATGTTCCTGACTCTGGGAAATTATTGTATTTAGGGGAAGTATTTTCATAACAATGTGTAGAACATTTTTCTCCAACATATTCTATGCATATCTTTGATCTAGTTGTTATGATACAGTTTTCTGCCAAACATAGTTGCGGTACAGCAGTTCCAACTAATAACAATATGGAGAAAATTTGTATTAATTAGTAGTCTTTTTCAACTAAATTATAAGTAGAATATGGTAATAAATCATTGAGGGGAAAAAAACTTTGCCTTCTTTCAGACAAATGAGTTAATTTCTATGCAAGACACAGGTCTCATGGGTTCTTCCTGTTTATGTCTTGTGTAACACAAACACTGCTCTCCAACCTGTTCTAAAAGAGAAAATCCCAGAGCTTGGAAAAATGAAGAAAAGGAAACTGCAGGTTAACTGCTGTATGGAGGAAAGCTTCAGAGCAAAGCTTTGTGTGTTACATTTTCGTTTTGTGTTCTCTCTCAGACTTTTGTTCTCATCAGTCTTTGGTTGTGCTGGTACCTACCTCCCTACTGTAAAAATTAAAAACTTGTCAAAATTAATATAGCTATATTTCATATGAACAAAGCTTACTAACAGGTTTGCGTTAAATGACTGGAGTGTGTTCAAGAGCATGAGCATTATAGATTTCCATGGAAGAGTTGGTTCACTTTGCACTTTGACAAAGGTTCTAGGGCCATATTGCTAATTTTAATTCACTCTTGGTGCCAGTTCAATAAAAGTTTTAGAAGTGTGATGATTGAAGAAAAATATCTGAAGAAATGTAGTAATATTGAATGAACTACACAATATAACTGTCAAATGCAGAGTTGTCTCAGTTTGTTTTGCACTTAAATAATGTAACTAGTACCAAAATCAATCAACACATAGTAAGTTTAAGAAGGCCAAGAATGTGAGTCCTGGCCTGGTTGTAATTTGTAAGAAAAGAATTCTACCAGAGTCAGTCAACGGTATACTTTGAAGCTGGATAAATAGTTTTTATACTGAGACCAAATTATTATATAATGTCTGAGCCACAACCTCACTTTCCTCCTTGAATTTCAATTCTTTCATGGTTGCTAGACCTTCCCTACCTTAGAATAGAGAAGTATCCAAAATAATGGGAGAACTTCAGTAATTGCTTATCAACTAGAAACAGCAAGTAGTAAACCTGTGTACTTCTTTTTTGTGTAATTACTGTATCTAAGAAGGGTAGTACTTGCTTAGATTTAGAAATACTCTTCTTTTTGTATCTTCTTAAGGATTTTAAACAGATATTTATGAGCAAAGTAAAAGGAGTCTCCCAGTAAATCGAAAGATGGAAGAATTAAGGTACTGCAAATACTTTGGTTCTTGCCCTCCCCTGAAAACTTAAGGGCTGTAGATAAGGAGCTAAGTGCTGGTTGTGTCCTGCTAAAATATTTGCTGCAATATGTCTTTCAACTGCATGGAAAGATTGATTGAAGTTAAAATGGTTTGTTTAATAGGTCTTTGAAGGTTTTCGGAAAGCAGTCTCTTCCTGAGGTAGCTGGCATGAAACATCAGGCTTACAGCACTTAACCTTTGATTGGTACAATCTATAAATCATTTCATTCTGTATTGCAGTGTCTTCTAATTTGGGCGATTCTGGTATGTGGTTCATCTGGAAATGGTTTAGTTAAGTTATCCATAAGTGAGAATAACAGGGGAAGAGTCCAGTTTTGAGCCCAGAAATATCAAGTAGGTGGCATTTCAGTGTTGCAGTGGACAATTTCTAATTAACCAGCAACCAGCATAAAATAAGTCTGGATTTCTACTTCTTAAGAAGTTGGTCTGACATGGTGTGGGTGCATTTTCTTCAGATGTTTGTTACTCATTCATGGAAAACTCAAATGTCCTGTGGAAAAAAAAAGCTGAAAGAAAAAAACCTAGCACAACAACATAGAGTTGCCACAGACTTGGTTCATCAATAAAATTAAGTCAGAGTTTTAATTATTTGTACTTGTCAAATAAGAGAAGTAGCCTTGAAAGAAGGCATAAAAATCTTATTTTTCCCAAGGATTACATCTCACAGCTACTTTTCTACTTTGAAACTGTCAGAATACTTGTGTTCTGAAATTTAAAACTCAGTAGAGAAAATTAATTTTGAAGTTCATAAAAATTAAGTCTTTTGGTGCTTTATTGCTGTATAAGCACTAAGTCTGTCGAGAAATCAGTTCTGTTTTTTAATGTTTCAGGGTTTCACCATTTTGTTGTCTTCTGATACAGAATGAGTTTAAACCATTTGAAATATTTTGCTTATAGTCATGAAGGGTATGTGTGAAGAAACACCACACATAGTTCAAGTTATGGAAACAGTGTGGTAGCTGTAATGTGATGCTCTGTCTAGTCTTTCTTGGCATGTTATCTGCTTTAGAAGATACCAAGTTTGCCAAAGTATTGAGAGATAAAGTTGCTAACTAAAATAAAAAGAAAGCAATTGCTTTAGCTCATCACATGAAAGTCCACTGTGAATTGTAAAACTGCCACTTTTCTTTAGTTGCATCAGTTATTTATTTAAATCCAAAATACTTACTATATACAGTCACTCTTATAAGAAAGTGGAGCAGGAAGAATGTTGATTCATGAGTAATTTCCAGAAATTCACAGATTCCTTTGTCAGTTTGCTAGTGCTATCATTGTCTTTACAGAACTACACAGAAGGTGTAATGTGCCATTAGTCGTCATACAGTACTTGCTGGATGCCAGGTAGACACACCTGTATCACCTCTCTGTACAAGCGAGTGGTCATTTTAAGCTTACCATAATTTATAACTAAAGCAGTACCAGAAATCTTTGTTGGTGCAGCTCTGAGCTTGGTTGCTAGGTACATTTTAAGTTTCAATAAAATGCAAAATAGAGAGCTGGTTTTGTTTTTTTTTTTCTTTCAGCCCTGCATCCCATTTACATTTTTCTATCAAACACCCTCATACACTATCCTGGGAATATTACACTATGTTTCAGTGTAAAGCACATCTTGTTATGAGACTGATTGAGAACAGAATTAGCATGGAGTTCATGTTACAGGTAGGTATTTAAATGATATGCAGAATATAGAAAACATTTTGTCTTGAATTGCATTTCTAATCCTTAAATGGAGTTTAGAGAAGAACAGAATAGGTCATCATAAGATTTCATTTGTAGTTTCAGTTTTAGCAGGACCAAACAAATATTAAATGTAGATCATTTGTGTTAGGATAAGGTGAGCTATTACTCCTACACATAATACTTTTTATATATTGCATATTGTCTTTAATCTTAAGGAATTTCATTGATTTGGGTTATTGTGATTGGTTGTTAAAATTGAGAGCCTCTTTTACTGGCCCTAACTGTGTTGCTGTGAGCTAATCTAATGAAATTGTAAATAACTACAGTAATGAGAATCCAGCTTCTGCTCTCTCCACTGTATAAAGCTATCAGCACTAGATGGAACATAAATGTTTATATTAGAAGAAGCAGTTGAATAGAAGATTGTAATTTTATTCTGAAAGCTAAACTTCCACAGAACTGTAGTTTTCTTTACTAAGGATCTTTTGTGACATGCCTGAAAGAAGACAGAATGTTATAAAAAATTAGAAACTGAATGATATTTTCATATCAGTTTTGGGGGAGTTGAGTTTTTTAAGGAAAACATGTTGTGGTAGAGCTGTTGTAGGTAGTTGTCATGTTGAAAATGCGACACAGAACCTGATGAATGTTTTATTTCTGGAAAAGGAGATAATGATCTGTTTTGCTGTTGGTAATTTTTGAAAGTTGAGGGACTTTTAATGAAATGTATGTGTACATATGTAACTTTGAGGAAGGTACAGTTGAGACAGCAAATCACAATTTCTGATATGTTGGGCCTTTAGTTGCCATTCAACTGCAACTACACATAAAAGCTTATTTCGTGTATTGAAATATTTAGGGAAAGTAATAACTTTTTGTCATTTTAGGTTTTCAACAAGTTGTTGAGTCTGGCCAGCACTGCTTCTTCTCAGAAGTTCCAGTCACACATGTGGAGTCAGATGTTGGTTTCCACATCTGGGTTTTTGAAATCTATCTCAAATGTCTCAGGCAAAGACATCCAACCCTTAATAAAGCAGTGGGTGTATCCTTTTTCTTCTTGGTCTGGATATTTAATGTGGAGAATGAATTTGGTTTTTTAATTGGCACTACTAAAGAAATGTGAAGAAAGGTACGAAATATCTTTGCATAAAACAGTTAAGTATATTAATATGTGAATTGGATGTATATGTCTCATATGTTCACAATCTTTTCGCAGTTCTTTGGACTATACTGGCTTTTTTGCATGTTCTTTACTAGAAAGGATTTCATTATTTTAGGTTTTACTTTGAAAGAAGCACAAGAACTCTGCTGGAATTTAAGGCCAAATTATACTAAAGGGATTCCAGAGGACACTGCCCATAGAAATATGCTGAAGTCTGACATGGAAAATGCTATAGTCTGGTGAATTTTAATATGTGATTTCCAGTAAATCACCATGAAATAAGTAACCTAAAGCACAGATTGATAGTTTACAATACACTTTAATAGCTTGATAGCTGGTGTTAATACTACAATTTCAGGTAAAATAAACCTCTGTGTGTTGACTATTCAAATTTCAGTGATACTATGCAAGAAATAGGGTTTAACTGTGGGTTGATGTGAGGGTAGATTTGAATTTGCTTCATTTAACAGGTTTGATTATTGATTTTATTTAATGTGACTACAAGTTGGAATCATACGTGACTGCAGCAAAAACCTAACTTACTGCTCTGACAAACAACAAAAGTAGGTGTTTATATTTAGACACTATTTATCTGAGATGACTTAACAATGTTCAATAACTATAACACACTGTATAATTAATATTTATAGAGTAATATGGGAAGTTAGCATTTTATTTGCATCAGAAATATTCATAAAGTATAATACACATTATTCTAATTTCCATACTTGAGGAAAATACAAGTTCTATATGTACATATATTTCCACTGCAGCTATAACTATGTGTCAGCATTATTATGCGAGCAGAGTGAGTCTTAACTACATCTGTTCTGTAAGCAAGCAAGGATTTTAACTCTCAAATCTGGGGATTTTTCAGCTTCTCCAGACTTTGGCCCTTAAGCTTATCCTGTTAACTGTAACGTGCATTTAATCCTTTGATTGCAACCTCCCTACTGTGTTTCAAACACTTTTACACCTGAGAGAGATTTTCCACCCAGTAAGATCATAGCAGGTCTTTATGTTGTATGGGAGAAGATCGTATTAACTAGCGCTGTCTTATGCTATTAGCAAAGGGCTGTGTTGATGCAGAGTTTAAATCTTGTGCTGAAGAAATGTCTAAAACTGATGTCAAAGTCACAGAGCTTTATGAAGGCAGCCTCTGTGAACAGAACCAGTCTGAGGTATCTGGCCAAATGGAAACATTTTGAGAGGAAAGTTAATAACCCATATAGGATAAGAAGCTTCTTTGAATCTGGAAGCTCCTCCCCTAAATGTCAGGACGTGAAAGAACAGATTTTTCTTCCTTGCTTTTGTCTTCTATTGTCAGAGACTTGTGAGAGTGTGTATTAGACTAAAACGCTTCAGTTTAGTGTTCTACTGTAAATAAAGTGTAATAATGGCTTTCCTGCAGATAATGAATAATGAAATTATTCACAGGAAGAGTTTGATTCAGAAAATACAGCCTGGGAAAAATTGCAGAGTGAGACTGTTACTTTTTATCATTCATGTTGCATATTCTCATGTGTATGTGAGCTCACACACACACACACACACAGAGGAACGCTCAGATAACCCAGTTTGAAAAACTGCAATAAAATAATTGATTTAAGTATAGTGTGGGTAGAAAACAGAAACTAGTATCTACATTTTCCCCTTAGTTTTATTTAACTAAAATATATAGTAAACCAAACCATATGGAAATTACTGAAGTCTTACTCAATTACTTTCTCTGAAGCCTGCCAAGAACATTGGCTGTGTTGGAGTACTGTTAATTTTCATTGTACTTCAATTTTTCTGCATAAGAGACATGATTGGACATGTTTAAAGAAAAAAAAAAATACCCCACCAAACCCTCAAAAATCTTTAAAAATTGATGAATGAACATATGTGTTTTCACTTCCTGATTTTCTTGGGTTGGGAAATTCTAGAAATAAGCATAAAGTGTAAAGGATTGAGAATTATGTTTGTTTATAACTACTGCATTGTGCACTAGAATTCCTATACGGCTTATTAGGGATCAGAGTGGAGTGGTAAAATTTTACGGTAGCTTTGCATTTAATAGAAAACGGAATGTATTGGAATTGGAAATAAAACAAGACTATACATCTCCAGGGACTCAGAAATATGTGGTAAGGTCCATTTTCCGTATTTTGCCTACACGTACAAGTATGATGCATACATTAATAAGCATAATTTTAATATTAATTAAAAAATCTTGTGAACTTGAAGGGTCCTCTTAAAGTGACAGTGCAAGAACTTGATGGCTCATTCAACCATACATTACAGATTGAAGAAAACAGTCTTAAACATGATATACCTTGCCATTCTAAAAGCAGAAGGTAAGAACTAAAATACAAACTGCAAGTATTTTTAGTATGTATATATGAAAACATACAGTGCATTTGATCATAAATATATGCTTTTTTGAATTTTATGTTTATATTTTCTTAATCTTACTAAGATTTACCTGTGATGTAAGTGGGGGAAGTAGAATTTCTTACTGTTTAAGGAAACCTTACATTTTATATGCAGTTCTTAATTATAAGTCATTCTATAAAAGTTTTATAAAGAGCTTATTTATAGAGAATTAGTTGAATGGAAACTAAATAATCAAATTATTCACAATGCCTTTGAATGGTAAACACAAATTAGAGGGAGTGCAGTTACAGGCAAGAGGAGTGCCTCAAGTGAACCTACATGAAAGAAGCACTTGCATAGTTTTCTGTTAAAGAGTGCCAGCACTGTTCAGTAAACCTAATGAGCAAGAAAAGTGACATGCTTCCCAAATAGATTCTCTCAAGTTTTCTAATGCATTTTAATAATAACTTTGAATTCTACTTCTCAAACTTCTATGTTTATGTGTAACTGAAAAAATGGTGTGAGTTAAAATTGTAGTAATGGATGTACAGCTCAAATTTTTGAATATTTTTTGCTGGAGAGAGCATTATTTTTTGGTGTGGTGAAATGCATAGAGTACTTTTGCAGGCTTAAGCTCTGTTTGTAAATATATATTTGCCAGTCTGGTAATAATATCTTTTTTTCCCTATTTTCTCTGTTTTAATAGAAATAAGAAGAAAAAGATTCCACTGATGAATGGAGAAGAGGTGGACATGGACCTTTCTGCTATGGAGTAAGTTAGCTTGTTGGAGTTTCTCACTGTGAGTCTGAGCCCTGTTCCCCTTGTCTAAAGCATGCTATTTTGAGGGATTGGATAAAAATGTTCTACTTCATTATATGACTGGCAAATTTCAAGACTATACCACATTTCTTTGTCTTCTTTGAGACTTTTCTTCTCCATCTGGGGAAATGCTGACAAGGTGTAAAAAATGTGAGCTAACCACTATAATCAGTTTTTATAAAAAATCTTGGGCATGATAAGGTGATACAATAAATTACTTGATTCTTACACATTTCCAGTGATACTTCTCAGCTGACTTTGTAGGTAAAATAAAGAAGAATTTGTTTGAAACAAAGTAGGAGCAGTTTTTGTTGGACCTTGATGAGGACCATTTAACTGCCACTAAGTGTCTGAAATCTGTGGTTAATTACAAAAGAATCCTTTTAGATTAAAAATAATGATGAAGTGCTTCATATTGAAATTCACACTGATATTAGTTTCAGTTGGAGCTGTTAAGCTCTTTGGAAGCAAATTGTTGCTTAATGTAAGTACCTACCTTGGCCTCCTTGAGCTGGAGCCTCTCAAAAATCGTGAAGGTGTTGGGCCTTGTTTTCTGGCTGAGGAAGTAAATAATCAACTATTAAAAACCAGTGGTGTCTCTTTGAAGAAGGGTAAAGTGCTTGTCACTTTAACTGTTGGAGAGTCTCATAAATAACCTCATCTAATATATATTGAGAAAATATTTTATGTGTGATTTTTACATTGAACAAGTTATTACTGCCATTTCTATATGACAGTTGACATGTGAATAGCCTTTTAGTTGTATTGAAGAATAATTAGCATAAATATTTGTGAGTATTTGTTATCAGTTATGTTCATGTCACTGTTACATTACACTGAGCTGAGACTTTAATGATCTTAGAATGATTTTTGAACTGGTACATGATTTTATGCGAGTCCCTTACGCTTTATCTGATAACCTTCTAATCCATGATGCGGTCATTCTGTTGTCCAGTTTGAACTCCTCTGCTCCAAAAGTATATCATCATATACACTCTTCTTTATTCTTCTAAGTTCCATGGATACACTTTTTCACTGTCCTTTCTTCTCTATCTACTATCTTGACAGTAATTCTAAATATTCTACAAATGCATACAGAAATACACATCATATTTGTAATTATGGTCTTTTTGTCGTTCCAGACTCTCTCCTAATTTCCGTATTTTGCTGTTGTAATTTTTATGTGGAAAAATGAGTAAGAGAATTTGTTGCATAGTTTGTGCTTGTTGCTCCCATAATTTCTTTCTGCAGATATGGTGCTGTGTGAATACTAAAGAATACTAAAGAATAAAATGTTTGTTCGGATGGAATACAGCTGAGTCATTCAATCTATAGGATAACTTTAATCCTGTCTGTTGTTACTTTCACTTTTATCATCATTTGCCCTTGTCAGCTTTCAGCATCATAGCATGTCTGTGATTGTAAAGCACTTTCATATCTATTGATTAAAAAAATGGGGTGTTTATCACCAGATTTTTCTTGGAATTTTTTTTTTTTTGGTAGTCTTAACATTTAGAAGGTGATGAAGTGCTGCTCACTTTAGCAGTTTATAGTAGCTTATAGTAGTTTACCATAAACAGAGATCTGTAGGTTAAAATACTACAACACTGTGTTCACTTCGATGTATTAGAGGTTTGGGCAGATTGCTGTGGGAGGCTGTAGAATTGCCTTCCTAGAAGCAGGAGATTGGACCAGGAGACTTTCAAAAGTCCCCTCTAGCCTAGATTTTATGGTTCTTTAAATCTAAATATTTTACAAATGACTCATAGCAAATTAGAACTTCTCTGAAATTTCTGTAATCCTGAAATTTTGTAAGCTATTAATGTTTTTCATGTCTGTCTTAGTGCTGATTCCCCCTTGCTTTGGATAAGAATAGACCCTGATATGTCAGTACTGAGAAAGGTAGAATTTGAACAGTCGGATTTCATGTGGCAGTATCAGCTTCGATACGAGAGAGATGTGGTTGCACAAGAAGAAGCCATTCTGGCACTGGAAAAGTTCCCTACTCCAGCATCACGTCTTGCACTGACTGATATACTAGAACAGGAGCAGTGTTTCTACCGGGTGAGAATGCTGGCCTGCTTCTGCCTTGCAAAGGTGAGCTTGTGTGGGTCGGAATAAGGGAAGAAATGCACAACACTTTGTCAGTGTTTGAAAACAGGTCAGAACTCATCACAGTTCTTAAACTGGCTTGATATTTAGCCTCTTAAATGTACTTGCCAAGTATTTTTAGCATGACTGATTTAAAAGCAAAGCTGTATTATTTTAGTCTGTAAATGGAGACCGCAGAAGGATTTCATAATTGTCAAAATTGAGATGTCAGACATGAAAACCACAAGGGATTTTTCCAGATTTCATTAAGTAGCAGAAATAAAAGACTTTTGTTTAAATTTTTTTCAGAACCAAAGTGTATTTTTTATTATTTTGCAGGGGAGTTCCTTGGCCAGTCTGTTGAGAACTCTGAAGTGCTGAAATTTATCTTTGCTAATGTGAATTCTTATTGCTGCTCTATATTGTTTCAGATTGATTAGGGGCACAAAATAAACATCAAACTGTGCTACAATTAAATATTAGAAAGCCAAATAATTGCCTTGAAAAGAGAAGATTTTTTTTTGTTAGACACAAAATTAGCATTGAGACTGAAAATTAGAAAGCCCCATAAAAGAACTGAGTGGAAAACCAGAAGAACAAGAATTTCTGAAAAGGCATCTTGGTGACATACTTTTATGGACATGAATACATATTTATTGACAATTTGTAGAGTTCAGATTCTTGGCATATAGCTTGCTTTCTCCTGTGTACTTCTTAGGAATAATTCAGTATAGAAGTAAATCCTTTGGCCATATTTTGAAAATCAAAATCCAAGAAGTGTCTTTGACAGTGTTTTAATGTAAAACTGCCAGTGTAAGTCCTGGTATTGGTGCTGCCAGTATCTGGCTAAAATATGTACGTTTTATAATGAATTCAGTGGGAATATCTGAGTGTATATTCCACAGATAAATATTAAAAGAACATTTGTTAAAACATTTAAATGCAATCGTTTTTTCTGTCTTTACTTTGAATTCTTAGGCAATTGGGCTGCAAATAATCATTACCAGTTTTGTTCAGTTGTAACTGTATGGAAAATCTTGGGTCTGTGGATAAGGTGGTTGACTTACAGAAAAGATTATAAGGCAAACAAAAAGTGTGGCTGTGACACTGAATCAAGGTGAAGGAGCACAGCAGAACAGAGTTGTAGATATGTTAATGTAAGTTACTTAGGAGGAAAGCGTAATACATTCTGATTCCTACATGAAGGTGTAAGTAAGATTAGCTTCCTGTTGTCATTAACTGTGTTTGATTTTCTCAGCTTGTAGATATTCAGGATTTGTATTCTTTTTTGAAAAAATCCAAGTCCCTCATGTTTATTTTGGGTGAGGGTTCTTTTTTGTTGATTTGCAGTTTTTAGCTGGATTGCAGTTAGTGCTGTTGAATGTGTGCTCCTGTTGATAAAGAGAAATGATACATGAAAATGCAATTATCAAACTGAATTTTCTACACTTTCTCAATGTTCTTCATTGTAAAACAGCACTTCAGTCTCTCAGCCGTAGAGTAACAAGGTGACTTATTAAATCTGCATTGATAAAGAAATTAAGAGAGATGTGTGTGCAAGCACATACACACAACGCGCACGCACTGTCAGAGTCTTTCCCAACAAATAACAAATACGGAGAAAGGAGAAAATAATGTCACAGTATTAATTCCTGGGAGTGTGCAGGCTATTTTCCAATTTGGATCCATTGCAGTGCTGGGGATGGGCAATAAAATTTTAAAAAGGAACACTACCATCGCAAACTTTTCCTTGTCAAACATTGAGGGTTTTCATAGCTGTGCATGACAGTTACATGTTAGTGCACTTTCTTATGCTGTATACTGAATTGAATGATGCAGAAATGAAGTGTACCTGCTGCCTTTTAACGTAGAAATAATGCAGGGCAGGCTGCTTGGAGAATGTACATGTGCATTTAATTCAGTGTGTAGCGTATCAGTAGAATAAGTCGAAAAATTGGATTCTCTCAGTAAAGAGAAATTCAAATGAGTCAGAACATATGATAATACCAAAAAAATACCGAAAAGATGATGATTGATTTATTATAGATTTACCTTGAAAATACTGTTGTTCGTTTGCAGATTTTGCAAAGTAAAATGCTTAAAATAAGTTAATATTTAAAAATGTACACCCTGATATTAATGAGATAGTAAATATCTTGTAAACATAGTAAACTTTGATATTTTGAGTGTTGGGTTTTATTTGACACTGCTACATAAATTTCCGCTTTGCAGTTTAAGTTCTTCATCATGGTTTCTAAGCAGTTTTGGGATTAACTTCCTCTGCAGGAAGAGTCATTGTAGCTTACAGAGAAAGCTATACCTGCATCTTTAGTTGGAACACTTCAGTTACTGCAGAGGGAACACTGAGTCTCACTGCAGTATTTTCTATCTCTAACTTTTCTCTGAAGCCTGACTTAGTGGGGAAATGGTTTTCAGTAATAAAGCCTCCATCATACACAAGAGCAATGGTGAAATTGACTGCTGCCCATATTCAGATAGCCTCTTGTTTTTCTTCCACTTGCTGTGTATGTAATAGCCTTTGAAATTAGCTAAATAATTTAGAAGGAAATTACTAAATTCATTTTTTTTCTGTGTGAAAGCAGATTTTTCCTTAGTTTATGGTGGGTCTATAACAATGGAAATTCCTGGTACATTGTAGGGTGCATTGGTCTCATTTGTTTGTGTACACACACATATCAGGCGGAGTAACCATCAGCAGACACAGGTGTTCTTGTCTGCAGGCTTTCAGTGCACCACACAGCAAAGGGGTGAAATTCAGGATGCTGGGAAGGCACAAAAAGCAGTTTTGACTTTGTGGAACCAAAGCAGACTGTAGCAATAAATTGTTCGCAGTGCACAGTCTTTATTAGTTAATTACAATTAAAGTTAGAGGGAACTGCCTTGCCTTTCACTTTAGGGGTGGTCTTTAATTTTTAAGGTGGCTGAGGCCTCTTTTAAAGTCTCAGCTGAGGTTACTGGCAGGGTAAATTCGGGAAGTTGATATTGCAAAATCCTCTTCCATCACTGGCTTCTGTAGAGTCAGAAAACTTGGCTTAGTGTACACAGAATTTTCATCTAAAATATATAAAAGAGAAAATAATTAAGAACAGAAGTTTATCATGGAAAGATAATTAGTTGCAGATGTCTTCCAAGTGGAAAAATGTTCATAAAATTTACCTTTATGTAGGGAAGATATATTGGGAGTGACAGTGAAAACTTAGCTAATATAAGATAATACACTGACGAAAATAAGTATCTATTTAAAGGAGAGAATGTTCTTGGCAATTATCCTTTTTGATTATGGGAATGGGTGTCTTTTTCTACAGCCAAACTAAACTTGCAGTGGTCATGTTAATATGATTTCCCTTCCCCCCTACTTATTCAGATTGCAAATTCCATGGTAAGTACGTGGACAGGACCACCAGCCATGAAGTCACTCTTTACCCGAATGTTTTGTTGTAAGACTTGTCCAAACATTGTGAAGACCAACAACTTCATGAACTTTCAAAGCTACTTTCTGCAAAAGGTAAAATTTATTTTATGAATGTTTTAAAAGAATTGTCGAAATACGAAAATGTTCCTACAGTTGACAATTACAGGAACATGGATAGCACAGTCCTGCTTTACCCCTTCATAGAAATCCAAAGTAACTAATTCTTTCTCAGATGGCTTCTGTTTGTTCCATCTTGGTAAAAATACAGTTACAAAATTTTCAGCTATTTTTTTCTGAGTAGCTGAAGTTAAATTTGCAGTTTCTTCTGAAGAATGGAGCACATAAATAATTATTTGCACTTATTTGTGAGCTCATTCTTAAATTGCACTGTAAGGAAGCTACTATTTTTGTCTTTTAGGTGAATTCAACAATGGCCTTTTTTCTTTAATAGCAATTATACCATACTGCGAGTAAAATCTCATAAATCTTAAGTTGATGGGCTTTTTAGTCCAAGGCACTGCATAATCCTTCTTGCCCTCTTCTTTCTGTTCTCTTCATGATGTATTGCTGCAGCTTATTTTGGTGTTAGAATGGTTTTTTTTACTGGAACCTTAGTTTTTGGTAGTATAGTGGCTAACAAAATTAATTACAATGGTTTTCTCTTAAGATTCACTTTATAATTATTGGGTGATTGAGTTCTTATTTAATAGATTTCATGTTACTGATTATAGAGAAAACTCAAATTTTCTTTTTTAACTGTCCAAAACTGCTTTATCCTTCTTGGACCTTCTTTTGCATTTTTCTGCTTTTTTTTTTTTAGTCAGTGTTCATTCTTTACCACTAAATCTTATACTTTATTCCCTTTTTAATTCCATGCCCCAAGTTTATAGATCTAGAGTAAGATTCGTAAATCTATATTGAGTGGAGCATAGAAATCTGCCTAGCTCATCCTAAAAGAAATAGCTGATGAGAGTAATACCTGGCTAATAATTCTTCAGGCTTCACTGACCCTGTTGGATCTGTATGTTTCAGTGGTGATGGAAGGCTTAGTAATGTTCACATGGAAACAGTCAATATCTGTCTCATCATTTTCTGTCTTTCATTGGTATTCATTTGTTACCTTTTTAATAGTGTGTTGACTGAAGAGTCTGTGCTTGAATATACATTTTTCTGTTTCTATCTGCTCTGTGACTAATTTTTGAGCAATAACTACATAGTTCATTTGATCTGAAAATTAGATAGCATGTGGTATGACTTTCCAATGGTATTTAAAATACAGCTTTTCAGAGATTTGCTATTGGAAATTTATTAATTGCTGACCTCCAGGATGCACTTCTTTTCAGGGTGTAACTATCATTTCACTGATGTAAGAATGATGCTAGTATTAATTTTATTACACAGACTATGCCTGTTGCCATGGCCCTTCTGAGAGATGTTCACAACCTCTGTCCTAAGGAGGTTTTAATGTTTATTTTGGATTTGATCAAGTATAATGATAACAGGAAGAATAAGGTAAATAATGTCTTTATTTTAATCTATTACTTCTTATGTTGTTGAAAAAAGTCTTAATACACTGCAGGATTTTATGCCACAACTGTAAATATCTGGTTAGGGGAGTTGATGAAAAGGTGATACGCTAAACTAAACATTGTGTAAATGTTACAGAATGTTCTCTAGCTGACGTTTCTGTGGAGGCATTTTTTGGATATTTCAATGCTTTGTGTGCTTCTTGACTTCCTAAGGACCTGCCTGTCTTCATTTGCACACGTATTTTTCTTGCTTTACTTTTTATCACTCAAAAGACCAGTGTGTTTTGGGAAACTTAACATTCACCTTGACAAGAGCATTTGAAAGAGCAAGGAAAGGAAATAATCTTTTTTAACCATATACAGGACTCTGGGATTCTGGGTACTGAATGTCAGCTCTATCTCACAGAACTGGATTGTCTTCATCCAGTTAAATAACAAGTGAAACTCAGGTTAACACTGTTCAATCACTAAACTGAACATCTGAGTTGGAAATGTTACCATCTAAAATTGCTTCCCACAGACTTCTTCTGAAGAATGATTAGATGACCTTTAACATCCTGAGATTATAAAAAATTCCATTGCCCTAGCTAGAGGAAGTGTACAACTATTAGGAGCCTAGCATAACCTTCCTAATTAAGTATCCAAATTTAAGTCGAACCAATCTGAGGCATCTTAAGCATCATTTTTTCTTGTGTGTAGAAACACATACTGTAACAAGACACTTGGTTTTTTTTACTGATATAAGAGGGTGATGGAGGGTGTACAGGTAGAGTGAGACACAGGAATACAGGCATCAGTAGTGACAGAAAGTGGTGAATTGTGCTAACATCTCCCCACCATGAAAGGAGTGATCTGGCGTCACTTTTCCATGTGTCCCTTCCACATGTGTTTGTCATCTTCTAGTGGATCTGCAGATGTTGGGTTTGTTTAGATTAAAGTAACTAATATTCAAGTGCAGTACTTCTTTCTGCTTTTCGTAAATTTTATTTTTATACTTTTTGCTGCTTACTAAGACAACCAACAGATGCAAAAGCCAGCATAATGGAAAGGGTGAAACTATTAGCTGAGGTAAGAGGGGTGAATGAAGAAGCACAGTTTTCCCAGCTAAGCAGCAGTGAGCTCGTTAGTTCACTTCAGAAGCTTATAAAGTAGCTGGCTGGATAAACTACAATTTTCTGAGGTCCTAAGCACCCATTAACCTTGGTACTAAATATAGAAATAGATGGATAGGTTTAGGTGCTCACATTTAGAAATAATGACTTTTATTTTCCATATCTTGAAGATTTTCAATGCTTGATCTTTCCATTTTAATAAAATAATGTATTAATAAGCTTTTATTACAGAGTGAAGATTAATGATTGATAGTATGTCTGCTTGCTCAGTCACTCTCAAATCCATTATCAGACCAATTTATTCCTGTTTTGCTTTCTTGTGCACTTTCTCACATGGGTTTTAAGATTGTGCTTCATAACAGGGCTTAAGCATTTCTTAGTTTTGAAAGAATATGTATTGTTATATTTGCTTGTGTTAAATGTTGCTTTTATCTAGTTTTCAGACAACTACTATCGTGCTGAGCTCATTGATGCCCTAGCCAACTCTGTGACTCCTGCAGTCAGTGTGAACAACGAAGTCCGAACATTGGATAATTTAAATCCTGATGTGCGACTTATTCTTGAGGAAATTACCCGTTTTTTAAATATGGAGAAGCTTCTTCCCAGTTACAGGCATACTATTACTGTCAGGTAGGGTTTCATGATGCTACTTTTCTTGGGTTTTATGTATCCTTCTGTAGTTAGCTTTTGAGATTTTAACTTGTATGCCTTTTCGAAAGCTGATAGTGCAAGTTCATCTTGATTTCATTACTTTTCAACATTAATTTCTGTCAATGGAGACTTTTAATAGCAGTCATAAGTTGACCATGTCTGTGTGTCTTTAAGAAGAGCGTTTATGGAAGTTTTGCCAAAGGTAGCCTTTTAACAATAACTGTAGAGCACACAATGTCATCTGACCTATGTTTTCTCCAAGTTAGGGCAGCTCTACTGAAACTAAACTATGGATTTGATGTGTTGGAGAATTTTGTTTGTGTTTCTACCTAATTCAGAGGTAACAAGAGCTATGTGTTAATTCTGTGAAAGTAATTGTAACATGTTAATGTGGATAACAATTCTAGAAAAATTGCAGTGCTTGATTTTGAGAAAGCAGTTTTATTTTTCTTGGCTGGTATTCTGTAAAGCTGATGTAATTTGTCTCTTTCTACCATGTCTAGCTGTTTAAAAGCTATTCGAGTGCTTCAGAAGAATGGTCATGTCCCAAGTGATCCTGCTCTCTTCAAGTCATATGCAGAATATGGTCACTTCGTAGATGTCCGAATAGCAGCATTGGAGGCTGTTGTTGATTACACAAAAGGTACTTTTTTCCAAGTATTTTGACACTTTGTAGCAATTCTCAGACAAATGTAATGCTTACCTCATTAATATTAAGTTAAAACAGTGTCCAGAAGAGTTTGTGTGATGGCAGGTACATTGATAAGAAGCTGAGATTTCTGTTAATACTTTGTCCTAGCAAATACAAGTTTTATGAAGATGTGCTGAGCATTGTTTCCCAGTGTTTTGCAAATTGAATCAGATACGTAAGTTTCAAAATAATGAGTGAACAGCACAGTGAGTAGTGGTAAGGGGGCTTGGTAACTTCTTTTTAAAACGTTGTTTCCATTGACTTTGATTCAACTGATTTCAGCCTTAATGGCTACTCAGAGTTCTTGGTTTTGCTTTACCTTCTTGTTAGCATCTTTATTTTGCTTTTTTGCATGCATCTTGTGGTAATAAATTTTGGAAACAGATTATTGTAGTGATTTTCTGACTGATTCATTATTTGCCATTCCTTATAGATAACTTGTGTTTCTGAGGTGTTTACATTCTTTTAAGATTGCCTTTACCTTAGTTGACTGATCCAGGTCCATGAAAAAAACTGGGTAGTTTGTTAAATGCTCTTTGAAGTTGAAACTTGATCCTGACGGCTTTTCTAGAGGCACTTAGAAATTATAGCTTCAATTATTTGCATTTCATGAAGATAATTTAGTATTATATTGTCCTTTTCGTTTATTTGGGTTAGTCCTTCTCTGTTTACCAGATTTGCAACGCTTCTTGTGTTTGAGGATCAAGTGTCAAAGTGGCCAAATCCTTCAATTCTACCTGTGAGAGCAGACTGGTGAATCTAGATTTCTAATTATTCTGTGTCAGATTTCATGGGTTTATTTTGTTTTTAGGGTAATGGAGAGTTAACTTTGCTTGTTGTGTGAATAATTGTTTTTACCTTTTCTTTAAGGGCTCTATTACTTTGACATTACTTCTGTCATTCTATGCAAAGACTTCTCAAACTAGAGAGGCAATGGGAGGTTTTAAGGCAATTGGAATCTTTGAGTGAACATGTCTGGTGGAATTCAGGTGTACACTTAGAGACTGAAACCAGGCTGTAATACAGAAAAGCTGATAACCTCAAAGGGGATTGTGCACTGAGCACAACTCTCAGGCTCTGTCTTGTAATCCACCAGGCATTCTGTCTCCATAACCCAGAGATCTGATTTTCATTGTTAGTTACTGGTTTCCAGTTACTGGAATGCACACCAGCAGCTGTCAAATGCCTGTTGTTTGTGCCAAAGCTGGCTTTTAACAGTTCTTATAAAGGAAGATGACAGATTCTGTAATTGCCATCTAAAGGAAAGTCTGCATTTTCTGGGAGGAACTCTCAGGGTAGGAATAGCACTGCCTTTTGTAAGTTACTTGAAAAGAAATAATTTCTCCATAGAATGGAATAAGTTGTTTTCTTTGCTGTTAGTAGTGAGGGGGTTTTTTGAGACATGGTAACTTTGTAAAATACTTGAGGCAGCATATAAGGGCTTGGACAGTTGATCTAAATTTGCTTGAAGTGAACAGGATTTATTAACTTTCTTAAGTTTTCTTCTGAGTGTTGTATGAGTCTTAGGAGTTATTTGTATAGAACAAAGCAGTTGCATACTCAAAAGCTATAACAACAAACTATTCTAAATACATATAAATTAGCAAATCTCATGAATGTTAAAGTTTAGCATCTCAGAGATGCTCTCCTGTGATTGAGAACTGATACACCATCTCCTGTAATTTGAAAGAAATCTTGATTTTTTTTTTTCAGAAAGCAATCACTTGTTTCTGTGTCTACCAGAAGTATGAAAGTCTACACATCTTTTCCCACAGTCTTCTAGACAAACTTGCAAGCTACAGATGGGATGGGTGGTCAGTGCAATGGGGAGGAAATCAGGTCATGGGCCACACTCAGAGATTGGTGATCAGTGATTTTTACTGGGAAGGGAACATCTGAAGGGAACATCTTCAGAAATGTGGACAACAGCATTGAAAGCAGCCTTCACCTAGTTTGTTGGTGACACCAAAGTGGATGGCGAGGTAGACATGTCACAAGGGAGAGACATCTTATAGAGGGACATGGAAGAGAGGGCAAGCAAGAGCTGTACGAAGTTTAACAAGTGCAAAATCCTGCACCTGGAACAACATAAGAAAGAGCCCAGAACAGTCTAGGATCTGCTGCTGTGCTGGGGAACAGCATCACTGAAAGGGACCTGGGGGATCATGGTGGACAATAAGTTAACCATGAGTCAGCAGTCAGCAAATCATACCCTGGGCTGCATCTGCAGAGGCAGTACTAGCAGAGACAGAGATGTGAACATCCCACTCTGCTCTGTACTCAGTCTGTACTTGAGTACAGAAGATGTGGCCAGACTATGGAGTGTCCAAAGAGAGGCCATGAGGATAGATTGGAGGGCTGGAGAACCTGCTCTGTCAAGGAGGACTAAAGAAGTTAGGTCTTTTGCCCCTGGAGAAGAGAAGGTTTGTCACAACACTCAGTACTTAAAGGGCAACTACAAAGTGGATGGAGTGTCTCTCTTCCACATGGAAAGAGAAAGGATTAACAAGTACAGGTTGCACCAAGAGATGTTTCATCTTGATATAAGAAAAAACTTTTTACAGTGAAAACAATCAGTCAGGGGCACAACCTCCCCAGGGATGCGGTAGAGTCCCCAACACTGGAGATTTTCAAGATGAAGTTGGACAGATAGCTAGATAATCTCATCTAGACTTCCTTTCCTGTTAAAGGTTTGCCAGATTATCTTTTGATGTCTCTTCCAAACCAGATTGGTGTGTGGTTCTTCTGGCTAATAAGATTTGTTCTGCCTAAGGTCAGGTTTAATTTTCTCTTCAAATTATTTCATAATTCCTATATAAATTTGAAGAGCAGATTGCATGCATTAGTAGCAAAGCTTTGGAAGCCTAGCAGCCTTAGTTTACACTCTAAGGCAAATACCACGGGAGACTTACTTTATTTCAAGCAGAAACAAGTTTAAAATGTAAAAAACAGAAACTTCTTTTTTTTTAATTGTAATGGTATAGTGTTTCCTGATTTTGTTATCCAGTACTGTAAGCTGAAAAGATTCATCTCCCAGACTTCTCATTTTCTAATGAAAAGCCATTTTAAAATCTCTTATGTTATCAGTCAAAATATTTGCAATTTGCTAGTGATTGTGACCTAGTGTTTGCCATGTTGCAATTCTTTACTGCATGGTAATACAGTATTATTTTTGTTATATGCAAAACAACTTCTATATGCAATGTTCTAGCTGCCTTCTGTCCCAACCCAGGAAAAGCAGCTGTGCAAGGAGCTGGGCACAGGCAGTAACTAATCCCTTAAAATGCCTTCTGGGCATAGCTTTTCAAAGATTTCTCCGATGTTTAAAGGCAAAATTGAGTTTGTAGTTGTGGTCTGTGTGGCTACAAATTTGCCCAGACATCATCCAGAACTGTGTGGCCATGCTCTAAATGGTGCACAGCTAATGCTTCCTGCCTCAAAACAGAGCCTGTTGGTGCCTCACCAGTGCAACCAGTTTTGTTTTGGCTGGATTGTAGGAAGAGCAGTGCTGACTTGCAAATGGCCTGCAAAAGACTCTTCAAGCAACTTCTAAGCAATATTACAATGTAGTTGCCTTCTCCCAGCCCAGGAAGAGATCTTATGTTCTAGTTGTCCAAAGTATTTTTAAAACCTCTAATAGCACTAACGTCCTGATTCTTATAAATAAATGCCTCTTATGTTAAAAGCAGCTCACTCTAATGAAATCGCAAGACAGTGAAAGGTATTAGAATTGGTTGAACTAAAGAAGTTACATTTAAAAATCATTGACTGGAAAATGACTGAAATCAGGAAGAAAAGTTGAACTGAGATATTCAGAACTAAAAATGCAGTAGACTTTGGGAAGAAAGAAATACATTGGTAGGACCATAAAATTGAAAGCAACAGAAATGTTTTTAGACCTGTCTATACAGTCATGATTAACACACCCTCTTCACTGTTTTGAAGAAATGAGAATACTGTAATACTTCGTTACACACCTGAGAAAAAGATGAAAATTCTTTCCTTTTTTGTGTGATCAGTAATGATGATATCCCATGTTGTTTCCTATTTTGCAATGTTACTCTGATAATCAACGGAATTTTGTACTGTAACATATTTTGAACTAATAAACTGACTTTGTTTCCAACAGTATCAGCAATTTTCTAGAGGCATGTGGTCATAGGTTTCAAAATCCATCAAAATGCATCTTAGTTGCAAAGTATACTGATTTAAAAAACTAATGAAGGCTCCTGGGGAGAGTGTGATTGCAGTTTTGTATAAGTCCTATAGTATCCCTCTTTCTATCCTATTTAAAGATAATAATATTTAACAGATTTCTGTGTATGAGAATTGTATATTCCCTACAGAAAATACTGTACTTTTGGTTGTTGAAAGGATATTTGAATGTGTTCATTTCAGGAAGCACATAATATCAAGAAGATCCTTTACTTTGATCTTCCCAATCAATGCTTATGGAAATAGTTAACTTTGTTGTTATTGAACAACTGAGGCATGTAGAAATTTTGTAAATGTTTCTACTTCAGTGTAGAGGAAACAACTTTTTATTTTGAATTTGCACTGTAATTAATGAAATTCCTCTTTAGTTGCAATGATTCAAGCTCTTTGTGTGCTAATTCAGGAACATGTGATTGTCTTGATCAAAATTCTTATAGTTTATATATGTTTATGGGCATCTTATTTTGCTTTGCAGTTGATAGAAGCTATGAAGAATTGCAGTGGCTGCTTAGTATGGTTCAGAGTGATCCTGTACCCTACATAAGGTTAGTGAATTAAGAAAGTATTTTTACTAATGCTAAAACTACTAAATAAATTCTTGGCCTGGAGTCACTAGAAGAGATCAGATGCTTAACTGTTTAATACTTGTTCATAATACTTCCTTCTTGTTATTTTAGGTTAATTGAAACATTTTTTGATGTTTCAACAGTTCGTATCTCAAAAATTAGTATATTCTGTTGTTATTCTGCATTATATTATTTTTTGTCTTTTATGTACTACCCCTGTGGCAGAAGTCTGAACTTAGATGTTATTTCCTCATGATAAATAAAGGGTATAAAGCTGATGTTGCATATGGCAAAGAACACTTTGTGATATTTAGAAATCACAGAGGTTGAGACATAGTGCACACAACATTTGGGCAGCAAGGGGTGTAAAGCAATTGTTAGACTGTAGATGGGGTGAAAGGATCATGTGAAAATACGGTGTTTCTAGTATTGCCTGTTTCAACTTTGTTTTCTCAGGAGTGATTGAATACTTCAGTCCATTCATTATAAACCTGTGAACACCGGTGTTCATAATAATTGTTTTTTCCCAATACTTTCTTTTAGTGACCACCATTAAAATACTGAGTTTCAAAGATAAATAATATTACTCTGTCTCTATAGGTGATTTCTTCCAAAGATCATAGCTGCAAGACTGTTCTTGTTTATTTCTGTCATTCATGTTAATGAAAGTAAATGCAGTTAGACTCACCAGAGGAGGTTTAGCTTCAGTCTAGAAAGGAGATTTCATTTGTATCCTTTTAAAAAGGAGTTTAAATTTTCAATTGAGTGCAATATATTAGCCTCCTCTAAAAGATAAAGGGAAAAAAATCTTCAAGAGTCTTCTTGTCCCAAATGTGTAAGACAGCAAGGGCAAAGCTGGCTATACAGAGAAAAATCATTAATAAGTTATGGAATAAGGAATTATTCATAAAATATTTTCAAGGCCAAGTTGGAAGACAGAAAGTGGAGAAAAATGTATCTATTTTCAGCTCAGTGTGTAAATATTGTAAAAAAACATGGTAGGTGAGGAATCGATACACCAGTGTAACTTAAGATGTGGCAGTGTTTCTTTCCAGGGAAATGTGCAAGTCACTGGTTTTGGTCCTGCCATTTTGTATCAGTCAGAAACATTTAAAATTATTTAAAAATTCTTTGGTGTTAGTATGTAAGGACTTTATTTGCCAAAATTGCTTCTTCTTTGTAATTACCAAATTAATGTGCAAAAAAAATTGTTACTAAACAGAAGAGCATAATGTAGCCTACAACAGTTAACAGTTGTGTCTAATAACATCCTGCTGCTTTGCACCTTACTTTTTATCTTTAAGCTGTATTGCTGATGGTAAATCTGTGATAGTGCATATTGTGGAAAGAAGGAAGAACTAAACGCAAAAAACATTGGTTAAAAATTTGGAAGAAATCCTGCAGCTGAATAAGTTTGTAATAATATTGCAAACTGAACAGACTTCTTAGTGTATTTCTATTGGCTTTAATAAAAATAGTATTTTCAATTTCAGGCATAAGATTTTGGATATGCTGACTAAGAATCCACCTTTTACCAAGAACATGGAGTCCCCTTTATGTAATGAAGCTTTAGTAGATCAGCTTTGGAAACTGATGAATTCAGGTTGGGTTTTTTTGTTTGTTGTGTTGAATTTTTATTGTAACATTTTTCAAAATAAGTATTAAAGACTTGCTTCAGAATATGCCAAGAGCTCTCTTAGTTTCTGTAGTTAGAAATTGAAAATTTAGTCTCAGAAGTTGAATGTCATGCATGTATTTCCAGAACATTCTCAGTGACACAGGGTACCAAACCTTGTTTTTCATTTGTTTGTCTACTGATATAGTGTACTTTGATGTTCTTTTGCACAGAATAATTCTTTTAACCAGATGTTCAAAACAAATATTTCCTCAAATAATGGTGTCTCTTACCTTTTTCTCTATAGTTTGTTTAGATTAGATAGTCTTTCTTTGTCCTCTTTTTCTAAACTCTCAGAGAACAGGAGAGGATAGCATTGGAGACTTTTAGAAGTGCATTATAAACCTCAGACTCAATGTGCCATGTATTATTAGGAAAGATCCTAATGAGAGAAAGGCTTGCATCTTTACCATTGACCTGTTTTTCATTATTGCAGCAGTTTTATCCAGTCCTGACAAACTGCCCTTTAACATCTGGCACGTTACTACATAGATTACATATAAACATTTATATAGCTTTTTAGGTCATTGGAGGCTTTCTGTTTTCTGTGTGTCATGATTCTTAGTGTTTAAAAGTTTATAACTACACTCCAGGGGTTGAAGTGGGGAGACTACTAGTAGTTCAGTTTCATAGGATTTGCCAAGTGTCAGGCACAGAAAATAAACAATTTTGATGTTCCCATCAGAGAGTTTGGTTTTGCTTTTACATGAGGGAAGAGTGTGTGCAGTGTTATGACCATTACGTCTTTTTGCAAGTAACAAATAGGGTATACATTCTTATTATGATTCATGAGGTTTTAAGCACTTTAATTTCTATACCTCAAGGTGACATCATATTTCAATTTATTTTCTGTAAGGGATAACTGTAGCATTCCAGGGTGCCTTAAAAAAAAAATGTATGTTAAAGTGTGATGAGTCAGTAGCCCGGTTTAAAGCTGCATGATTCTAGAATCATGAGTGGCTTTTATTTAACAGAAGTACATACAATAGAAAACAGACTCTGATTGATATATGTAATCTTTTCTTTTTTTTTGGTGTTAATCTGCATTACGTTGATTATGCTCACAAATTCCAAAGATTGCAAAGAAATTCAGCAACCAATTATATTTAAGTGTAGCTGTTCCACTGGAAAAGGAAAGAGATGGTGAATGGGAATTCATCATGTCATTTTAAATGTAGTAGTTTAAACAACAAATTATTTGTTAAAATATTACAATAGTTTTTAAAGTAGTATTTGTGAATGTGTAATTCCCTGGGGAGTGTTTTAATGTTAGAAATGTCCAGAGTAATATTCATACTGCTTTCATTTGTAACTGGGTAAGTGTAATTGGTAATTTGTAACTGGTAAGGGTAAGCTAAGCTTGCTCAAAACACTACTTAGCCTCATAAAATACTATTTACAGGGATAGATCTTGTAATTTTATTTTGTTCTAAGTCTTACACAGCCACATTAACATGGCAGTTGGCACATCTGTGTCTTGTTTACCAGATACAGTTCAATTCCTCCTGGGGAACAATATGTTCAATAAACTTGCAATCACTCAAGAGCTGGGCTGAGTTAACACCAGAACCGCTGTATTTGCAGTGCTGCGCCAGATGTTAGATGTCTTTCTCTTGTGATTGGTGCCAAACGTTCTTCGACCATTTGTGTATGAAGATATAAAAGCAGTACATGGTTTGCAGTGAAAAATAATTTTTTTAAAAATAAAGCATTGCTTTGTGCAGTATGAATACATATCTCCAGTATGAATACAGATTAAAGTAGTGAGTATCCAGTGAAGTACATAACATAGTAGTGATGTCAAAAAGTGTCCTTCTGCATTTCTCTTATTAATGCTCTTTCCAGAGGGTATAGATCTCAGCCATGCCTAGGCTTCTACTACATTTCATGGAATACATGGGCAAATGCAACCAAATCTGTTGATATGGGAAGCCAATTTGGTAACAAAATATTCTATTTAATTGTCCAATAGAAAAACTTCAGATGCAATTTGAAAAATAAAAACATACGGGTGTGGTTATTTTTCTTTTATTTTTCATTATGTTATTATAGCACTTTCCCAGTGTTGTTCTACTAAACATGTCTAACTTACAATCCAGGCAACTTAAAGTCTTCCTTTTAAAGAGGATGTGGCAGGTGAGGTAGAGCCAGTAAGAAGCAGGAATAATGAAGGAAGTGTATCTTAAGCACAGAAAATGTCGTACTTTGGTGGGCCCAGATCACTTAAACTGTTTTGTGGGAAAGCAGAGGGTTGTATTTCTGTGTTAACAACAGTCTCTTTTGGATTTTAGGAACTTCACATGACTGGAGATTACGATGTGGTGCTGTGGACCTCTATTTCACACTTTTTGGCCTCAGCAGGCCTTCTTGTTTACCATTACCAGAGCTTGGACTTGTTCTTAATCTGAAAGAAAAGAAGGCTGTACTTAATCCAACGATTATCCCTGAATCAGTTGCAAATAATCAGGAACCTGTGAATAGTACTAACAATCACGGACAGTCAGTAGGATTTCAGAACACCGTAAGCACAAACTGTCTGCATACATCCCATTGACCTGACTCCAAGTCCTTGCATTGGTTGCTGGTTTATTTTTGTACTGTATTCAAGCCTTTCATGCTTTACCTAAGCTACCTTTTTATCTTGTTGCTCTTTATTCTCTCCACTTGAAAAGCTGGCATTTACCATGACTTTTTTTGATATTTTTAAACTCTTTTGCACCACATATGCAAGCTTTTTACTTGGGTTTTTTTTTCTAGTTTCATCATTTCTGTTCTTTACAAGATTTTACTTTTCATATATTGCTTA
The DNA here is from genome assembly GCA_035221455.1 of Xenops minutus. Lineage (NCBI taxonomy): Eukaryota > Metazoa > Chordata > Aves > Passeriformes > Furnariidae > Xenops > Xenops minutus. Next base: position 137,839,200 of record JAWWEE010000074.1, on the reverse strand, counting down.
TGAGACATGAAGTGATTCACAGAAATGTTTGATGCTGTGATGAAAGCTTTTTTTATTAGACCAGGAATATTTATTATAGGCAAGTTATACAATTTTCCAAAACAAAACCTTTTATCAGTAAATTTGTTACATCTTACAATACATAGATACACCTCTTTCTAAGCAACTTTAAGAGATGTGAAAGTTGGAACTGTAACACACTGAACACATTGAACATTTGAATCTGACTGTGTAATACTGTGCTCTGAAGGATTTGTAACAACTCCTGAAAAATAGCATACATTCATCTTGGTATCTTTCTGGATTCGGAGTCTTCAGTCCTAACACATAATCCATTGTGTAGTTACAGATAGATTTTTATAAGCTGTTAAGTTCATACTTTCCTTAAAAATAACTACCACTGCTGCAAGATATAAGTACTTTTGTTGCACATATTTAATTATGAAGGAAAAAAATAACAGACATTAAACTAATGAGTGATTTTTCCTAACAGTTTCAAAAACTGCATTTGATTGAAGCTGTTCAGGAGTAGATCCTGAAAGAGAATGTGAGCATGTGATTAGTGTATTTGCAACTCTTTCCACCCTTTTGAATGGGATGGTTTGCTGTTACTTTATCAGTCCCACAGTTCATGTCTGAATAGTTTTTATTGAAAAGTATACTGAGAGTACTAATTAACAGTATCCCGCAGGCCTTTTCCAGCAGGGGGAGAAAATGCTGATAGTCAGATATCATTAGAGCTCTCCTGCATCTTTGCAGAGCATGTAGTAAGTCCTAATTTGCTGTGCATAATCATTAGAATTAAATAGCAGGAGGCATTTCGTTGGCAGAATTTTAGGTTGCAGTTCAGTGAAAATCCAAACTTTTCTTCGGAGCCAGGCTATCAAAAGATTTCCTCTTAAATCTTCCTTTCCTGTTCTGTCCTCTCCTTTGTGCTAGCATAGTAGTTGTTGCTGCATAGTGAACTGGATCGGGGGGGGTCTGGTTGAGCAGTACCTTTTTATGAACAGATATTTCAGGTTCCTTGTCTGGTTCTTCATGTAGTTATAAAAATGCTTGTGGCACCCCGGGACAGAACTGTGAGGAAGAGGCTGCTTCTTTTAGCAGCAGCACTGGCTTGGACTAGTGTGAAAATATAGCTTTAGTGTAAGCCTCGATTTACACTTCATCCCTCATACCTTCCCCTGTGCCTCATCTTCATTCTTCTACCCCTTACTTTAAGGTTACCATTTTCGCTGTAACTCCCCCAAAATTCAGGGAACTGATTTTTCTGCTTCTTAAGACTGCTTCTTATGTCAGACAAAGTTTATCCAAAAGTGTTTCACCAAAGCAGTGTATTGGGCTAAATAATAGGGAAGAAAAAAAGGAAATAGGTATTTGAGGGAAAAAAAAAGAATAACCAGGTTAGAGAACTTATCAGATTAACTAGATTCTTTAAAGTAGACAAATATGAGAGCATAAACGTGTTAAGATCAGTACTGATAGACTTGTGACACTGAATTTGCTGAGGATGGTAAAAGTTACCCACTTGATAAAATAGAATTTGAGTTGTTTGGGGCAAGAGTTTGTGGGGTTAGAGTGCCCTTTATAGGACAGAGAAAGAGCAGGTCAGTGGAGCAGCATATGCTCTTGAGAGTCTATGATATATATGCCTTGTATCTAGTTTTTAGTGAGCTTTTAATTATGTTTGTTTCTGTGGATACTTTATTTTCTCATCTATATTTTGTGTATAGGACTTTCTTGGAACACCTATCTCCTGTTTTCATGACTATATGTATAACTTAGTAGACTCTCCTTTTAGTTTTATATTTTTTTGACCTTGGTTTTTGGGGCTTTTTTAAATAATAACTGCAAAGTACTTTAATTCTTTTTAATAAATACTGTTGTAAAATTTTTTTTAAAACCCAAGTTGTAATTACACATTATGATTTGTACTCAAAAAAGTAAGTGTTAGCTTTTAAAACTAACTAAAAGAAGATTTAGCTAAATCCCATGTGTAGATCAGAGGCTATCATAGTTTTTTAACTGAGATTTGGCCTGAGGAGAGCCTACGAGGCACAGATTTATAGAAAGGCTATTCAGAGGCAGCAAATGTTGTTGCACACCAACAGTACCATGATTGTGAGAAGCGACAGAAAAGATGCCAATGCTAGATATGCAGAGGGAGCAGGGATAGAAGTAAAGAGAAACTATGTTTGTAGGAGTGGTTGGCACAAATCCATACAGGGTTTTAGAAAATACTTTTTCCCAGAATTACAGGGAAAACCTTGTTCAAATCACCCACTTTACTCAGAAGATTTTTCAGCTATCAGGTCTCTTTCTCTGAAACATGGATCTTGCTATCTTCTAATTTTGGTCTTTTAATGCTGCTTCAGGAGGATGATCATCTTATTAAGGAAACAGCATCCAGCATTTCTGGTCATCAGCAGGGGGTGAAGAGGAAGGCTGATATGCCACTCGGGTCTCCATTGGAGCCAGGGCAAATACTAGAGAAGAATGAAGACAGTAAAGTCAAACTCAAAATCAGAGTAAGAAATGGAAATTCAACTTGCACAATATGTAGGGTGTTCAGAATAACAGCAGTGGGGTCTGCTGACTTCCCTTGAAGCTGTGTTCAAACAAAAAACATGCTGTGTATATGTGTACAGCAGCTGTTATGCTTACTTTGGCAAAATCATTTCCTATCAGATTCTGTATTGGCTGGCAAGAAATAAAGTTGACAGATAATGCTCTTGTTCACAAAGCTTCACAGTAAATTAGAAAGAAGAAAAGTCACTGACCCTTCTTAATTTTACTGAGTTTTATTCTTTTGCAGTGGTAGATATCACTTCCTTTCCCTCTCACCCCCAGTTTACCTCAAAAATAAAATACTTTAAGTTTTGTTTAGTGATGTTTTTATGAGTTATTAGCATCTGCTTATTTTTTTCCTGGTATCTTAGTTCTCAAACTCTCAAGAGGAGGAGGAAATTGATATGGACACAGTTCATGACAGTCAAGCCTTTATTTACCATCATTTGAATATGCTGGAGAGACCATCCACACCAGGTATGAGTAACTTTATTGGCAAAATGATTGTATGATTTTTTTAACGATTTCAATTATGGTGTGTTTTTTGCTACTGCTCATTTCCATACATGGAATGTTGCTAAGTGTTAAATGTTATTGAAATTCCAGGAAGTGTACAAAGGGTGCATATAAGAAAATTTCTTTACGTTCCAGTATATGTGTACATAACTGTATACATGTGTATTTTCCCACATCTCTAAGTAAGACAAGTATATATCATGCTTATAAGAGTGAAAAGCTAAGGAATGAATAAAAGAACATGAAGTTGAACTAGAAACCCATAAGCAATTATGTAAATCTTTGTTTGCCATAGGTGTAATTTAAAAAGTAATCATTTTGAAAATTAAAAAAAAAATAGCAAGACTCTTCAGGTAGAAAAAAGGTCAAATATTAATGATTTATAACTTAATATTAGCAGTTAAAAAACAAGCCTCAGAGATACTTAAAAGGGCTTTTCAAAGTTGAAAACATTGCATCTATGAGTAAAATGTGTTCATTTGAAGAACTTTCTTTCTTTTACTATTTTTGTATCTTTTTTCATAGAATACTTGACAAAATTGTTCTCTAAGCATTGTGTCTCTTAGAAACCTTGAGGCAGTCTGAACTTCATTGATGAACTTTCACCTTCTTTGCTTATCTGTCACTAGCAAAGAATTTCAGTGGTTAGTCTCAATTTCTCAAAATATTTTAACGACATTTCTGAAGTTTCGTTCCAGAATGTGCCAGTGGAGCTAAGCTGAGGTAATGTGATGATGTACCAAGTGTTCTGAGAGATCTTTGGTACAAATCCAGGACAAGGTTTTAAGGTTGCAGTACTGCATTGTGTAAAAGGGAAGTTTTTGGCTTTAGAATTCAGAGTCATTACCCTCTTCCCTCGTTTTTCTGTTTTTATCTGGTAAGTGCCTAATGTAAACCAGAAGCAAACCTTAGCAGCAGGATCTGGAATGTTGGTTCCATCTTGAGTGCCCTAGGCTGGTGAATGCTCCTACTTTGACAATCCTGCTGAGGCTGGTGCCTTGGTGCTGGCCAGTGGTGCAGAAGCTGTAGGCTTATATTCCGTCATGGCCTAGGACTTAATATTTACTTCCTTGGCAGATGCTCCAGCCACTAAGGGAGTTTGTTTCTTTTTAATTTCTTTTTTTGTTTTTTTTTTTTTTTTTTTATATAAAAGGTGACTGCTGTCACTGCTCAGCAATTTAGTTCATATGGGGACATTAAAGCACAGGGAGGTCTGGTTTCTGGATTCCAGATGGCTTTCAGTTAATGACATGTGCCTGTACAGCTGGCTCCACTAGGATGGCTTTGCTGTTAGAAATGCAGAGTGGCAAAACTCACAACTTGTTGCCTTATTTCAACAGACCAAAGGGGCAGCCTGCGTATTGATTGCTCTCATGAACTTAGGAGTCTTTATCTGCACAACCTTTACTTTAAACCTCAGAGCTGCTTTGAATTTTGTTCTCAGTGCTATGGTCAACCATCTAATTTTCTGTTACGGCAAAGAATGACACATCCAGGGCAGGCAAGTGCAAAGCTGATCCACTGAGGATTAGTATTTATAACTCTTACATGATATTTTGCAACAATTTTTTTACTAGATTTACACAGACTATGGAATATAAAGTCATAAACAAAACTCTGCCAAATGTTTCACAAATAGGACTTACGGGACCCTCTGTATGCCAGCTCTGTGCTCCAGGACTGTTGCAGATTAAGTTTGCACTAAGGGTCAGAAAGGGTAAAGCCTGACCAAGAGTCAGACTAGTGGCCAATTCTCTGCTGCTTTTTTAGACCTACAGCAGACACAAGCTACTTTGAGTTTCACTTGTATGCTGAATGACCTTCTCACCTCAGCTGTTTAGATATTCAGCACATTGGAATACATTTTCTTTCCTAGGTAATAAGTGAGACAAATGCCGGGTTTTGCAACAGAATTAATTTTAAATAATAAGCCTTTGAAAAACATTATTTTGAAACACTTCAAATTATTTTACTCCTTTTTTTTGTTTGTATGGTTGGAAACAGTGCCATATTCTTTGCTTCTAAAATTGCACCTGTTTCTTATTCATTGCGTTTTTCTTAGAAGCAGAGATGTATGAATTTTAGACTGAGTAAATAAAGATAGTTCAGTCGTTAGGAAATGGTATACTTCTGAGAAGAAACAGATGGGGAAAAATAAAAGCATACATAAAATTTTTCACACATAGAAGTGTTCTGTTTTACAAAGGAATTGCAGATACTGTTCCTGAGGGCCTTTGAGGTTTTGCAACAATGATGGAGGATTGGGTGCATTTCAGTGAGTGATTATTGTGAAATGGATAGACAACAGGTTCTGAAATGGTCTCAGTATCGTGTTAATAAATCTGTAAGATCTTGTAACTGCCTCATTTCTGTGACTTGTACTTGGAAGGAGTAAGCTCCTAGTCCTTACGCAGTTTTCCTCCCACAGCTGTAGGTTATGTCCCCACATGTCACATGAACTGTTAGGTCATCAGCCAAACATAGCCTGCGGACAGCAGCTGCCAGGAGGAAGTTCATGTTCGGTCTAAGTCCTGCCATATCTGTGTTTTGTTGTTGTGTTGGGTTTTTTTTAACACTCCCTACACCACCCCAAATGATAATTTGGATTTGTTCAAGTTGATTAGCCCCTATAAAGTCAGGGAAATGTTATTTTCCTTTAAAAGTTTGTGGGGTTTTTTTATTGTGTGCTTCTGCCTATGGATGTGAAAGGTTAGGATTAAGACAATAAAAGATGTCTTGTAGTATAACTATTGCTGGATTACAGGTTTCAGTGCTATAATTACAGCACTTTTCCTGGTTCACATACTAAATAAATGTATTAAATCCTACTAAAGCATCCTATCATAATAGAACTGTGGGCTCTGATAGTTATAAGGCAATCTAAGCATTTTTTCAAGAAATTATTAAACAAAACATTAGTTGTGAACTGTGTGAAGAATGCTGTTGTTGCTGATTACTCATCAGCCCTAAGGACTAGAAACTTGGTAGCTTCCTTTGAGCCTCCAGAGCTGTGCAAGGTCATGTTTCTAATGTGAGAACAGATTTTATTTGCTACCAAATCATCAAGAATAGTAGGAGTGCTCCCTTCTCTTAAATCTTAAGATCAAAAGAAATTCAAGATCAGATTTTGTGTAAGCAGCATGTTTGAACTCCCAGATTGTCAGGTGTCTTGTCATTTGTTCTTGACTTCAGTGAAATCAAAGACACGCTTCTTTACTTCAGTATTTCACTAATCTGAAAGTTCAATACATTAGAAGTAACTTCTAAAAGGTTTTGCCGTATCCATCAGTGGTTATTGATTGACTTGGTCTTTTCTGCTTCCAAAATAAATGCCTGGCTGTAGGCTGCATGATCCGCCAGTGAAGTTACGTGTCATTATGGTTTGTCACTGATAAACACTTTATTAGAATTTTCCCAACTATTTTTGGTGGTTCAGAAGTTGATAAAAAGCAATATCCAATTCTCTCTTTTCTTTATTTCTACAAAGGAAAGAAAAAGAAAATACAGCAACGTTCTCTTTGTGCATTGGCCGTCCTTTTTCTGATCGTATTCAGAGGCAGTGGGCTTTGATGACACATTCGGAGCATTCCAACTCAGATCAGACAAATTCTTTGGCAGTTCTCTTAATCCTTTTGCAGTTTTCCAGGATATTCAAATTGGAAATTTCTACTGCTGACCATGTAGGTCACTCTGTTTACTATGTAGATGTACATGAAACTTTGGAGGTCTAGGCCACACACATACATGTTGATTGGATTGTAGTCTTGTTTATCAGTTATTGACTGCACTTTCAGGATATTACGATTTATCTGGACTGACTTTTTTTCTGGAACAATTTGAAACTGGACATACTGCACACACCTCCATAAAGAGTAGTGGTAAACTACTGTAGTTATTATTTTTAAAGAGTACATTTCCAACAGGAGATCTGAGCCTGAGGTGCGAGTCACTACATTTTGAGTGTGGATGCAGTAGTAAATAGAAATGCAGTCTGAATTGTGTGAAAAGCCCCATCCTCTGCAGCTCTGCAGTTCCCTGAGTTAGCTGTTAGCACACCAGTACGTCAAAGTTCAGCCATTAGTGGCACTGTGCCAAAAAGGGCTATGGAAACCAGCACACAGACAAGTACATAAATGAACACTTCTTGGATATAAGGACACCACTGACAATGAATTTTTGCTTTCTAAGGATGTAAAAGTTGCTACAATTGTTCCATAGAATACCTTTTAATAACACATAATATAGTATCTGTTTGACAGTATCTTACATATATGTTGACTTACTTACTCAAGCTATAACTGTTTCCAAACTGGTAACTCATAGGCTTTGAGGTTCTCTAGATAATTTTGCCTCTCTGAAACAGGGTGTGGTTAATTGTACACTTAACAAGAATGGGTGTTTTCCTGTGTTTTATCCTAAAGTAAAGAAAGCAGCTTTAATAGAAACACAAGCACTGCAGGTAGTGACAACATAAGTGAGAATTGCATCAGCGTGTGGGTGCAGTGTCAACTACATGATCAAATAAAAACAATATAATACTGTAGCTGTGACTGTCTCTGAGAAAACAACGGACCACTCTCAAACTTACAAGATGGATAAGGATAGCAATTTTTCAAGTGAATGACCTGAAACTGCTACAGACATAAAGTATTCTGAATTGGCTTACTGATTGAAAGGTTCTTTTTTACAGCTCAGGGATTTCACTAGAATATTCTAGAATATTAAAGTAAATGTAGTAAAAATAACACCACAGTTAAGCTATTATTTTAATGTAAGTACAAGGCAATATAGTTGTTAAATGAAAGTCAGTGATTAATAAAATGACTACCAGTGAAAAGTGTATTTTGGTTAGATCACCAGCTTGTCTTAGTTATACCTTTGGTATAGGTATGAGGAATTTTCTTTCTACTTACAGATCCCACTAAAGAAATTAAATTAAATGAATCTGTAAATTGAAACTAGTTAAAATGTTTATGTTGGAGCCAAATTAGCACAACCTCAGAAAACTTTTGGGTGGCTTTATTTTTTTTAATTAGACCTTTACTTCTTACCTTCAAACTTCAGATTTTGTCCCATGCACCTTAAAAGAGCACTCTTCTAGAGAGAAAATAGATAACCTTTTTCAGATATATGTAATTGGAAAATTCTGCTTTTTTCAGACAAATTACAAGACACTTGCATTCTGGAAACTTGAAATCATTTATGCTTGGTAACTTTTTGCTTTGTTGATGGCTCAGCAGATGCATAAACACAGCATTGAATTAAAGAGCAGTGTGCCTTGTAACACTAAAAAAAAAAGAAATAAGGAAAAACAGGATAATTTTGAAACAGTTTTTACAATCTTTTCTAGTTTTTAAGTGTTCTCTCTCCAGAGAAAATGCTATCCAGAGCTGCAGTTCAACTGCTAGGCAAAGATTGTGCATTATCTTTCTCACTGGTAAGCTTTTTTTGGGGTCTGAGGGAAACACATGCTTGTGCTGGTGTCCCTTCTTCCCAGAGCTGGTTGGTGTCAGATTCTGGAGCACCAGTTTGTGCTCAGGCAAAACAGTGGACCCATGGGCCTCAGCCTTTGCTATGATTTGTGAGCATGGTTTCTCCCTCTCTGATGTTTGAATAAATCAGGGTGCAAATGGGGTCATTTCAAACAAGTGTCAATTTGTAAAAATTCTGTATAAGCCAGCTGTTTTACATCAATTGTCTGTGTAAAGAAACAGGCTGTAAGTATGTAGTGTTCCACCCTCTTCACACAAAATCAGAAACACAGGAAAGACTGTAGGAAAGATCTTATGAAAGCTTGTTAGCATGTTAAAGTCTCAAGTTACATGTTCTCAAGTTGTAAAGGTTCAATAATAAAATAAGAGTAAAATAGGTAGAGAACACTCTACAATAACAACATGGTTCAATATTAATGCACCCATAAGTCTTACAAAGAAAAGAAATAATTGAACAGGATGTTATAATTATCTGACAGAAATTTGTATTATGACAGGAAATGTTACTTTAAAGTTTATCAGGATCTAAATCCCTTTCATTCTAAAACTAAGCTATGGGATCTATGTTTTCATACTTTATTCTCTCACACAACATCCACAGCATTTGTGTTGGTCCCTGTGACAGATTGCACACAAAGTTTCTGATCTTTCTCCCATGGGATTATAATCCTGACTAATTTTAAACACCTGCCCAACTACCTGGAACACCACAAAGCCAGTAATTACATTGGAATCTCCGCATCCTAAACAGGAGGAGATCCAAGTGAATAGACACGTGTGTAAATTTTCTTCCAAGGAATGCTACTAACCACTTTAGAAGCAAGATCCTGGGCTCACCCTCCACTTATTGTTTCTGTGATTTGCGAAACCCAGGTTCCAGTGCTGCTCCCTCTTCCAGGGAGAAGTGGGTTCCCTGGAGGAAAAGGGAGTGCCCTGTGCCTCCTTGCAGCAGTCCTGCTACCCCCATTGATACAAGGATGATGATACTTCCCTGTAAAGCAATTTCTTTTTAGCCTTTGCTTTTCTTAACCATGCTTGACATGTTCCTGGAATGGGCTTTAAGTAGTTACTAATTAAAAAGAAGGAAAGAAGTGTACTGCAGGTTTACAGTGAATTTTATGGATATAAATCTGTAACTCATTTTATAGAGCTTTTATAGTTCCATCTATTTTAACACAAATGAGAGTGGTAGTTTTTGGTCAGTCTTTTGGAGTCATCCTCCAGGATCAATATATTTGATTCCTGATTTCAAAGCACTCTTTAACAGTAGAAGAAAATTTTCTGGATAGTTGTTATTTTTGCATTGAAAAAACCAACAGGTTAGAGTCATTTAGAGTCACCTTTGTGAAGAAATTGTGTGTTTACTTAATGCTGGCTCAGTAGAAGTAGATTTTTGTAATGAGATTCTTTCATTTCTTACTGACATCTGTGCCATATTAACAATATTGACTGTCTCCTTGCATTGCAGTTAGATGCCATTTCTCCCCTTCCTGAAGATCTTCCTGCCTCTCTAGGTGGTCACCACCACCCTTTCAATCCTGTTGGCTTGAGCTACTCTTGTATTTGCTCCCCAGCTTGCTCCAGTCAATAGTGTTTCACTGCTTTAACGATTAGTGGGGTTTTTTTAATGACCACCTCAAATAAGTAATGAGTTGATAATACAGACTTGCCTTAGCAGAGCTGGTATCTCAGTAAAGTGCAGGAAATTTGCACAAGTTGCAGGTCAGGAGGATCTCATTGGTTGCATCCACCATCTTCACTAGTGCTTTGTGCTACTGCTAAGCCACTGTCCTTATACCAGTTCTTATACCGGTTAAAATTTTTAAAGGTTAGAGGCTTAGCTTTGGTTTGAGGTTGTTACAGATGGAGTGTCTAGACTTACAGGTTTCGTTTCCAATATAAAAATAACTCCATAATTTGGAACTAATGGAGCTGTGAAGTTTTAAGAGTTTGTGTCATGCGTGTGGGTTTTTTCTTTTCTTTTAAGTTGACTTGAGTTTGCCTTGTATATTTTAATGTATCTGGTGCCTCTACCTTGAGAACATGTGAGAATGTTTTCTGTATTTTGAGTAATCTTTTGTACATTTTCTGTGGATGAACAGTGGCCAGTCAGCTTCAGGCTTTTTGCCATGACCTTTATTTCTGTGTTACTTGGAACTCTGCTTGTGTCACTGCCACAGTTCACCTTTAACTACTGTAGTCTGTTTTAACGGTGTCAAATACTGCCTGCTTTGGTTTTCTGAGGTGCAGCCTCCACCATTTCCTTGTCTAGTGGCCTGAGTCAGATACGCTCCTTTTTCCACCATTTTGTGTTCTGTTTAATGGCTGGGTTTGCTTCCTTGCAGCTGAGAAATAAAGTTCTCTTGACTAAAATCTATATGTTGTAGATGCATGAGCTCACGTTACAGGGATAGGTTTAGATACAGTAGGAATTCCTTAAAATAAAAAGTAAAATTGGAAATAGTTACACCGTGAAGGAGTCTTGTGTCTTTTCCCATCAAATGCTGCATAGTTGTGTACTGTCTGCATTGTCAAGAATGGCTGCAGATAACAATGTAAAACAAGGTAGAAACAATGCATTGAAGTCAGCACGTAGAGGTGGGAATTGGTGTTCATATCTTCTATCTGCCGTACTAAACATAACTATAAATTTTGACTTTGATGACATGAGGTTACTGCTGCATAGTTCTGATTAAATAAGAATTAAAGCTTTTTAAATACTTGTATATTAGAGATTTTAAGTTTATAAGAAACTACTGTACTTTAGGATAGCCTTTTTCATAACCTCAGCAGAATTTTATATTGCACCATATTCACATCTTGTGGTTAAGACAAACATATTTCTAGAAAGACATAGTTTTGCTCTTTAAGACTGCAAGCAATAGAGATTCCTCTGTGTCCCATAGTAAGTCATTGATTAACCTCACTGTAAAAATGTTTTGTGTTTCTATTTTGACTTCTAAATACTTTGTACAGATGTAGATTTTGTTTTTTCCAGACATATTTGAAAACAAACAAACCAAACCCAGAATAGCTGTACCATCTAGAAACTTTCCTATATACATGCTTGTTTGTATCAGTCTTTAATCTTTTGGGTAAGGTTAGAAAGAAATTGTATTCAATACTTATTTGTCATTATACAGGGAGCTCTTCTTCCTGGAATCATTACCATAGACTGATCATTCTTGCCTTTAGAGGTGCTAAACCAACCAGGCAAACAAAAAGATGTACTGGAAAGTAAATGTGTTTTCAAATATACAGGAAAAGACAATTGCAAAGTATATTATGTAATTCCTTGTTACTTAATGAGGATATTTTCACCAAAAACTTTGAGGGGTTGGGGGAAACCCCAAATATTTAAAGTAACTGTAAAGAAAACCCATTTTGTGTAAAACTTAGGGGAGTAGTTGCCTTCAAAAATCTGATAGTGCTTTTCTACGTATATGTACTTGTTAAAGCACAGTCTTGCTGTGTGAGTGATTTGATTCCATTTCTGCCTAAAGGTATCCAAGTCTTCCTATTTTTTAAGTGTTTCTGCTCTTTAACCATGTTATCCTTAGATTAATGCCCTTTAATCCCCACTTTTGAAGCTATTGCAGTCTGTGTGAAACACTGAAATATTAAATAAGCCAAAGAGAGAATGAGAAAGTAATTCCTGGATTGAGATATTGGATCATATTTTTCTTCCCCAGGTTCAGATACCAGGCTTGCTTGATATATAGGTAGTTCTGGTGTATTTGTTAAATATGTACTGACAAAGATGTTTCAATTGTCTGTATTGGAATCTGGGGTTTTTTAAGGAAAAAACTTTTTATAATCTTTCAAATAGGCTAAATTGATTGTAAGGTGCAATTTTTAGAAAAAGCGCTTTAATTCTTCTGTTCACTATCAAAAGCTTTGTATACTCTTTCAGGGAGCTTTAGCTCCTGACTAAAAAGAGTTCACATTCCAAAACTGCACTTTATTGTATGCCAGTCTTGCACTTTGTATCAGAATTTTCACAAGCAGTTATATTTGCATTATTCAGGGTTTAGTGGCCTTCCTACTGTCTAAAAATTAATTTCTGGAAGCTAGTATAACTTGAAGTTTCTTAGCTCTTTAGAGTTCCTAATTGTCTGGGATACTTTTATATTGTTGAGAAAGGAAGGACTATCTCTGTAAAAATTGTCAGTAGTACAGGAACTTTAATGGCATGTTCAGAGCCTTCTCTGAAAAAAAAACCCAAAAAGCTAACAGTACAAGTATCATAACATTCTTCTTTGCATGTTTAAATAATAATGTAGGCTTTATCTAATATTTCAGAACTTCTTATCTTTGAAAACAATGCAAGTTAAACATTTATTAATCCCACTATATCCATTCCTTTAGGTAAAGAACAATCTTCAGGAGAGATAACCATGCACCCTGTCTCAGCAGCTCCACTCTCTGTGTTCGGTAAAGAATCAAACTCCTCAAAACACAGCGACCACCACCACCATCACCACCATGAACACAAGAAAAAGAAGAAGAAACACAAGCATAAGCATAAGCATAAACATAAACATGATACTAAAGAAAAGGAAAAGGATCCCTTTGCTTTCTCTAACAGTCCAGCCAGTGCACGATCAATCCGTTCCCCGTCACTTTCAGACTGATATCCATGGCTTCTCTGGAGTTCAACTTGCAATATTCTTGGAGTGCTTAGAAGGATGTATATAACTATAGCTTCTATCTTTTTTTATGGAACTAAGAATATGTGAATTGCCTTAGCAATTCAGAACCTCTGCCACCTTTGAAGCTTTCTATTTGCATATGTGGTTGTTGAAATCTGATTCAAAAAATATGGTTTATGATTCTGACTCATTTTGTATTTCACTGTTCTCCACACCTCCCACTCTTTTTTCCATTTTAAACAAAGAAAATGGCCCTTTATGTAAGGGCCCCATGTCCACTGGCAACCCCCTGCACATCACGCTGACCATGTGTATTGCCAGAATCAATTATGGTTTAATCCTTTGAAGAATGTTAGAGGCAGAGTATGTTTTAAGCAGAAGCCAATTGCCAGGCCTTTGGTGTCGGGCTGTTTCCAGAGCAGTGTTGTAAAACTAAATGTAGACCTCCTCAGAAGACAGGGATTTTCTGTAGTCTTCAGCTGAGCTGTTTCTTGCTTCAACCATTGCAAAGTAATGTCAGACTTTTAAAAGAATAGTATATATAACATTTGCATTTTTCAGATACTAAAACTCTTCAAAAATTCCAAGCTGCTTTTAAGCTGGTGGTATTTATTATGGACATGAGCCTTTGAATATGATGAAGTTCTGCATTTGTTTTTGGAATTTTAGCAAAATGCGTAATGCATGTTTTGTCCTGTAATCAGGCTTTTAAAAATCCAATAAAGTTTGCGAATTATTTTGACAGAGGCAGAATTTTTTCTTCAAACTTGACATTGGAATATGCTTTTGAAAGATGGCTTTGCTAAAATTTAAAAACTTTTTTTGAAAAGCTTGAAAATTAAAATACTGACAAATAGATATTTCTTCCTGCTGAGGGGTGGTTTGCTTGGAAGCGTTCTATATGATCAGCTCATGAATCCATTGGAGAAATTTTACATTAGTAGATTAAACTATATCTGGGACTTGAAATGATGAATGCATTTAAATTTCTTTAGCTGTGTTTTATGCAGTGTACTATTTACACCTAGAAAATGTTTTATTTCAAAACTTAATTTTTTAGATGTTTTAGTAATAGAGAAAAATAATACCTGCCACATTTTATCTGTTTTCTTTATATATGTATGTAGAGGCAGTGTTTTATTTCCAGGCACTGGTTGACTTCTGTTGGCCAGAGTTCACATAGCGGTCTGTGAGATGGTTTGTATTTGGGTTACTTTTTTTATTTTTTTTAATTTTCCCAAATTTCCATGAGTGACTGATTCTTCTTAGAGCAGGGAGAGAAAGTTCAAGAGGGACTAGAGGATTTTTTTTAAGCCATATTCTGTTTCATGAAAATTAATAAATACTTTTATATTCTATACCTGCTGTTGAATCCTGTAGTTTTTGTAATAATGAGTTCTCTGTAGAATGAAAGATGATAGGCTCAGGTATTTTGTAATATGCATATACTTACTTTATTATTCAAACACCATATCCCTTTAATACTGCATGGATATTGTGCTAATCATTGACCTTGGAACACACGTTAAAGTAGGTTGGCTGGATTCAGACATGATGGACTTGGGCAGCATCGCAGCCTCTCCCCATCTGCTGCTGCGCCACATCCAGGGAAGCCCCCTTGGTTTTGTTCCCTTTTAGCAACCACTGCAAGCTCTTAGAGCTTAGGTGAGCTAAAGCTCTCAGAGGAACACTTAAGCACAGGTAGAATGAGGTACTGAGTGTGTTTTGGGCAGACTGACCATGTGTGCAGCTCAGTTTAGCACCCCTTGTGAGGCAGCAAGCAATCACATGAGCATCGTGAACTGTGAATCCCAGGGAGAGGCTGGGAGTCTGTAGTAATAGTAATAGCTCGATGGAAATACTCAGGTGTTTTTCCCTTGGCTAGGGAGTGATGTAACAGTGCCAAGGGTGTTTGTGGGAGACCTGGGCTAATATGCCATGAAAGCTGGCATTGTTTGGGAGAGGGAAGGCAGATGCATTTATGTTTTAAAAATGAGGTCATGGATAATTTAGTCTGGTGTAGTTTCTACTTTAGGAGATGTGGATTTACACTCTTAGGCTGAGGGAAAACGTATTGTTCAGTGATACAGGTACAGACCTGAGGCAGAGCTGGAACAGGAATTCTGCCACCGTATGTGTTGCTGTATAACTTTAAGCAAACTGTACGCAAAGGAAATACGGCGAAGATACTGCCAACAGAAAATTTGAAATGGGGAGTGGAAATCTGAAAAAGCTTTTTCCAGTGCAGTTTCTGAAGTTATGTCATGTTCCTAGTTCAGAGTATCCATTAATGTCTTTGATGGAATACAGAGTTTGAGGTCTGCAGGTGGTGCAACATGGACAAGCAATGTTTGCAAACTGATAGATGGGAATAATTTGGCAGATGACACAGGTAATTCAAAAGCAGCAAACTGAAATTCAGTAGGAATGAATGTGAAATACTGAACTCCAGGGAAAGTGAAGTGCATTGAAAGCACTTCCTTCCTCCCATCTTGTAAGGTGCAGTAAGGAAAAAAAGCATCTGGTTGCACAGAGGTGTGCAACTTGATACTATTGCAAAAGTAAAAGTCACTTAAGGATTAATAGGAATTTTTTTATGTAAGATATAAAAGTAATTGTTCTATCAAGTGCCAGTGATTTTGGGCAACACATTTTAAGAAATAGGTGGGCAAATGGAAACGAGGTAACATTGCATGTAAGAAAATAAATAAAGAAAACTGAATATTCCTGGTCTAGAATAAAAGAAGTCTGGGGAAGGAACTTGCCCTTCTCATACCTAAAATATTGCTACAACAAAAATTGTTTATCAGTTGTTCTTGATATTTCCTGTGGGAAGGGAGGGTTTAGTTTTATTCACAAAGAATTTTTGTTGAATGTTAAGATGAAAAACATTTTAACAGGCACCTAATGATGATGTGAAAACTCATTTCTTGTAGGCTTTTCAGCAGCAGATTGGCAAACGTCTGGAGGGGATGTTTATGGGATGCTTCACCCTGCCACAGTGCAGGGTGGTTTCTTTGATCTTCCCTTTTTGTCCGTGAAGTTTCTGTGGTGACTCCCTGGAGGTGTCTGGCACTTGTGGGAGGCTTAGGAAAAGGAGGTCTTTGCCTGCCAAAGATCTCACCGATTGTGGTCTAGCTTGGGCTTTTCTTCTGCTGAAAAATTGATGGCTATTTCAAAGTTTATAACCTGACATCAAGTTAAAATTTGGTATTTGGATGATAGATTAAGCTCTTCATCCTCTCCACCTTCGTTGCCTCTAACTTATGTAGTTGCTTTTGGTCTGGGTTCTGATTTTTAGTTAAAACTTCTGCTTTATAGTGCACTCAAAACACAAGGAAAAATATTTTATTTAAGTGGAGTATTATCCAAATACTGGAAGAATGTGCATTACACATATCAAGTAGAAATTAATATGTGCTGGAAAATTCGCAAAACAGTCAAAGTCTGGAGAATTTATTTTGATATCTCAATTTTTAACATGAATTCCTTTATTTTGTTCAAGATAGACATAATACACGTAAGTGTAGGGCAAATATGCAATATTAAAATATCTATATGTGTTTTTAATGCAGGCTTTTAATTTATCTTGGGGTTTTTTCTTTATTTCTCAGTATAATTATAATGTCCACAATTTAACTACTGGATCTCTTAGATTTGTAGGCATGCTGAAGTTTCTAATGAGGATATAGCTTCTCTCTTTAGGTGCCCAGGTAAGCACATGTTTCAGCTGTGGTCAGTCACGACCAGGCCCTGTCAGTCTGTCCTGGTGCTGGTCGAGGGAGAGACAGCAGGATGCAACTTCATTGAGTTCTTCTGTGGTCCCGTACCATCTTTGTATCATAAACTGTGCTGCCCCTAAAGCATTCCAGCTGGCATTGTGAACGATATCAATGATAAGAAGGTGTCTTACACTGTTTAGCTTTTGGGGATATAAAAGCTGTTTAGTTTTTGTTGGTTTCATATTCATAGAAATATAATTTTTGTAAATTCTAATACAAGAAATTTTTAGTCGTGTTTATTTTCAGTTCCTTATGACAGTTTATTCACAGAAACTTAAGCCAGTTTTTAATGAAGCATCAGTATTACACAGGGGCCCTTAAAATATACAAGGTAAGTAGAAATGTTTTAGATGAGATTTAATTACTTTTGTGTGTTTAAATTTTTATGTATGCATTAAAATATATATTCTTAAAATATATGTTTGCTTCCTGATTTTATAATTTGAAATAGCAATGATATGTATTTGCATATGAATTAAGTAATGGCAGATAATATTTAAATTCTGCATTATTCCATAGTCATCTGATACCATATAGTTTTTCTAAACACATTTCCAAGGTTTCCTTTTATTATTATTATTTTTTGTCCTGATAAATCTGCAATGTTAGTAGTCTTTGTTGATGTAGATGAGTTAGGATAGACTAAGACTTCATATTTTATTGAAAAATACTTCAGTTAGTATGGTGCTTAGTATGTGGTAACCATCATAAAGCGACAGAGCAACTGAAAGCATATTTAGTTGGATTTTCTTAATTTCTGAGTGAAAGGGAGTCTGTGGGTAATGCTTTGGGCTGATCTGACAGCTTGTCCCTGCTGAGCAAGGAGCTGTTTTTCTCCCTGCAGCTCCTGACCCCACAGTCCCCTGTAGGATTTTTTTGCTAACTGGGCTCTTCTGTGGCCCAATACAACTCTTTAACCTGTGAATAAAATTTGGGTAACTCTTGCAGTGTTAGGGGTCTGAAACTTTTGGGCAGAGAATGAGTAGGCAGCAAGGCTGATGCCCGGCTTGTGGAGCCAAGGGTGGAGTGGGAAGAGGGAGGGAGGCGTGAGCAGGAACAAAACCCTCTTTGGCAGCAGCAGCCAGTTCATTTGGCTCTGCTGTTCCTTGTGACTTTGCTCCGAGAAAACAATACAATGGGGAGAATTCAAGTTTTCACATCTGCGCCTCTTTGGGAGTCTTAATTTTGTTGTGAATTGGTTGAATGATTGTTTTGAATCAGATTCATTTTGGAAATTTTGGAAGGCTGGAGTGAGATGAGCTGACGTGACTGGCAGTGATTTTTTCTTTGCTGTTTAAAAAAAAATGGTCTCAACAATAAAGGACAAAAGAAACCTCACTTCAAAAATTACTCCAAAGGTCATTTCAGGTCAAATAGAGTTTTATGAATTATTTTTATTCTTTTTAAATTCATTATTGTTCTAGTTCGTTATATTTTACTTTTATCCACAGACTTCAATTTCATAAGGGCATTAATATGAAGCATTTCATTCTGAAAATACACTTAATTTTCTCAATGTTCGTATATTTTATAAATAAATCATACTGTAAAGTGTAAGTAACTGATGAAACTTCTAAATTAAAATACTCCTTAAAAACCAGGAAGGAGTGTGAAAGCCTTTTCATAGCTCATCTCCCACACTGGAGTTGAATTGAAGCAGGGCAGAAGGTTTCTGAGAGGTTTTGGAGGTATTTGAATACAACTTTTTATGTTGATATGGCAGTCATGGAAGTTATTGTCAATGCATTATTGTTTTGCTATTTTTAGTCACTTAATTCCTAGTTTTCTGTACAGTGAAGAACTGTAGATAGGGAGGAAAGAAGAGAAGAGACTGAGATGGTCTGTCACCTCAGGGAAGAGAGACTTGAAGAGATTAAAGGTGTCACATCAGCTCTGGCACTCACCTTCCTAAGGTAACTTCTGCTGCTCTTAGGTATTATGGAGCTGCTGCTGTCTTCACTTGTTTTCCTGTACTATTTCTTTACCTTCAAGTCTCTTTCCAGTTTATTGATACAATAGACATCAGAGTGATGTGCAAGCCTCAAGAAAGACATCCACTAAAGGACAGTGTTTAAGCTGCTTAGGAGCAGGTTGATACCCAGCTTTCGGGGTTTGAGGCTCTTGTCATGGTTTTTCGTGGTCTGTTCCCATCTCTGTGGCCAGCAGGCTGCTACAGCTTATTTCTCTTCTTTGAGAACCACACATAGACATTCCTTGTCCCTTATGGACAATTTAAAGTTTCAGAGTCTGTGCAAGCATCTTTCTTGTATTTGGAGCAGTATGTATGAAAAATGTTTCTGGATCTCAAATGTCATTTTAAAATGTTGGAGTTCATATGTTTGTTATTGAGTAATTGACTCATTTCAAAATACTGAACACTTTCTGTTGCTTTTATTTTGAGTGTCAGATTTTTACAAAGAGACATTTGTTTTTATAGCACTGAAAATCTTCCAGGTGCTCAATAAAACACTTAGCACTTACAAACTAGGGCAAGACACAGAGGAGGAAAGAGAACAAAACCTTTTTGTAAATTTCTTCATAGAAGAGAAATGCCATTACGCTGTAGGAGAACTGATAAAGGACTTCAAGGAATTGGTTGTTGACTACTGCTATGATGAAGAGATCTGAAAACCTCAGAGGAAAATAGTGTGGAGAGGGCAGCTGAAAACAGTACTCTCTTTTCAATAAAAGTTCAACACTTTAGTTGGAGACAAATGCATTCATATAATGAAAACAAGACAGTTGTAATGTATATAACATACAACAGCTGCTTAATTTGTGGCCATTGTCTTTGAGTGCTGTATTCCTTAATCGAGACCCTAGCAAGAGCTCCATTTCTTTTCCAGTCAAGCATTGTTATCGTGACCGAATACCTGTCATCTAACTGAAACTAACAGCTTGGGGTTTTGCTTTTGATTTTCCCTTAATGATTTATATTATTAGGAATATAGAAAGTTTCTAAATGTGTGGTTTACAGTTGTTTTACCAAAATCAAATATACTTTGAGCCTGATTTACTCATTCTACAATAACATACATAATGTGTACTTGGGCTGCACAGAAACATGGTCAAGAATTGGCCTTTGAGCTGTATTTTTATAAATATGTATTTTTGGTTGTGGTTTTGAGTTGAGCCTTGTACCTTTCCCTAGAGTCTGAAACAATTTTGGGCAATCAGTGTCACCATTTGAAGCAGATATTACAAGGCCATTGAGAGCTCCTTCCAGCATCCTCAGTTTGAGTACCAGTTTTTCTCATTCATCTACCTTTCTTGTACTTAAATATGATGGAGGTTTCACCTGAGGATGATGGGAG
Source organism: Xenops minutus (assembly GCA_035221455.1). Taxonomy (NCBI): domain Eukaryota; kingdom Metazoa; phylum Chordata; class Aves; order Passeriformes; family Furnariidae; genus Xenops; species Xenops minutus. The sequence continues at coordinate 137,818,876 of JAWWEE010000074.1, read as the reverse complement.
AATTCCGTCCGGGCAGATTTTCAAGCTGGGATGATCCTGCTCCGTATGCTGAGCTCCTGAAGCAACTCCTGACGGTTACCTGTTCTGCTACAGAAAAAGAGAAAAGTTGTAGATCTGAGAGTGTTTTTTAGTAACTCATATTTAAAGTAGATGAATTAGTATAAGGCATCCATAATGCTATCACTGTTAAGAGAAGTTCCAGCTGGTGAGTTGTTACACGTCTAATACTTAATATTCTTGCAGATTTGACACTCATTGGAGGGACATGACTATCCCAGCTTTTTGGTTTCCTGGTATAATTCAGAATATTTTTAATTTTTTTGCATCTGCAGAGTTTCTTTCTGTAAAGACAGCATCTCTTTCTTCATTCAAATTACTGCTCAGGTCCTCTATTTGCATGCAAATTATTTCTCTGCCCTTTAAGGGGGATGGGATGAAGTAGACAAGAAGCACTTGAGCTCACCCGAGCTGCAGCGGTAACTGCCAGTACTTTTTCTCCTGCCTACCTTCTGCATCGTGACTGATCTGTTCATTGACCATGTCTGCTGTTCTGGACATTTCATGTGGCAGCACATGCTGTGCCAGCACCTTGCCAGGCAGAGGAAGCAGGACAGACTGGTAGGTGAACTGTTGTGTATCCCTCACGAGCTGAATACACTTCACAAAAAAGGGCAACCTCGCACCCCATCAGCTCTCAGGCTCCTCCTCTCCCTGGCCCTGTCCCCCTCCTCTTGTATTTCCTCTCTTCCTTTACTCCATTTTCTTTTCCTTTACTACTTTTTACATTTCTGCAGCCTGAGACAGGAGATGGAAGTACTTTTATGCATAGGACATCAGTACATGCCACCGAATGGTCTTTCATGCCCTTGAGGTAATTACAGAGATGGTTAAAACTGCATATGCATGTGTGCAGGTGAGGGCACTCTGGTATTTAGCCACTTTCTACATCCAAACCCTGTTTTACTTTTTCAGAGCTTTTGACTTCCCTGGTGATTTATATGGCTGGGATGGATAGCGTTCTACCCTTGGCACAGCTCTGGGGTGGTGGAGTGCACTGGGGATTGGGAGCAGCACTGCTGCCTGGCACATCTCTGCTTTCTGGCTGAGGGTTATGCTGGTGCTCCAGCAGCAATCATAGATTTTTTTGGTCAAAATGCAGGCAGCAATTCAGCTCCATAGGCTGCTCGTGTCCAGCACCTTGTTTACAGGCCAGCCTGTGAGCGGGCGGCTGAGCAGCACTTTTGGCCCAGAGCAAAATAGGTAGTTTTGTTTAGGAGTGGGTATTTTTTCCCTCTTAGAAGGCTAGTCTTCTGTTAAAAATCTTAAGCACGTGAAGTTAAGCTAATCATTAACTATGTCCTTTCCATTCAGAGTCTGTAGATTTTTTTATATATAAAATTTGTGCTGAATGATTGCAGGATTTCTATATAAATTGACTTTATGTGGCACTGACCATGTCCCTCTGAGTTAATAATGATAATACTAAGGTTTGATTCTGAACTGCAGCAAAATCTTAGTAAGGCATAGGGAAATGAGAGGCCCCATTGTGAGCTTATGACCTCTGCGAAGGAATGAACATGTCAGCACTGTAAAAGGAGATACACTTAATAGCTTTTTACAATGGATGCTTGTATACGATACACATCAGTGTACTGTGAAGTGGCTTGTTATGATAAGACCATAATATAGAACTTTTCTGTTGAAATGGTTCTCTTTTCCTACTTCTTGGGAAATATTTGTTCAAATAAATATGTGGGTTAGTGAGGCAACAGATAGTTATTTGTCTCTCAAGTGTGAGTAATGTAATATGAACAAGCATTAATGACCTAACTCCTTAATTCAACAGGAGATCCTTATTTTTCTTACACGCTAGCTTATTTCTTAATATTTTGGAATCCACTGCTCAGTGTGTGTTGTGTGTTCCCAGGGGGGCTGAGTGAAGTTACAAGCTTTGGATTAACTCTCGGTTTTGCTCAACTTTATCATCTCTTGGACTCTCTTTGGGGCTTCTTCAACCCACTGGCTGGCAACTATGTGTATCTGCTCCCTGAATCATCCACTAACATCTGCCTGAAATAATGAAAGACTCACATTTTTCAGTGAATGTGAAAGGTGGGACTGGCCAAACCGTTCACATGATTTAGAAGTCCTTGCCCGATTTCCAGAAGAGACTCCAGCATGGCTAAATCAAAGCCTTGTGAATTTCTGTGTGACTTAGCACTTTAATACACAGCTGAAGCAGTTTACATAATCACTGCCCCAGGGCAGAGGCAGCAGGAGGGAATGGGCACTCTGGGCTCACCCATTCCAGGGTCAAGTCTGGTGGTTTGGACTGACCCTGAAGATGAATCAAATATGAAATAAAATCTTAAGTGAGCCCAGGGAGTGCAGGAGCTAAGTGAACTGATCAAGAACTGGAAAAAGGAACGACTGACAGACCATAAAATCAAAGGAATATCTGAGGGGCAACAGCAACAAGGAAGAAAAGCTGGGCATCAAGGGGCAATGTGCAAAGATGACTAGACAAAATAATTTAAAGCCACTATCTACTGGGTTGTAACAGAGGTTCAGGAATCTCAGTGCTCCTGAGCAACAGGTTTCATATCCATTTGCTTAAAATACATATTTTATTCCTCTGTAGGTATCAGCTACCAAAGGGATGGCAGTCTACAACAGCTGTAGTTGCCAATCTCTTACCTCATGCAAACCTGATGTGTACTAGTGCTGCTGCTGAACTGTGAAAGAGGCAGCACATTGTCAATACACCAGGAATTGCTTTTCTTCAAATTCAGTCTTTTAAAATAATAAAAAAACAAACCACAAAGTACTCTCTTTGGAGAATATGAATAAGGTCCATTTGAGTGGACATGAGACCTTACACCATGTCTTGGCATTCAAGTGTGATGAGGTGATCTCAGAGTAGTGTCTTGAGTGGGGAATGGGGCTGCAGGAGAAATCAGGTCATGCTCAGATCCGTTCAGTCCTGTTCTGGAGAGTGAAATCTGTTTCTCTGTCTCCATAGACAGAATTATGAGATACTGCTGGGTCATTTCAGCTATAATTTTCAGAAAAGGTAATTTTTTTAAGTCTCTGTTCAGCACTCAGCTTGAAAGGCCCAGCTCTGATTAGGAGAACTGATGAGTTTTGATGGCTTCATTGGGACATAACAGGCTTCTGTGCTGCACACATCCAGTACAGCTAGCCTCTGATAGTGCCTATGACAGGCTGTGGTAGTAGTGCTATATAATGCTATGAATTCTTCAAGCTGGGATTCTTGAAGTCTTAAGGCAGGTTCTTAAAATTAGTGGATATTGTTTGTTGATGTCCCTGTGTCTCATCTGCAAATGGCAATAGTGCTGCCTTTACCTCAAAGGAGTCTTGTCAAAATATTTTGGAAACTGCTTGGGCACCACTGCAAGGATATTTGATTATCTTGTCCAGAGAGAAGCTTTGAATGGTGGTCTATAATAAAGAAGCCAAGAATTTGAATGCAGTGACTGCACTGAGTCACTGTGTTCCTGCTGGTATCACTGGCTGCACGTGGCAGATTCAGCTGGTCTTGCAGCCCTGATGTGCAGCTCTGTAGTGTGCAAACAGCAATGGTGTGTGCCCCTTCTCGGCAGCATTTAGCTTTGCAAAATGGATGTGTCTGAGAACAAGCTGGCTTGACATTTCTGATCTGAAATGGCTCCCTGCCTTGGTTTGCAGTGTAGTGTTGGTGTGGGGAAGCAGATGGTGCAAGGGTGTTGTAAGAACCTCTGGCTTGTGGTGGTTGATGATGTTTGAAACAAGGACCTACAACACCAGGACCTGTGCAGAAAGCACCTGGATAAACAGGGCGTACATGAGCCAGAGCAACAGACATGAATCAGTGTCTTGCCAGAGGACAGAGTGAGTGGCAGTGGGAATCTATCCTAGTTTGAGTGATTTGGAGTACAGTTTGGGGTATATATTTTGCATTTAAGTGATGAAGCTGATGCCCTAAGAGCATGTTAAAGCTAGTTGTTGCAGAGATATAAAGGTAAGTGCAAGAGAATTGTTGGCCTACATTTGGTGTCTTCTGCAACATAGAATTGGTTGCTTTCTTGATCAGGTTCTCAGGAGCAGAGAAGCACAAAACCAACTGGGAGCTCCTTCTGCATTAGGCAAGAGGTTGTCCCTCAGCCGTACTTCAGGCTCCCTTCAATCCTGTGCTGCATGTTGAACACCATGTGGCTTCTCAGTACTACTCACTATTTGTATTTGACAAGCAACCTTGGAGCTGGAATGAAATACAATTCAAGTCAGTGGCTACTTGCCATCCCTTGTTATATCTGCCTGCTTTAAGGTCATTGAAAAACATTAGATGGTCTTCTGCTGAATATAATTGGTTTTCTCTTTGGACAACATTCCAAATTTAGCACATCCTCTCCGAAGCTTAGCAAAGCACTTTCCTGGAGCTGCATCAAACCTCAGCACTCAGTGTTTAGAGCTCAGTGTTAATGCCTGTTGGAGATGATGTTGTAACAGTTAGAAGGTCCTGTCACACTTTGAGTGATAGTCTTGTTTTCTTCAAATGCCTCTGAGCATCTTGGAGATGTCAAATTTTGGAATCAAACACTAACTTTAATGTAGAAATGTTCCCCATGGGCCCTGATGTTTTATCCAAAAATCTCAACCTTTGTATACAATTGTTGTTGTTGATTTCCAGTCTACAGGATTGTCTCAAATTCCCCCCAAATTTGGTGTCACCAAAAAAGCTCACTTTTTTTTGCAGCTAATCAGAAAGAAGGGCTAGGCATTAGGAGATCATCTGAGTTTGCAGACATTGAGAACACTGGATTAGTGGCTCTTGAACTGAAGATTTATAAAGTGATTTTATGTATTATGTTCCTTTTCCTGGAGGGAGACTGAATCCCTCTCTTGACAAAATGAAACATCCCTTTTCTGCTTCTCTTCATTCTGCACAGTTCACACTCCCCAGGGATGGGAGGGGTTCCTTCAATGAAATACAAACAAATCAAGATTCAGTTGCTACATGGAAAATAACAATTAGCATTTCCACTGTTTGAAACTCTTTACATGTTTTAACCCTCTTATTCTTGTTTTCCAGGTGAGAAAATTGATTTGGCTCATAATTCCCGAGAAAGCCCTTGGTAATCCTGTCACTGAACCACAGAATTTCTTTGTATAATGGAAGGAGCATGAGCTGGGGAGCCAGCAAGTGCCAGCTCCTGAATTGTTTCCTCAAACAGCCATAATGGATATGGGTTCATTCAGGGAACCTCTTGGTTTTGTTGTGAAGTGTAAACTTAGCCACCACACCGTTGCATGTCCAGCTCAGAAGTATTTTGATGGAAGTGAATTTTTGATACAAAGTTCATATCCAAGTTGGTTTGTGGCACCATGTGGAGGGTAAGGTTTAGTATCAGGTAAAGGAAGGAATCCCTGCTCTGAATGAACAGCCCAGCTGTGTGTTACTGTTGGGCCTGTTGCTAATGTTATTTCTGATGAGGCATGTTTACTTACTTTCACCATGACTGTCCGGAAATCCCATGGCAAGGAACGTCAGAACATTTGCCAAATCACTACTTCACCCATCAAGCTGATTGTTTCATGTTATTCAGTCTGGTTCACATTAAGGGTTTGCTCCATCACTGCCTTTGCTCTTTTGGGGTATATTGATTACTTGTGGTGGGTTTTATAACAAACAGCCTTTTTTGAGGGATTACTCCCCCCTTCTCTCCCCAAGACTGTGGCATGTTTGTAAATAAAGAACTAATCTTTTCTACTTCAGACACAGTCTGTCTAAGGCAGTTCATCCAAAGGAATCAAAAGCAAACTCCTTCCACTGGTTGATTATTATTATTATAATGTCTTTTGCAAAGCAAGAAAGAAACAGTCTACCTATAAAATGGAAGGAATGTAATAAAACTGAAAGGGGCTTAATTTCTTCTCCTGACAGGTATCTTATTTTTCCATACATCAATCCTTCTGCAAGAAAGAGAAGTCCTGCAAGCAGAGGGAGGCTGGTGCTGCCTGAGAGCCAACTGGCTGCGTGAAGGGAAAGTTTGGCAGCCTGGGGGTCTGGCTGGCTGGGGGTGCACATGGCTGAGCCCCCCCACGCCAGCACAACCGGGGGGCTGAAGCCTCTCCAGGGGATCTCTCCAGAGCACAAGAGGAGATTTGACTGATAGAGACAGGCCTGAAAGGCTGTCTCAGATCTGCTGTCTGCAGTCCCCATGAAACTCTGCAATGCACAGAGCAGGCCTTTCACAGCCTGGGTTTGGAAGCCTGGCATACTCCCCAGCCTCTGATTTAACAATTTCATCTGACGTCCAACCTTAGATGAATGGCAAAAGCATAAGGGATCAGAGAGAGTAGACTGTTGCTTTGCAAGAGAGAGGCAACACTCTCAGAATCCTCTGGAAGTTATATTATTGCTCTTGTTTATTTGCACAGTTCCACACTGATCCTGCTGGTTTTACCTATTGGTAAAGAATGAGCTGAATTAATAGAGGGGTGAAACTCTGCTGGAGAGTACATGCTCCAATAATTAATTTTAAGAAAATGATTACTTGTTTTATTTCTGCTATGCATGCATTGCATTTATACCTGTACTGGCTTTCTCTTGTGCTTCAAGAATTGCCAAGTGTCTTGCAGGTAGTTTGAAAAGGATACAAGATGGAACTGTGCTCTCTAAAGCCTTTAAAATAGAGGAAGGCACCTTGAAAAGTTGTCTTTTAAAGTATATCTGTGCTTTAAAGTATATCTTACCTTTGAAATTCGTATTGGTCTTCTGGAAGGTGTGTGAGGACTAACAATTCAAACAGCAAAATTCTACTTCAGTAGTAATTACATGTTTTCTGAAGGCGCTACCTTGTAAAAGGTAAAAGTGGTTTTTGCAGCAAGACATTTATGTGCTAAAACTTCTGTGGAAATTACTGTCAGTGAAGCTAGAAGAGAAAGTGCAAGGACAGGTGCTGTCACCTGTTAATTTGGGCCTAGGCTTGTTCTATGAAATGCCTCACTCTGAAGTAATGGATTTATGGGTGGGATAATAACAAGAGGCACATCAGGCTGAGCCTGGAGGTGTTTCAATCTTTTGAGCCAAAACGGGTGATAAGATTCAGCAGTGGTTCTGAGAATAATGGACCTGGAGGGATGCAGTTACTGAACTTAGAGATGAACCAAAGAAATCTAACCTGAAATTAGGCTGTCATTAAGAGCTTTTTTGAGTTTTCTAAGTCAGCTCAAAATGCAGCCCGACATATGCTTATTTCAATACTGTGATCCATAACAGCAAATTCCAAATGGAAACAAGAAACTCAGCTGAACTTGGCAAAGTGCTGTGAAGTCTGAGCTGTGTATGCTCTTTTGGCTACGTGGAAGAGGTTACAACTTAAACTGGAAATGCTCAAGGCCCTAATGAAAGCTTTCATATTTGAAAAGTGGAGGAAGATTATGCTCTGGGTACAAGCCAGAAAACAAGAGGGAGGGGCTGACACCACCTTAGGTGGATTTGAGCTTTTGTTGGCTGAGAAAAGGCCTGAGAAAAAAGTGCATCTCTGTAACAGGAAATTGTGTTGCTTAGACTGTCTACAGGGACTCTGCTGTGCTGTGCCATTCCCTGGCATGCATGTCATGGAAGTGGCTGAGAGCTGTCAAAAAATATGGTGCTAAGAGACAGCATGTAAAGAAGAGGTCTGCCCCAGGCCTCTTCCTTGGCATCCCTTCACAAGTCCATTGCCTCTCTGTGTTCCAGTCTCACAGACTCCTGCCCTGTGCATGTGGACTCAAAAAAAGAAACAACACCATCCCACCCCCTTGCCCCCAAAACAACCCTGAAGAAATGGCTTCTAAACTCTTTGTATAGTAAAAAGTGGCTAAGCAAGTGATCATCAGCTGAAATGCACTGTATAGGTTCTTGTCTCTGCTGGGATGTTTTGGAGTCCAATTGAAAACAAATTGACAGAAGTAGCATTGATGGTAAGAGAGCCTGCAAGAACTAAAGCAAAACCTCAGGACATGCAAATAAACACCCATTTCTCAGTATTGCTATACACTTGCTGCTGCTTATGAGTTGCAGCGTGGTGCAGCTAAGAAATCTGATCTCATTCCTCAGGTTCTGCTTACTCTTTGCAGGGATGGGAAGGGATACAGTGCTATTGACTTGCCTCCTTCGTTTAGGCTGCTGTTGTGTAGTATTTCATATCATCATACAGCTAATTAAATATGCAAACACTTATTATAAATTATAGTCTATTAGTGGGAAAATTCAGTTGGAGATAAGTCTCCAAATTTGCTGCTGTAAATCTTGACACATTGGCTTGTTGATGTGTGGTTAAAACTCCAGCCGTAAATCTCTTTGTGAGACATGTGGTGGGGCAGGAAACACACAGGAGTTTTTCATCACAGCAGTTACAAGGAAAAGGCTCAGAGCTCCTCGCTGCTGCCAACCCAATCCCATCGGTGTCTGAAGTAATTAACTGATTCCTGTTTTTGTACCAGGGCTGGAAAGTGATAAAAAGAAACAATCAAGTTGATTTTACCTTGATTCCTGTCACTGGGAAGTTCAAACAGCCACAAAAGCCTTCAGATGTTTTCACTTGAGTTCAAGTCAAACATGGCAAAGTTTGCAGTTCCCACCTCCCACTTTTTGATCCGGAGTATGATGTAATCAAACTGTTTGCATCTGTACCTTAAAAGTAGGTGTACAGCTAACATACCAACTTTGAAATATGTTTAGGTGCTGCTAAAAACCTGTCCATGTACAAAAACTGCACAGGCTTTCGGGAAATCTGCAGTAAAATATTTTTTTGTGTTTTTTGTACTGTAAAATGCAGAAAAAGGGAGAATGTGCATGGAGATATGCAACAGGAGGGATATATGGAGCTGTCTCTGTCTCTTCCCTTATTTGGGTATGATTCTACGATTAGTTAATATAGGACTGCTGAATGTGGTGGTCCTGTCCTCCACCCACTCTACTTCTAGGGATTCCTGAGCACCAGCCCAGAGGCTCACCTTGATCTGATGAGTCAGCTTGCTAAATAACCAGAAACCAAATCCAACCAAAAGCAGGGGGCAAGGAGGGGGGGAGTGTGGAATGTATTCTGTGCCTTTTGGGGGCCTAAATTAAATCCCCTGGGAGCCAAGTGGGAGCCACAGATGGTGCAAGAAGGGGGCAGTGGCACCAGCTGGGGTCTGTCAGCCTCCAGACCTGCTGGGCTGTGGGTTAGACCCTGCTCTTGGGAATCAGTGGGGACCAAGCCCCATGAGAGTTTAAGCCCTTGGTGTCCAGCAAAGTTTGTCAACAAAAGACAATTCCATCTAGCAAAGGGCAACGACAGAAAGCTGTGAGCTGGAGGCAGCTGTGATGCAGTGGATTTTATGAGCAGGTTTGGAAGGGAAAGCCAGCATGTTTGGGCACTACAAGTGGGAGGCTGTTCCCTGAATGTAGTGAGGGGACACAGCTATATGAAAGGAGGCATTAATCAGCACCAGTTCAGGAAAGCTGTTTGGTGCTTGCTTACATCCCTTCCATTCCATCAAAGCTCGAGCACTTCATTGAATAAAGGCATATGGGACCAATAAAGCAGATTTAAGGCGATGGAGTCCAGGTGGCAAAAGGGTATAATGGGAAGTGACTTATGGGAAAATGTTGCATTCAAAACTCTTCTGTTGGTTTAGGTGACCCTGTAAATCCAGGCCCTGCGTTTAGTCAATGGAACTACTCATGAGAGCTAAATTGCTTATGTTGCAGGACTGAGCTTACTGAAAGGAAGACTTTTCAAGGAGATCCAAATAAATGTTCTAACTCGTGCTTGTAGTGGTCTTATTTTTTAGCATTAACCCAGTTGTGAACACAGACAACCAATTTGCTGTAATTTGTATATTTGGTTGGTATGTGTTTACAGAGGGGAAATCTAGATTTATTTTAAAGAAGTACTTTGCCCCTGGTTTCCGCATCCTCACCTTAATCCCTCTCCACAAAAGAAGCTCAAACAAAACCCCCATACCCTCCCTCCCCCCACTTAACAGAAAACTTGAAAGCAATCCCTGCACAGTGTACCTTTCATATGTACATAGGTAGCTTGCAGTGAAATAAGAAACAGCAGAAGAGCTGTGCAATAACCATGACAGAGTGTGCAAAGAAAAAACAAGCCTTCAGTAAAATACTGCTTTGTTAGATCTTACTAGCAGAAAAAAGTCCCCTAGAAATAAATCCTCAACATGGTTCTCATATGAAAGAGAATCCTTCCACGTTGGAACCAAATGTTTGAGAGCTCTGTGCTTTGTTCTATTAATGCCCATAATTTATTCTTCTTAGAAAATATCCCTTGCAGGCTGTTAGAACACTCAGTGTGGTAGACCATAATAAAAACAACTTAGAAGGCAAAAACATTAGAATGAAAACAAAGCTCTGAAAGGTCTAGTGAATAAAGCCATGCAGGGGGGTCTGGAAAAAGGACACAGATGTTGTGAGGAATCAAAAACAGAAGATAAATTTTAAGCAGGAATATCAACCAAGCCTTGCGAACAAACTGGAGTCATTTTAGAATTCCCAAATAGCTGTATGTGAAACTCATTTGTGCAGCCTGAAAGCCTTCACTGCACAGCCGTTCCTCTCTGCAGCATCCACAGCTGAATGAGCCAGTTTGCTGTGAGGTTTTTTTCACAGAATTGAGTACATTTCAATGCAGGAACAGCTGTCCCTGTGATCGGTATTTTCTTAGTCTAGCACTCATAAGGTCCTAATACATCTTGCAGTTGGGCTTGTAGCTGCCTCTCACAATGGATTTTCCATGAGCTTCACACAAGATGCAAGAATGAGTTGTTCAATCACTGGAAGTAGCTTTTATACCCCAACTGGAGATGATAAGAATTATTGTTATTGTTTTCTTCTAAAAGATTTGACCAATTTCCCCTGGGAGTGAGACGTTCCTATACTTTGAAGATTCAACTTTCTTTTCATCAAGATGAAACTCCAAGCACTATAGTAATGGTGGCCAACCCACTGATCTTGAATTACAAACATTGCAGGATCAACCTGAGTCATGCCATGGCTGTTGGACCAACAGCTGCTTGCTCACACGGCAGTTGGCGGGTGGTCGAAACTCATCATGTTTTAAAGGTTGGTCCTAGTGTAACACCTGCAAATCCATATGTGTCCAACTCCTGACCTGTAGTGGGACATCATCCTTCCACTGTAAGCCTTTGCTGAAGTTCCTTGACTTTTCCCTTCTCTAGGGGAGGTTGGCTGTATTTGTGGCTGTGTTTGTTGTCTGCTCTCACCTATGTATCAGTGTTAGCATCTGGTGCATTGCTCTTTGGTGAAAAAGGTGCAGTTTGTGGGGAGTGTGTAAGTATCATATTATTCTTTATTTAACCTTCATAACCCTTATTCCTAGTGGAATATCTCATGTCAGGCCTTTATAGTCAGGTTTCAACACTGGACTTTATGTAGCAGATAACAGCAGCCTTGAAACTTGTTGTGTTCCCTTCTTTAGGGATTTTATCGACTTGTTCCCTAGTTACAATTTGTGAGTTATTGTTTTATTTAATAAATTTGTACATCTTACTCAGGATGTAGAATTTGACATAACTTGTACATATTGTACAAGACTAGGAACTTCAAAATTAGGTGGAGCTGTATCTGTGTTAGATTAAAGAGATATTTGGGATAGGGCATGAGGATTTGCTTTGGGCAAGAAAACCAGTAGAAGAGAAGGATAGCAGATGTAGAAAGCAATGTTTTAGTGATAAGGAAAATAGATAAAGGAGCTATGGTGTCAGCCCTGAAGCCAAGGAGCAAGATTTTGTTTGATGCTGGTAACACTCCGTTCTCCTCCGTGGCCCTTTTCTGGCCTTATCCAGGACTTGAAGTGCTCTGTGTGACAGCCAAAATGATAAATCTATACGCTGTCTCAGCTAGTTCATGCTCTCTCAGAGGACACCGTCAGCCCATGCAGAGCCTTTTCATGTTGGTCAGGGAGAACTAAGCTTTATTTTACAATCTTTATGATTTTTCACATATCCACACTTCCTGTCCCCACACATGCATACCCCCAGCTACAGTTTATGACCATTTCTCTTCCGTCCCAAGCTCCCCATGGCAGATACCCTCAGGGAGGTGGATCCTGCTGGTGCAGGTTTGTAAAGCTGTGCTATTGGATAACTGCTCGTAGCTGGTATACTGTGGTTAACAGAGCTCAGGAGAGGAAAATCAATCTTTTTATAGATGATCTTGAGAAGATCTGGGTCTGATGATTTTCCAAAGTGAAGATACGTTTTTGCATATACTGAGAATAAGATATACCATAACATCCCTCCTGGTGGGCAAAGTTTAGTGGAAATAAAACATTTCACAGCAGGAAAAATGTTGATGAACAGATATGGTAAATTTCTGCAAAGTTGTTATGCAGCTGTAATACTGCAAATGAAGGGTTAAGAACAAGAAAATATGCCAAGGCATATAGTCCATATACAAGGCCACAAAGTCCATTCAGATTGCAGAAGGAGTAACTCCAGCCAGGCCTAGAAGGTTGCTGGACAAAGAATGGTTTTTCCATGAGCTCAGCTCACACAATTATGCTTGTACAGAATTACATATTTCTGAACAGTTCTGGCCACAGAAGCTATTTTTTCATGCTCAGACCTGTTTGCAGGAGGTGAAACTAAGCCGGGTCATTGGAGCAGCAGAGAAACTCCTAATGAAACAAAACCGCATGAGGCTGGACTTTGCAGGGGGTGGATGGCTGGATTAGGCAGTATATTAAGTAATCCCCCAGGATATTTTTCAACTGTAATTCACACTCAATGATCAAATATGGAACAGATTAACAGAAGGAAGGGTTGTATGTTTCTTGTAAGCCACAATCTTCTTTTATTCATGACTATCTGCAGTGCAAATTTTTTTGAAGCACTGTTTTTTATGATTGATTTTAGTGCTGTACTACCCATGACATATTTTCTGCCAGTACAATTTTATGATGAATTTATTTGCATCAATACTGTTTAAAAATGAGTGCAGAAAATGCAGGGATTAAAAGGAGTTATGTTCAAAAGGTCTTTATTTCTAGCAGGCTGGGACATCTATAGATATAGCATTAAAAATAGGATCTTAATATTAGCTCCAAAAATCCAAATATAGGTGCTCAATGTGTGGCCTGATTTAAGTATGCTACTCCCTCTGATTGCATGAGATCAAGAGATGTTCAGATTTATGATTCTGATAAGAACAGCTGCTTTAAATCTGAGTCTGTACAATTTATCTCCTATGTGTTCTGAATATTGAAAGAGAAATAATATTTTTTGTCATTTTCATTAACCTTCCAGTAGAACCTGGCCTTAACTACATATTAGCATGAGCCTATGCCCCTCAATAAGTGTTCTCCTCTGTGCACTTGTTATAAAATCAAATTCCTGAACACTCATTTCTGAACCTATTGTACCTGGAAACTTACTATTTTAGTTTTCATTAGATTTGACATTTTGCATTATCAAAATAGGACTTTGGTGTACTTTTAATTCTTCATCCAAGACTTGCAATCCACTGTCTGTCCAGTTGAGATGCTTCTTCTAATGGAAAGTAACTGCTGCCACACCTGAAAATTTCCTGCATGCAGTTATATACCTGTGCATGTCTAGCCCTGCCCTGATCTGAGTACCTTGTGCCTTGTTGCTGCCTATAGCCAAGTCCAGAAAGCAGATCCATCGTCTCTGATCACAGCTCACTGAGGATATGCTGCAGGGAGAGGCTGTTTGATATTTTCACAAAGGTATGTAGTGATAGGACAAGGAGGAATGGCTTCAAACTGAAAGAGGGCAGGCATAGATTAGATATGAAGAAGAAATTCTCTACTGTGAGGGTGGTGAGGCATTGGAACAGGTTGCCAAGAGAAGCTGTGGCTGCTCCATCCTGGGAAGCATTCAAGGCCAGGTTGGATGGGGCCTTGAGCAACCTGGTCTAGTGGAAGGTTTGCTGCCCACAGAGCAGTGAGTTTGGAACTAGATGAGTTTTAAAGTTCCTTCCAACCCAAATTATTCTATGGTTCTGTGAAAAAGCAGTGATGGCCACAGCCTTTAAGAGTGGTGGTAGAATTGTACAGATCCCCATTTAGAGGTCTTAACTAACTCTTTATACATATTCATTTAAAATTATATGTTTATGGGTAGAAATCCATTCCTAAAGCCTTCAGGTCAGGCACCAGCTTCCACTGGCATCATTGTGTCCCCCTCTGACCGTGTCCTGCCCCAGGTCACTGCCCCTGCTTGAACTGTGCTAGTTGTTGTGCATTAATTCTGACAAAGCATTATCCAAAGCAATACTCACTGCTCCCCATGACATCTGGGGACAGCAGTGTCTGTTTTGCTAAACAGCCTCAATTTGTTTATACAAAATGAGAGTTGCCTAAGATTTATTTCAATGGAGTATGACTCAAAAGAAGTCAGTAGCCATATGACCAAGAGTGCTGTGGTGCTAAACCGATGTAAAGATTGACAAAATATTTTTAGATTGCCATGAATATATTAGGAAATACTAAATCCTAATAGTTCCTGCAAACCATGCTGAAATGAGACTAAGCAGAGAAGCTCATGCTTGTCTCCAAATACAGGTATATTTTAACTCTGTAAGTGTAGAGAAATCATTTAGTTTGTAATATAAACATGTCTTTATTCAGCAGAGTACTTGTAACAATGAGTTTAAGCCCCTCTGCTATAGAACGGATGTATTTTCATGGGGCAACAGATAATTAGAAGTGATAAGACAAAATTAAGGAAAAAAACTGGAAAATTATATTAAAATGAGATGGGGATAAAAAGTTGTCAACAGCACAGCAGGCTGCACATTAGTTTCTAAGGCAAGTGAGGTGCACATCTTTCTACTTGGAATTCAAACAAGTATGAGGGATCACAGTGTTGGGAACAGCCTGCTATGAAGTGGAGAACTGTGAGTTTGCTAGTTTCTTTCTTCTTTGTTGGTACTTTTTTTGCTTCTGTTGCTCAGATACTTTGCTTCTGGATATTACAGAATATATATCTATTTTAATTTGTTTGCATTTAGTACTTCTAGAACTCTAACTGGACTTGTATTTAAAATTCTTTGACCTCACATGCAGAAATCCTGACATTTTATTTTAATATTTCTTGAACACTTGACATCTGCCTGCTTCTGTGGTCCCTGTGCATTATCACATGGCTCTGTCTTTCCAACAGCAGCATTACTTTGTTTATGATGCGTGACCTATGCAGTAGCTCCTCAAAGCTTTGATTTTATCTTCCTTCTCGATGTTTCCTCTCTTAAAGGAGTAATATTGAAAGAAGGGGCTGTAGCAAACAGGGAGGATGGTGGGGAGTTTTCACAGTGAGGTTTGATTTTGTCTGGGGTATGGGGCAGGATTTATTTTAGGACAAGAAATTCCCTTCCCCAGCATGCACAACAACACACTTTTTACAGGAGAGATGCGGGCTGTGCATGCAGCTGTGCTGAGGGGGTGGTGTATGACTGATGGACAGCCATGACCCCACTCCTGGATCCCGTTGTGACCGTGAGCACCTTTTAAAACTCCTTTCCTTTGAAATAAACCTACAATGTGATCCATGGTCTGTAAGGGGCTCAAAGACACCCAGAGATGATCTTCAGAGAGCTCAGCCATTAAGTGTGAGCAAGCTGTACACAGTGCTGAGCATACACAAAGATTTCTTAAAGATTTATAACTTGACAAAATTTGTGTAGAATTTGGTAGGGTTGGATGAATGTATTCACTTAACAAAGGCCATTCTTCCCTGGTCTCCAAATCCAATCTGTTGCTCTAGACTATATAAGCTTCAGATCTGTTTATGGAAAGGACAGATAATTTTGTTTAACATTTATATACCAGAGAACACATCCTTTGTTTTAATCTCAGAAGTGTTTGGTGTATTTTGCTGTAAATGAAAAATAGATTAAAAATCCCCATTCTTTTCACTACAAAAATGTCAGTGCAAATTTAAGTTTGTCAGAGCAATAAACAGCAAAAATCAAGGTCTTACAAAGGAAAATTCGCCTAACCTGAGAGTCTCACTGCTATTAACCTTCGCTATAAGCTAATAAAGAACCACTCCAAGAGGCCATCATTTCACCTGCAGTGTTTACTGCCACATCCCAAGGCAAAGGTGATAAACTCCATCCTCACCTCCCACAGAAAGAGCAATATTTGGATTTCACATGTGCTATGTATTGACAGCCACTTTTTTATATTCCATCAAGTAAGAAGCCTTCAAAATACTTTAAAATCACAGAGTAAATTGATTTATAATAAATAAATCACTCCAATCTGTTAAAAACCAAAGGCCCTTCCATTCGTATCTGGCTGCATTAATTTAAAATTATATGTTCTGTAGCAAAGGTGGCCTGAGCTTGGAAGTGGCTCATAGGCTGGCTCAGGGCAGAAGCTGAGGTATTCTAGCTTTGTAGTTAAAGTCCTAAAAGCAGAAAAAGCACTCCAGATAGCAGATTCTGGTGAAGGACTTTTCAAAGTGCAGAAAGTAATCCTATCCATTACTGAATAGCTCTATTAAATGATGACAAAAAGCTTGGCACGACTTTGCTATCTGCATATGACCTCTCCTGAGGCATCTGTGGTAAAAAATAATGATAAAAAAAAGACGTATTAAGCAAGCACCTCAGACTGCTGCATTTGAAAGCAGAGCTTCAGGACAGGGACACTTTCCATAGAGACATTGCAGGCAAAGGTCACATGTATGCATATCAAATCGTTCCTTTGTCCCCAGCTGTCTCCCAATGGAGCCATTGTCCTGCCGGGACAGCTGGCACCCTGACTTCAGCCACGCTGCATTGGCAACCTGGGGCCAGGGCAGCCACGACCTCCCCAGGGAAGCACATCCACCAGCAGCCTCTGTCAGGCCAGGGCGAAGCGAAGTTTCCACACCGAGCTCCAGTCATGGAGAAAAAAGACCCACTGGTACGGTAGGCACATCTGCCCTCCCCTTCTGCCTCACATGTTTTCCTGGCTTGCTAAAGTAAATAAAGATAATTACAAGCAAAGTCAGGCTATGAAGTAGCATAAATACATTTTTTCAAAGTGCAACTTAGATGGGGATTTGGCAAGGAAGAAGTTCTTTCAAAGTGCATTCAGAGGTGATGTTGGAAGTGCTCTGATTCATAAGTAAAGGAGAAAGTATTATTTATTGCACAGAGAAGAAAATTATTTTAGAAACCACAGTAGATCTCTTACAGCTCGTTTTGCCTCCTGAAGATATCTTATCTCTGAATCTTTTTAATATAAACTGCCTTTCATATACATTCTTACCTTATAGCAATATCAAAATTGTCTTCCAGCACAGACGTAAGCAAAGTATCTTGTGTTTTGTTTATATTTATGTGCTACAATATTAAAATTATGCTAATACCTAATTATGAGTTTAAAACTCCCACATCACTTGGCGTTTGATTTATATTAAAATTTCCAGTGTCTGGAGCTTCACTTGTAAAACTGTGGGCTTAAAGGCAATCTGTCTCAAGAAGGTTCCTGTTACAGGCACTTCTCCCTAAGCCTTTTTCTCCAGAGGAAATATGTGAATTTCTTTAATCGGGGCAGTAACACCCCCAGGATCTGTAATTTTTTTCTTTAACTCTCTATGCCACAAATAAAGTGCTGATTAGAGAGGCAAATTAATAAGGAGTAATAAAACACTGCATGCCTGGTAGTTCCCTTCCATATGGTTGGACTCATAATGGTTTTGATGACTCCGATTTTGAAGTATTTATCATCAGCTCCCTCTTTTGAGTCTCTTTTGCTTCTGATTTGCTTAGACTTTGACTGTGATTTGCTTCTAATTACCCCTGATCTATGAAAGCTTCCTGTCAGCATGTGTCAGTGCTATGCAGGCTGCTCCTCATTGCCACCACATCTGTGATGGGGATGCTGAACTCTGCAAGTGGAACTGGGATGCTGACTTGCCATTTTGAGGGTGTCAGGGTTCTGTCTAAAGCTTACATGAAGGCTCCAGCCCTCCCTGCTGGACGTGTGGTGGGGCCTGGGGAGGTGGGCTGGGGACTGGCAGAGAGCACTGGCTGTGCCTGGTGGGTGGGGAGAAATATGGGGGGTTGCCTGTACTGAAAAGAAAGATGAGGCTGACTCTGCCCCTAACATTGGCTGCCCACAGGTGACCAGCTGAACTGTACAGGGACAGCTACAGACATTTTTAGATTCAGAGCTTCTTGTGAAGTCCAAGTCTGTGGAAATGTTTCCTCCTAGGAGGCTGGTCTGTAAAAGATGTTAAGGAAACAAAATATTGCTCCATTTGTGTAGCAATATTAATTCTGCAAAATCTTACCTTATTTCAGAGGTTGTAATATGAAGGTTAAATGAAGGTTAAACTATGAGTTTAAAGTCACTGCAGCAGGAAGGTTTCTGATTATTCATCAAGGATGGCAGCTGAGTTTAAATGCCAGACAGATAAAGATATGTTAGCATCCTTCTTGAAAGCTGGAGTTGTTAATAGTAGTGCCCACAAGGCAGCCTCTGACCAAGGATGCCAAAGGTAATTCTTTGACATTAGCTAAACTGGAAGTGGAGGCAATGAATATTTGTGAGAGATGAATGAAGGGTGGTGGCATGAGGCTGCTGCTGGCAGCACTGGGGCTTGCACCAGTTATCCAAATGTGCTATTCTAAGTGCTCATTTATGGAACTTCCCCAGACTAATGGACCACCTATGGAAATACAACAAAATTTGCTATTGCTGGCACACCAGTAACACAAATTGGTTTTCATGCGTTTGCAAAGCTGGCAGCATCACTGACCTCTGCAGCACCTTGCTGGATGGGGGCTTTTGATCCTCCCAGCATCGCTCTCCCCATGTCACCCACACCAGCCCAGCTGGGATTCACCCTCCCTGGGGCTCATCACTGAGTGAGATGACGACTGTGTTTGCAGGGTGTGAGACCAAATGATCTCACAGGCTTTCTTTGTTTCAAAACCCATGAAACTGTGTATTACAGTTAGAATAAAAGAGAACAGGGTCACTGTCACTTGGGTACACAAAAAAGATGTAAAGATAGAAATAAGTACATATGGGCTCTATCATCATTAGAGAACTATTTTGCTCTTCTGTACTGTTTAAATTCTGTGAGAAAGATTCACAGGAAATGGTCTTTTGTCATAGCAGTCTTCATATTTCAAAGTATTGAAGAATTGCTTACAAGTTCCAGTAGAAAGTGCTGTACATGAACAATTAGCTGAAAAGAGATTAAAAATTAAAAAAAAAACAAAACAGCAGGTATGCTCAGCTCCTATCCTCTTGTTCTAAGCCAGTTCTAACTTTTCTCCTATTGCAGATGGACCTTCCTTATATCTGTGACTGGGAGAATGTCAGATGCTTCCTCTCCTAATACAATTCCAATCCAGCCACTCTTTCCATTTCTGTGGGGGACTTCATGTCCCTCTTCCACACTTTTTATTGTAATGCACCTCAAGAGTTTCACCCTTTGTTTATCTAATTTCATCACGCCATGTGGAGATTTTTAATAGTGGGTTGGCCTTGTCCAGCTGCCAGATGCCCACCCAGCTGCTCTCTCACTCCCCTTCCTCGATGGAGCAGGGGGAGAAAATAAGATAGAAAAGCTCAGAGATTGAGATAAAGACAGGGAGATCACTTACCCAATTAGTGTCATGGGAAAAACAGACCCAAGCTGGGGAAAATGAATTCAACTTGTTGCCAGTTTAAATAGATTTAGATAGTGGGAAGCAAATAGAAAAAATAAAACTTCCTCTTTCTTTCCCCTTTTCCCAGTTCTTTATTCCTGGTTCCTCCATCTCTCCCCACCATCCCAGGCAGCACTAGAGGATGATCAATCTAAAACAACCCTTCTCTGCTGTTCCTTCCTCCACACACACCTCCCTGCCCCACTGTGGGGCCTTTCCATGGGCTGCAGTCCTTCAGGACAAACCTGCTTCTCTATGGTATTTTCCACAGGTTGCTGGGGAATCTCTGCTCCGGTACCTGGAGCATCTCTCTTCGTCTCCTCCCATCCTTGCTTGATGACCTTGGTGTCTGTAGGGCTGTTTCTCTTACTTTTCCCCTCACTCCTCACTACCAGCCTCCAAATAATGCACAAATGTACATGTTTCTGGATTCTCACCCTCTGATCTTCTCTTTCCATGTACTTTTTGACTATTTAAAGATTTTAACCTAAAAGTCTTCTAGTTTTTCAAGCCATGTCTGGCTTTGCTCTCACCTCTTCAGCAGCTTTATGGGGTTTTTTGGAGAAGTTCATGGAAACTCATCCTTGACCATTACCTCATTTTTTCATCCCATGTCATCTGGTGTAGAAATATCATTTGTGGGACATTGTCAGAATCATTCTTGCCATCCTTCTGAAGCCCTCCCTCCCACAGCCACTGCCTCCTGTCCCCACTGCTGAAATTTCACATTTTATTCCCTTTACAGATTTCTGTTTCCTGTTGCTGCTTATTAACAGCATGTTCAGTTGAGGTCCTGCCTCTCATCCCTGTGGTGGTCAAAAAACTTGGGGTATACGGATTGTCCTGCATAATAATGCTCTGTTCATGCAGGCTTTTTGATCTAATGCCAAATTTCAAAATTCTGGCTCTATATTGGCACATGTGGCATTGCAGGCAGATGTAGGGACATGGCAGGATGAGCTTCTGAGGCTGCCAGGCTACACATGCACTTAGCCAGGACGAGCCCACTAGTTTCCAGACAGGTCCATGCCCTTGTGTTTACACACAAACCAGTCCACCAAGTCATTAATTTGCCAGAAACCGATAATTTTCAACGGTACAAACATGTTTAACTGACGAAATGATTGTACTGCTCTATCCATGCAACAGCAAAAGTTGTCAGGCCAGGACAGCTGTGCAGGCAGGTCTCCTCAAATGGGATCCACAGCGTTTTACAGAGAGCCCTGTGCAAACCTGGGACAGGATTCCAGCACATCTTTCACCATTTTGCCAACAGCACAACAAAGCAGATGGGGTAATACAGCACAGGGGCCACCCAGGGACACCCCACCCCACCCCCTGAGTTTTTAATTGCTTGACTCCAGCAGCTCAGCACCGCAGAATTGCTCCAAACTGCCTTATTTAAGTGCAAGTCCGTGAGGCAGGAGGAGATTTTGATGCAGTAGGATGCACCAGCACTCATCACAAACACCAGTAAAAAGGGGAAGGCAATTAATTGAATTCTAAGGTAGAAGTTACTATCCACAGAACATTTGCTCACCTATTGCTGTATATTTCACCCTTCAGAAAAACCTTTTAAGTCATATTGGCTATATGTCCCTGGTGCTATTGATGAATGCTGGTGTATCAGCATTGGCCTCAGGCGTTGAGTGGGATGGTGGGAAAAGGCCAAAGGTGGCCTGTCACTCATCTATATGGGGATCAGTGAAGGATGTTTGGGACAATGGTTGAAGACTTCACAGGCTGTATAAGGAGATAATATGGCTTGGTTCAGCCATCTTTGAAGAAAGAAGAGTACAAGTTTGTAGCTGTAGGAAAGGCATGGCTCAGCCCAGGAGAGATGCAGCTTCCTCAGTCATTTCAGGCATTCCTCAAAGACTCTCTGTGCATGTCCAAAACGAGTTTGGGCTGAAACAACCAAAAACATCCAGTGGATGAAAATATGGTCACTATAAAGGTGGGAGGAGAAAATGTCCTGATGAAACAATACTTTGTACACGATTGAGTTGTTGTCACGTGCAAATGCTTGTTTTTCTTTCTTTCCACTCCGAGGCTGAACAGCTAAAGTGGCAGTGAAGACAGCACTTGATGACAAAGTTATCCCTCTAGGTCGGACAGAGAGGATGCTATGAGATTGGGTGAAATTCCCTTGGAGCTGATGGCCCTTCATTCAGGACAAATGTAAGAAGCCCTTAAGTGCCTCTTGGATATCCAGAACAATAGGGTCCCTTTTTCTGCTCAGGGAAACAGCATTTTTTTTGTACATTCCTTGTAAATAACAGGGTTGTACCAAAGAATCTCCAATGCCACAATCTAAATCTTCTTCTAAAAAAACAACCTGAAGGGTCGCAATCTCAGCTGGCTGCCAAATCCAAAAGGATTCATTACTCAGGTCATTTGAGCTTGACCACATAAATTCAATGCACCTAAAGAGGCTCTGTTTTTTTGACATCCCTTAACATGTAATGGACTTGCGCAGTAGAGTACAACTGAAACAGCATTAGCAATAGAGCAGAGATCACAAGGATGTTTCCCTCCTTCCAAACCCCACAACAGCAGGAACAAGAAGGAAAGATTCCCTTTTGGAATCTCCAAAGCTCTGTCCCCCTAATATATTTTGTATTTTTTAACCCTCCACACTAATCTATCACTGCCCTTTCATTGCTCTGTCAAGCCAGCCCAGTATTCCCCACAAATGGTAGGAGATGACTATGACAGTCGTGGGATATCTACTGTGCTGTCCTGGCAGTTGCTGTTGTGCTGTTGGCAGCATCAGGGCTAGGTTTTGTGCTGAATCTTCCACCCCTCCAGAGTTTCCCATTCCTCTGCCTATGCCCTCTGTCCTGCAGTCTGGCTGTACTTCCACCTGCCCTTATACAATGGGCCATTGAGGTCAGCTTATTTGTTTTATTCATAATGCATCAGAGTAGGAAGCAACGAAAGCACAAGTTTTCCTAGTGTTTTTTTAATCCAGTACCTTCCAAAATCATGCTGAATTATTTGCAGAATCAAGCAGGTGTTTCAGCAGGTTTAGATTGCCAGCAAGCAGGAGTATGAACATGAGGTTATAGTCCCATACTCATTTTCAAAGCAGCTGTCATGGCTTAAGCTACCACAGAGGAAGCCTGTGCTCCTTCTGTGTCTCAGTGCAAGGAGAACTCAGTTTACCCAGGAGGAGGGGTGATCCTCCTCTGCTGACTTCAGCTGTCACCTGAGGATGTTGCTGCTCCTTACCTGTTTCCATCATCCATCCTGCCTTCTTTGCCCAAAGTGTGTTGGTTTGGTTTTGGTTTTGCTTTTTTTTTTAAAAAGGTCATTTAATCACAGCCTTCCTCAGCACCAAGCTGGAGAAAGATTACTCAGGTAGTAAAAATCCCATGCTTAGTGCAGAGCAGAGGAGGGAAAGAAGCAGCCAGACTGGACAACTCCTCTCCCAAAAGGAGGAAATGTTGAGTTTGCGTGCCTGAGCAGAGACAGGAGGCACCAGATGGCAAAGCCATTGCTGGAAAAGGAGAATTCCCCACTCTCTTCACCTGAACAGTAGTTTGCTCGAGTCTTTTTTAAAAGGATTGATTCAGATGCCTACAAATGTATTTGGATTCAGTGTCTTGGGGGAGGGTTAGCAATGGACAGTGAAAGGAGAAGAAATTAAATAGTCCCAGCTGTTTTGCAGGCTCTCTGTGGATGCCCAGGAACATCTGTCTCTGCCTGAGAATCTTCAACAAATATAGCATCTACCTGACTTCAGTCTTGTCTGCTGTGAAAAAGAGGTTTATGAGGGTGAGGAGCCTTCTGTGAAGGCTGAGCAAATCAGAGCTGCTTTTGGTCTACAGCAGTCAGCAAACATTAAACCAAAGGACTGTTTCTTTCTGAAAGTCTTGTTTTGCTAGATAAAAAAAGATGAGTTAAACAAAACAACTCAGTAAGACTGTTTGCTTTAAAATAATGAAGAAATTTATTAATATTTAAGTGGCCTGAGTTCCCCTACAGTTTACTTGTTTTCATCCATTATAAAAAAAAAAAAAAATATTATTCCTTTCCAAAGTCTTATGCTGAAAAGGTGAAAAAGTAATTGCATCAAACCTCTTGATAATCCTTAGGCAAACCCATGCTAGCAGAGTTGCATATTTTTGATTGCTAGCATTTTTCTTCATTTTTTTTTACATTGCTTTCCTGCAGACTTTCAAATTTATTCAGTTACAAATTATTACATGGGTTAAAAAAATCCAGCAATGGATTACAATGTTTTGTTGTTGAAATGTTGCTTATACTTCTCTCATCCACAGAAAACAGGGAGTACTGTTCCAACAGGATGTTTTTTCCCTTTGTACTTACATTTGTCTTCTTTTCACTCAGCTGAAATGAGGAAAAAACCCCCAAAAACCTGGCCTTCATCTGAACTGGTGGTAACTTGTTTCAACTTAGGAAAGTTTGTGATGCTTGGAAAGTGGCCCATCTGTCTGAAATGACCTAAAAAAGCAAGATGTAATTGTTTTATGCTTTTGTGCTTTGCCATTAGAACAGGCAGCAGCAAATGCATGTTAAAAAGTGCAGGTTGGTGAGTGTATGCTGCAGTGGCACCATGCCCCTTGGGGCACAGTGAGTGGGGGGAAGAGAAAAGCTTGCCTATGCCATGCCCTCTGCTCCCCTGCCCACGGGATGCTCCTGCCTTACAGTGCCCAGCTTGGGGATCTTGGGGTTTGGAAGAAGCAGCAGTTTGCAGCTCGGTGTATCTCACAGACACAGCATCCAGGGCTGAGGACCAGAGCAGGAAACTCATCCAACTGCAAAACCTGTCAAAGGAAGGGAACTTTTTAACCTGTCCTGACTTGCAGTGTGGCCCTAGGAATGGTTGGGATGAGAGGATGGAAGTCATAGCAAGGACTAGCCAGACTGCCAGGGCTGGTGGTAGGCACTTGGTATCTGTATTCTACCTGTTAGGTTTATTTCAGTTCTGAAGGAAAAAGGCAGAAAAGCCACTTATTTCTGAGGTAATGAAATACCTCACCCCTCTCAACAGCTGGGGATAGCTTAAGCTTGTGTAAATCAAAAAGATGTGTCTTTTAATGAGATAAATCAGAACACCGAAGAAGGAGTTGCAAGTGGGATTAAGTTTGTGACAGCATTAAACTGTGTTGCCATTTATGAATTTTTCTTTGAACAAAAGCCTAGACAGTTCCTATTGTATCCTCCTCCACATAAACGTTCATGGAGCCACTCAGAGAATCAGATCACGCAGTTTAGGCAGCATTAATAATAGTTATTTTTCATCTTCAGAGGACATCTCTTCATCATCAGCCATCCTAATTTCTTCAGGATTTCCTTGTCTTTATGCTGGACTCATTGCATTTATTAGTGCAGTCTTGCAGTCCTTATGCAAATAAAATAGCTCTGCCTGCATTGGACTCATGCTTATGTGAAGTGGGTTCAAGCCCCAGAAGGGCCTCAACTTTTTTTTTTGTCTTAACTGCAATCCTGCCAAGACCTGTTCTCTGTTCATGCATTCATTTTTCATGCCCAAAAAGAAAGCCTTCATAGGGGTAGACACAGATCACTGTAACAGCAGCCAGTTCTTCACTCTTAGATGCCTCTTATAGACAGAACGAGAAGGAAAATGTGCCCATCTGAAGGCATGTCCCTATTTGTTGTGGGGGAATCCTCTGTTTCCAGCCTGATTCCACTTTGCTTTTATTGCAGCAGTATTGATGCTGCAGAGCATGGATGTCCAAAGTCTCAACTGCAGGCAAGTTGAGAACAGTATTCCTAGTGACAAATCTCTTTAAACTGAAATCAAATAGGATTTTGCTGTTTTGAAAATACCAGTGGGGTTTTTTTAGATTAACTAGCAGAAAAATATTAATTAAAATACTTCTTTCTTGATCCAAGTGCCAGAAACATGAAAAAAAATATATCAATTTCAAACAAACAGAAACTCTTGTTGGGCAGATAAAACAAAGTAAACAAAACAGTATTAATTATATCCACATTTTACTTGTAGGAAAGAGATTAGCACTTGGAATTTTTTTATCATATCCAAGCCTTGAGCTTGAAAAGCATGCCAAAATAGAGTTTGAGCTGAGGGTAAGAGTGATTAAGTAGGAGAGATATGTTACAGGACTATTGTAGAAGTCTGCACAAGAAGTTTTACATACCCAGATATTCAAAGCTAATATTCTACTGAAAAAAGGTTCACATAGGGTAAAGGATATATATCCAAGTTACACAAAGCAACTAGACATATGATTTAAGTCTAGAAACCTGCTTTTTACATCTTTAAGTAGCTTTTCCATCTTTGTGAGGTTTTTGGTTTTTGTATGTGGTTTTGTTTGGGGCTTTTTTGTTTGGTTGTTTTTTTTCTCATTTTGCTTTAACTCTTTGTTTCTAAAGGTCCATGGTTTTTGAGGAATGTAACAGGTCGTATCACTTGTAAAATTCAAATAAATTAACAGTTGATTGTGTGTGGCACATACAAGGTACCATGAAACCTCCAGACTACTGTCTGGGGTAGGTGGATGGATTTCACACCTCTGAAGTCTATAGGTCGTTTAAAAAGCCAGATGTGAAGCTGTTGACAGACACCTGGGACACCCATCACAAATTCAAGCAGTGGAAAACAAGGATGAAGACCTGAATGCATATTAAGCCTCACATGAGCTGCACTAAAAACACATACAGGCTCTTTGGCTCCATGTTTAACTCCTTCACATCCTCCCCAAAGATTTGATTTTTCGTCACAGAACAGCTTTTATTCTGCAGCTGTTGAAATTTTTATAAATTACTACCTTAAGAAATATAATTTTGAACTCAGTGCTTGTACAGTACTTGTGCTGTTTCCTAATAATAATGTTGTCCAGAAACTGAGTTGGGGAAATGTTAGTTTGTTTGAAGATGAGGAAGTATGTTGGGAGTAGTGTTGATGCTACTGCTGTCATGCTGCTCACAGTGAGAGATATAATACCCTGTGTTGGAGTGGGTGCTGTCTTGGCTGCAGCACTGCTGGGAGAGACAAGCATTCAGTCACCCAAAGCTCCCCTCAGTTCACTGAAAACCTCTCTCCTCCTTCCAGCTGACCTAGCTGTCTTGCTAAAAGACGCTTATAAACCTTGCTCTGCTTATGTGCCAGCACAAATGGTGATTGTGTGTGGAGTGTGCACTTGAGCGAAGACCCCTCCACAGGTATCAGAGGCATCTTCAGGAGCTGCAGTGCAGTCACCAAATCCACATCCCAGATTGAACCACTGAAGCTGTCATATCTGATGTGGTATGTGGGACAATTTATATGTCTACTGCATTATGCCCTCCTTTTTCTTACCAGGTTACTCACCTGGCTTTCAGTCCTTACTCTAGTGAATATGCAAGTGTAAAATTGTAAAAAGTGAAGACTGGGACTCAGATCCTCCTGAGTGGTTCTTCTTCTCTACCTGGGAAGGCAGAACTCAGTTTCAGACAGACATGAACCCAATACACCTGTATTTTGTGCAGAACACGTACATGAGGGAGAGGTAAGGAGGGATGCAACATGCTCTGCATGTTGACGTGCTTTGATGGTTGTAGTTTTGGGCTCGGTCCCCAGCCCTGTGAACCCTGAAGGCGGTATGCAGGGTGCTCAAAAATGTTGATGGGCCTATATATGCCTAAGGCACTTGGTACCTCAGGGGTTGGGCTGCAAACAGCTGCAATTTTGAAGACTTTAATTTGTCCATGTTTGTCCCTGAGGATCTGGCAATGATGAGCTGACAGATAATTGGAGGCTGCTGTTGTCGGGGTGGTGTTTTGAGGAACTGTGGTGAGGAGGGTGTACTTTGTGGAGCACAGCCTGGTTTGTATGTCTTTCCAGTCTCACAGGGTAGCAGAGGGCATGGTGGTGCAGCTCCTCAGCACCCAGCCCTGTGCCTTCTGCCTCCTTGAAAAAATGCAACTTTTATGGGTGTAATAATAAAAGATACTTGCAGAAGCCTCTGTAACTCTCAAACATGTACCACACCCCAAGGGAAGGACAGTATGACCTTGCCTATGCTAATAATTAGCTCTTTTTCCTGCTCTGTCCTGCCTATCCCCCTTAATGCACCCATATGAACCTCTGTGTCCTCTCCTACCTTTTAGGATCAGGTTGTGACTTTTTGTTTCCAAGCCAGCTGCCATCTTCTTGAAATCTACCACTTGCTGAAGTGTTTTGCCTCCAGCAAATAAAGAGGACTTCTCAGTAATCCTATTTTGGGGTCTTCAATGGTGCTCTTTACAAGTTGAGCAGATAAAGGTGCCTCCTCCTTCAGCAACTCTTGTATATTTTTCCCTACATACCCAGGCTGTGCAATCACCAGACTGCATTTCTGTAGCCTGGCTATAACCTGGCTCCTGGGCTGATCTCTGCTGAAGGGCTGCTCATCACAGGTCATCGCCCTCCTGCACTGACTCTGCCCCTCTTTTTGTCAGCAGACTTCTGTCCTGGCTGAACTGATCCGCTGACTGACTTTACTGTCCTTTCGCTGTCCTTGCCTTCAAATACACTTTCCCTTCCTTCTCTGTCTTGTTTATCAGTCACTGCACTGGCTGAGTGCCAAAGATACTTGGTTTTGATCTATAAAACCTTCTAAAGTCCATGACCATCTTGTTGCTGCCAAGCAGTAGGATGAGAGGCAACAGGCAGAATCTGGAACACAGGAAGTTCCACATGAATATGAGGAAGAACTTATTTACTGTGAGAGTGACTGAGCACTGGAACAAGCTGCCCAGAGAGACTGTGGAATCGTCTTCTCTGGAGATATTCACAACCCTGAGTAATGTGCTCCAGGGGACCCTGTTTGAGCAGGGAGGTTGGGCTAGATGACCTCCAGTGGTCCCTTCAAACCTTAGTCATTCTGTGATTCTGTGATAAAAATATGGTTTACAGTCCTTTTTACACAGGAATCAGCTGTGCTTGTTAAGTTGTGCCTCTTTCATCTTGTTAGAGAGACTCAGGGTGTCTTCAACGAGGTCCTTGACTCTTCCCATGCTCACTTTGGCTGCTGGAAGTTCATTTGGTTTCACTGTGCTTGTATTTGAGTAGGCTTGATCTGAACACTGTCTGAATTTCTATGGTTTACCAAAAGGTTTTGTTCTTTGAAGTTGCTATTTCATGCACCCAACTAAGCATTTTTCTTGGCCACAACTGTTTGTGGAAGCTGCGTTTGGGAGGGTGAGACCTCTGTGACACTTTCGAGAAGTTCTTCAACTTTCTGCCTTTCATGTTGCTGTCAAGCATACTGGAGGCTTTCACCCTGGCCTCCCGGTCACCCGGTGTGGCTGCATCCAGTATCCAGTGCAAAGTGGAGAGGATTAGCTAAAAAGGGTCTCTTCTTTAGAGCCCACTCCATCCCCAACCTCTGACTCAGTGAGTAAACTTGATTTCTCTGCATTTCTTTTCTCATTAAAAAAACTGCTCAAGAAAAATCAGTTTTATATAAGACTGTAATGTAAATACTGCATTGCTTATATTAACTCTGTGGAATAGCCTTTGATACCATTTCCCCTATCATTCTTCTGGAGAAATTGGCTGCTCATGGGCTGCATGGGTGCCCTCTTCACTGGACAATAAACTGGCTGGATGTCTGGGCCCAGAGTGGTGGTGAACAGAGTTACATCCATCTGGCAACCAGTCACAAGTGGTGCTCCTGAGGGCTCAGTATTGGGGCCAGTTCTGTTTAATATCTTTAACGATGATCTGGGCAAGGGGATTGAGGACACCCTCAGTCAGTTTTCTGCCCAGTGGAAAAGGACCTGTGGGTGCTGGCCAACAGCAGTTGAACATGAGCCAGCCTGTGTGCCCAGGTGGCCAAGAAGGCCAATGGCATCCTGGATTGTATCAGCAACAGCATGGCCAGCAGGACCAGGGAAGTGATCTGGCACTGGCAAGGCCGCACATAAAATCCTGGGTTCAGTTTTGGGACCCTCACTACAAAAAGGACGTGGAAATGCTGGAGTGTGTCCAGAGAAGGGCAATGAAGTTGGTAAAGGATCTGGAGCACAAGACTGAAGAGGAACAGCTGAGTGAGTTTGGCTTGTTTAGACTGGAGAGAAGGAGGCTCAGGGCAGACCTTGTCACTGTCTAAAACTACCTGAAAGGAGGCTGTAGTCAGGTGGAGTTTGTTCTCTTTTCCCCAGTACCACGTGATAGGATGAGAGGAAAGGGCCTCAGGTTGTGCCAGGGGAGGTGTAGATTGGA
>JAWWEE010000074.1:137718958-137788885 GCA_035221455.1 Xenops minutus | reverse complement strand
GAGTTTCTGGTCTAGGTTGTGGGTTTTCTGGTTTGTTTTGGGGGGGGTTGGGGTTTTTTTTTTTTTGCTTGGGATTTTGGGAGGGGGGGTGATTTTTTTCTTTGTTTGTTTTTGTTGTTGTAGTTAGTTTGGTGTTTTGTTTTTGTTTTTAGTATTTCAATGGATTCCATGATGTTTCCAGGAGCAGTTATGGGACTTTTAAAATATATGCTTGCTTTTGATTTACTTCTGCCTTTTTTTTTTTTTCCCCCCTCTGTGCTTCTGCAGTTGAACTCTGGTAGGTTGGTCCATCCGGGTCAAGAAGCAGAGCTTTGGCTGGCTAGTTACCCTTGTGATGTTACAGTTCCCTTCTGTAAGCGGAGAGGGATTTGTTTGCCTCCTCCATAACTCTGTTCTGACTCTTCTCAAGCAAGACTAAGATTTGGCTGGTTAATAAGAACTTGGCTTTTTTTTTTTTCCTCTTAGCTAACTTTTTTTTTTTTTTTACATAAAATATTCTAGAAATATACTACCATAAGAGCTCTAAAATACATGGAAATCTGGCACTGCTAAGCCATTTCTGCTGCTCCTCTAACATGCTGTCTTGAGACAGTAATTTCAGTGTTCAGACCTAGGTCTCCTGCGCTCACGTTTCCTGGCATTGTGGAGCTCTGTCTGAGCCGATTCAGAGACAGTAAAATGAGAATCCTTCCTTTCCCTGCTGCTCCTCTCATCAGGACTGCACAAAGCTTGAAGCATTTTAAAAACAGAAAACTCTGGTGCTGCTTTATTAAAATGCCTTTCTGGAGAAAGACGAATGAGACTGGACTAGAATCTCCTTTCCAGCTGCTTGCGTTGGAAGCAATGAAACAGCATGGCAGATGGTAACATCCCCTTCCTTCCCTCCCCTGTTTATGTAGCTCTGTAACTGAACAACTGTGAGAAGCTGCCTAAGTACACAGAAGTTAAATAGCATCATAAATCTCCAACTCTTCTCAAGCCCATTCAGCATGCTGTGTTACACATAGCATCTTGTAGTTTATCTCCTGGTAGGCGTCACCCGTCAGCACTTCATACGCCACCTGAGCAGTGCCAGGAGCCTGTGACTTGTGTTAAAGTTAGTGAGAGTGGGAGAGTTTAAAATCATGAGCAAGCTGCTTAATGGGATAGTAGTTTATTCTAGCTATATATTCATTTTTTTCCTTTTATATTTTTTTTTCTTCCGTAAGCCTATTGCAGGTAATTGTGCATTTATGAACAATAACAATACCTAGTGAGATGCCACACTGAAAGTGCTAGGAAATTAAATTCTTGAAATGCCCATAAAACTGGTAATGAGGCAGGTAGCAGGGCATACTTCTCATGCACTGGCACTAATGTGCCCTACCTTGCTGATTTGAAGGATATGAGCTCCATTCTAATTGAGTCTCACCTTCATAGCTCTGATCTGCAGACCCCAAATAGTGGCTAGTGGGTTCTGGTGATCTCAGTGGGGTACAAGGTCTGGCACATGATAGTGGCACCTGCTAATGCTGTGGATGAGGGTATTTGGTGTCACTGATTCAGCCAAAAAGTAGGTGTGGGGAACCTTGCAGAAGTCATTTAGATTGGACAGGATCTAATAATCATACCTAAGCCATCATTCAAGTAAAATGTTGCATTTCCACCAACACTTTACACCCAGACACTTCTTAAATTGTGTGCAATGAATTTTGCTTTAGTTGAAATTACGTTAACTTAAATTTTGATAATATTAATGGATTAATATTTGATAACTAACACCCCTATATAACTATATATTTTCAAAGCCAGAAACCCCACCTATCTTCTGAAACACCAGTTTTAATTTGCTTTTATGCTGTCTGCTCTTGTAACTGCTGTTCCGCTTTCAGTACAATTTGGTGGATTCCTCCCTAAAGAGGAACAGACCCTAAATTGTCCAAACCCCTAAATTTTTGAAAAAGCCAGAGCATTTGTGCTTCAGGATTATCTGGCACAGGTAGCTTTACTATCTGATGTGGGATGAGACAGGCTTTTTTTCTGAGTCCAGACATCTCTCCCTGCCAGTACAGGAGAGTAGTTATGGCTCCCCTCTTACTTCGCCTAAGAGACCTAAGAGAAAGCTTCCTCCTAAGAGGAGACAGGAAAGACCAGTTGCAGCTCCAAAGAACAGAAGAAAAGTACATAGAGTGGATCAATATTCTACGGAAACTCGTCGGAAGAAAGTAAGTTCCAAAAATTTATGATGGAAGTGCTACTTTCTAGGCACTACGCTGTCTTTATTTTTTTCAACATGGGAGCTCCCTCCATGCCTCAGGTTGGGATTCTGCAGCCAAAACTTGTATAAATGTACCGAAAGACCCAAAGGAAAGCAGCCAAACCAGACCAAGCCTTCTGGGAGCTATGTTTCTCTTGTTTCAGACTGTTTGCATTAGGAAGAGTTGTCTTTATAATCTCTTTATATTTTTAAATCCAGCTATCAGCTGGAGGCAATGTCAGACAAATCCCCGGGAAGACACTACTGCTGTTGCTAACCCTTCTGAACTACTACAAATTCTGCAATATATTGTAGCCTCCTTAGCTCCCAGGTCATGGGAGCAAGGTGCTTATTTGAGATTTTATGTCTAGTCTTGATGGTTGCAGAAAATGCGACTCATAAAATCTAAAAGCGAAAGAATGTTTGTTTAAAATATATATATATTTTAAAGTCCTTTTGTGACTTTGGAGGGTAAGGGATTCTTGAATACATGATTTCTGAATGCTGTATTTGCAATAGAGACAGTGTATTACTCTGTTTTCACAAGGAAAACATCAAATAGAAATTTTTTTATTAGGAAAAAGTGCAAGTGGAAGAAAAAGGTATTCCTTAGTGTGCCATCTTTCTCCACCTGGCACTAACCAAAACACTAGGAGGGGTTATAGAATGTTTCAGTATAATATTCATTTCA
Source organism: Xenops minutus (assembly GCA_035221455.1). Classification (NCBI taxonomy): domain Eukaryota; kingdom Metazoa; phylum Chordata; class Aves; order Passeriformes; family Furnariidae; genus Xenops; species Xenops minutus. The sequence continues at coordinate 137,785,958 of JAWWEE010000074.1, read as the reverse complement.
GAAATTTAAATAATTTGAAAACTTTTATTTTCCTTTCTTTGCTTTCTTCCTTCTAATCAAAATTCTTCTGAGGGAAAACTCATGAGAGAATCCAACTGTGATTTCTATGCTTTTGCAATGCTACCAACTCTTTATTGTGGCACCATCTTAGAGATCCATATATCTTGAAAGATAAAATATTTCTGTACAGTTGTCCAAAGTTTTGATATCAACATATTAGGTGAAGAAGGGTATATGCAAGAGTTTTATTTGTTTACCAATAACTCTTTGAAAGCTGCATCTGAGAAAGAATGTGAGCTGTAAGAGGAGATCAAATTGCTGAAGAGGGCAGCCAAACAAAATTACCATCATTTGAAATCTCTGTAGTTACTGTCGTTTTATTCTTTCATCATTATTGTTTTTAAAAGAAGCCTCAAGCCTGGTGACAAAAGTAAACAGTAATGGGATATCTGCCTAGTACTGATCTCTTCACCCGTGACCAGTGACAGGACTTGAGGAAATGGCATGAAGCTGAGTCAGGGGTGGTTTAGGTTGGTTATCAGGGAAAGGTTCTTTGCCTAGAGAGTGGCTGAGCACTGGAAGAGGCTCCCCAGGAAAGTGGGGAGTGCCAGGCCTGCCTGAGTCCAAGAAGTGTTTGGCCAATGCTTGCAGGCACATGGTGTGACTCCTGGGGATGGTCCTGTGCACGGCCAGTAGTTAGACTTGATGATCCTGATGGGTCCCTTCCAACTCAGTATATTCTATGATTCTATGGATTTCCAGCTTCCTTGAATAAGCTTTGGATTCTGAGTAAATGTTGTGTTTTCTTAGATGATTGATGTTACATAAATAGTTTCACAAAAGTGGAATTCCCATTTGCAGAAGAAATTTTTAGTATTTGAGAATGGAAGAATGCTGAAATAGACAATTTTCTTCTGAACTGGAATGTTTCAAAGTTTTAACTAAAGTGACTACTTAGGTTTTCCTGAATTAAAATGTTTCAAAATTTCACGCTTTGTCTGAACCACTTCCATATGTTGCAAAAACTGTTTCTCCTGTTCCCCACCGTGATTCCTTCTCTCATAAGTCACTTCTCTGTGTATTTATAGTGCACATGGGAGTTGACGTTTCCTGTCTTATCTTATAGTCGATCAGACTCTTTTAACTTCTATCCCTTAATGACTCGGGCAAAAGGAGAATTTCTGAACCATCTCTCTCTGGGTCACATTAACATGGTGTTTAGTTTAGAAAATTCTGCCAAAATCTTGTTTTTTTTCTCATCCACAAGTTGTTATCAGTCTTTTTGTCACTGGGAGGACTTATTATTGCAGATACTTGGACCAGCCAAATCAAACAGACACGTGAGGAAGAAGTCACTATATAGTGACAACAAATATTTTCTTCTCAAAATCAAAACAAAATCTGAATCTTCTGACTAAAATCTTTCTTTTTCCTTCTCTGTGCCATCTGGTAAACAGTGCTTCATTTTCTTAAAGCTAAAAACACAGTCCTGTATCCTGCTGTTTTCTGTTTTCTTCTTAATGAAAAAGAAACTTAAGAATTCACAGTCCTGTATGTGCTCTGGAGCCTACTGACAGTTTTGCCTGAACTGTCATTTGAGCTGTTGGGATCTCTTGGCTTTGAAGCTGAAGAACACTCCCTCTGAGCCCCATGTGCTACCCAAGTGACGTGCATGTTGTCATCCAACTATCAGATGTCCTTTCAAGTGAATTTCATTAAGTGACTTGGCATGTGAATCCCAAGTCCAAAGCTTCATCTCATGTTCATGTTTTGAGTAAACTGTTGACATAAAATAGCTTTTTGAATGTGCTGCTGTTTATGTATAAGAAACAAACAACCCCAAAGTCACATGTGTTTTTCTGCCATCTATACGTGGTTTTACCAACTGTAGACATGTTCACAGGAGGCCGAGGATCAGCCTTAAAGTTCTTTTGCTGTCTTGTGTCAGCTTCTCAGCAGGGCTTTTTTTATGATGAAATCATGGTGTGGATATACAAAAGGAAAATGGTATGATAATTGTGGGTGTAACAGCTCAGCCAAGGCTTTGCCTCTTGACCTGGATGATTATCCTACCAGAGTTTTGCCAAAGGACCACCAGTTGTGTTGTAGGAACATTGCAGTGACAGAATTAACTTTTTTTTCTTTCTGCATATTTGTACAGCTGATGGTGAATCCTCTGAGAGATATTGACAAGACAGTAGGACAACTAATGGATGGTCTGAAACAGTTGAAACTACATCGATGTGTGAATGTTATATTTGTTGGTGATCATGGTAAGTTTTAAACTATAATATTTATCAGTCAATAAATGCTTAAGCAATATAGCTGTAGATACAATAGGTGGCCCAAATGAAAGCTCCATTTAAAATATTTTTGTGCTAATTCTTTTTTCTGGTAGTTTAACACCCCAAAATGAGCCAGTTGATGTGAACTGGCTGCTCCGTTCACCTGTTAATTGCCATTGGGAGACATTTCTCTTTCATAACAGTGATCTGGGTATTTACATCTTCACTTAGAGCTTTTCAAATCTTGGCATTTCTGGTATCACATCCAAGTGCAGCTCTTCTTGCCTGTTTTGGAAGGCTATAATGTGCCTTGAGTAATCTTTTTGTCTGTTTTTGTGAAAGAAAAAAGTTTAATAGCCCTGTTCCGTACATGAGGAGGGAAGTAGTACTTTAGATTGAGGCATTTCCATGGTAATTAATGGGTCAAGTTATCTGACTAGGAGAAAGACTGGAATATCTGTAGGAGTCTGTGTCCAGCTTGGATGGAAAAGTCATCAAAATAATTGAGGAAAGAGGTAAAAGGATGGTTAGATGGAGAGTCACCTAAAAGCAGAGATTTTTGATGGGTCTCATTCTTTCAGACATTGGAAGAAACTTTACAATAAAAAAATAGTAAATATTAGCAAAGACAAAAAGAGTTTTATTAAAGAAAAATGTGACCGTATTTGAGAGAAACCTGATTTTACATAACATTTTTGGTGATGCCACCAAAGATCATGTTCTGCTTAGAACTTTGTTCATGAAAATCTCACAAGAACTGCTACATCAGCAATAAAATGGCAGGAAGGGTTTCCAGGGGTGGCATTTTGTGCTGAGAACCTTCTGTGTCTGGCAGTACATTCCTCCTTACCACAAATGGCTGCAAGAGAAAAGTGTTTATCTGCAGCTGCCTTAGACCAGACCACCAACAGACAATACCTTTTGTGCGCGATTTCTCTTAAAATCATTTGTTTAAAAAGAAATAATCCCCCAAAGTAGTACACTAAACTAGAAACAGACTTTGATTTTTCCATGAGCTTCATTTGGAGTTGTGTCAGTGCGCACATGGTATATGTAGAGACTGTTTCTATGACTCTCAGACTGGTATTTCTCTTGTGTAGGCAAGTGCTGGTTTCACTCCTACCAGTGTGTTATGTTGAAATTAGGTGGCTGTAAAGAATAAGATTAGTCATCTGAAATAAAATAATATATAGGGTGTTCGGGGTCTCTTTTTTTGCTGTTCTGGAAAATGTGTTTATTTTCAGGCTGGATTAATTTTGTGTTTTCCTTCTGCAGGGATGGAAGACACTACTTGTGAAAGAACTGAATTTTTAAGCAATTATCTGACTAATGTGGATGATATAATTTTGCTGCCTGGATCTCTAGGGCGAATTCGCCCTAGGCCTAGCAATAACCTAAAGTGTAAGTTAATTTAATTGTGCCTCTTAATCCTGGGAACTAGACTTCATTCCTTCCTTGGACTGATGTTATCCAAAGGGTATAAATTTGCAGTGTGTTTGGCAGGAATTTCAGAGGGAATCCCACTGCAGAGCAGCTGCTTGCTCTCTTCCCGCTCTGTAGTTCACAGACCCCACAGTGGTAGAGCTATCAAGTGGATGACTGAAATGTTCTGGGTTAAACCCAGAACATTTAAACACTTTTATATCAAGGAGGAGTGGGAACTCCAAGCCAGTTTCACATGCCAGCTTACGTGTCACTGTGAGTTTATTCATGCCCTTTTCCCCTCTGTCAACAAAAAAAGGCCTTCAAGGATTGCACAGACTGGATATACAGAAAAAGCATCTGGTACATTTTATGAGCTAATAGGAAAAAAAGTGAATTGTTTATTTTTAATCCAGTAGTTTTATCATATTTTTGACATAGATGAGAAGCAGTGTGGGTTGCTAAACAGCAACAGGCTGAAGATTTTGAAGGATATAAAGAAAATTTAAAGTATGCATTCAAGGCCAATGATGACAGTAAAACTTGTTGCTTTTTTGAAGCAATTTAGAAATTCACCCTGACTTAGTGTTTGAGATTAACTGAGCTATGATTAGCGTACTCAAGGTTCAGGCAGGAGTCCTGTGGTGAAGCTAACTCTGATTTCAAGCATTGCAGACCCAGCTGCGCTCCTGCTGCCCCTGAGGAATGCCCCCTCCAGGGCAGCACTACCGGGATGGGGCTGGTGCCAGCACCACGGCTGCTCTGACTCAGCATACCAGGGCAAACCTGGCTTTGCCAGCAGTTTAAGCTGCCAGGCAAAATGAGTAACTCATAAACTAACCATAAGTACCTATGTTTTTTGCAGCTTAGCTACAAGGGTGACTACTTTTGATAGAGGGGAAGATCAGGTAGCTGGGATAGTCACCTGTCCCTTCACAACACTTCAGACATGATTTGATTGAGGACAAATTTCACAGAAAAGTTGATCTTTGAAGGTTAAATACTTCCAGAATAGTAACAGAGATCATAAGAATGTGGGAAAATTTTCTTAGATACTGATTTATGTATTAATTTATTTTACTATAAATTTATTTATGAAGAGTGTGTAAAAACCTGTTGAAAATAGTGCACGTTGTTCAAACTTAGTGGAGTAGCATGGAGACCGAATTCTTACACTTCACAGTCTACTGAAAACAAATTTCAGTTCTGAGAAGTCTGTTTTTCAAAAGATCTTTCAGTCTTGAATTCACAAATTGCTGAGAAAAGTACATTTTCTTTGGAGGGTGAATGACAATATCTTCCAAAAAGATCAGCTTGTCTCGCTGACCTCTGAGTCATACTGTTGGTTTTCCCGCAATAGCATTTTCCTCTTTTGGCCTCTGTCCGCAGCTTCCTAGTTTGAATATTTGCAATTGTTTATAAATCAGCAGTTTGAACACAGAACAAAGAAGCATGTTTCTTAGCTATAGAACAGGGGTTTACCCCATTTAATGACAGATTGACAACATTTTATTAATTTTCCGTTTTCCTGTTCCATAATGCTGTTTCAATACTGCAAACACACCTTTGCACTGAAAAAGCCTGTAGCTTGTGTTTTAAGATTCAGTAGAGCCCATTCCAAGCTCAGCAAGATCATGCTGTAAGCAATCAAAACATTAGTAATTAAACAAGAGATTTCCACTTTCGAAGTTTTTCTTTTAGCCTGTTTTTTCTCACAGGACTGAAAAATGCTTTCTCCCACACCCCAGAAGAAAACAGTTAATACGGACTGTTGCCAGTTTTAGGCTTTCTACATCCTGCATGTCCCTTTAATAGTCCAAAGATTTATCCCAGAATATTTTACTGTGGCTTTTCACTTATTAGCCTATGAAATCAGTCAATTATTGAAAGTGACCAAAAAATGCTACATATGTATCTTACTGCTTCTAAGAGAGTGCATTGTTGCATTCAAAATTTTGAATTTCTTTGAAATTTTGTGTGCTTTCAAATTTTTTTGAGTAAAGTAATTGTGTTTTGGGATATTTTTTTTATTTTAAAGGATAGCAGTCAGAGGTCTTGAAAGTATGTGTTTTCTGAAAATAGAGTGAGTATTAAGCTGAGGCCCAGATCATAAAGCAGTGAAAACGCTACTGAGCAACTACATATCACTAAGCCATCACATGGCATGTGCGGGACAACCAGGGGATCAGGCCCATCCAGCACAGGTTTAGGAAAGGCACATCCTGCTTGACCTTCTATGACAAGGCGACCTGCTTAGTGGATGAGGGAAAGGCTGTAGATGTTGCCTAACTGGACTTCAGTAAAGCCTTTGATACAGTTTCCCATATAATTCTCTTGGAAAATCTGGAAGCCTGTGGCTTGGACAGATGCACCTTCACTGGGTTAAAAACTAGCTGGATGGCCGGGCCCAGAGTGTTCCCCAGGGCTCAGTATTTGGGCCAGTTCTGTTCAATGTCTTTATTGATGATCTGGACAAGGGGATCAAGGGAACCCTCAGTCAGTTTGCAGACAACTTTGATCTGTTTGGGAGTGTTGATCTGCCAGAGGGTAGTAGGGTCCTGCGGAGGGATTTGGACTGGTTGGATCAGTGGACCAAGGCCAATGGCAAGAGGTTTCACAAGGTGAAGTGCCGGGTCCTGCACTTGGATCACAACAACCCCAGGCAGGGCTACAGGCTGGGGGAACAGTGGCTGAAAAGTGGCCCAGACAAAGTACCTGGGGGTGCTGGTCGACAGTGATTGAACATGGGCCAGCCCAGATGGCCAAGATAACCAAGGGCATTCTGGCTTGTATCAGAAATAGCGTGGCCATTGGGACCTGGGCAGTGGTCGTCCCCTGCACTCAGCACTGCTGAGGCTGCGCCTCAAATCCTGGGCTCAGGTTTAGACCCCTCACTACAATAAAGACATTGAGGTTTTGGAGCATGTCCAGGGAGGAGCAGTGGAGCTGAGCAAGGAGCTGGAGAACAAGCCTTATGAGGAGCAGCTGAGGGAGGTGGGGGTGTTTAGGAAAAGGAGGCTCAGGGGGCACCTTATTGCTCTCTACAACTGCCTGAAAGGAGGATGTAGCCAGGTGGGAGTCAGTCTCTTCTCCCAGGTAACAAGTGACAGGGTGAGAGGAAATACCTCAAGGGTCACCAGGGGAGGTTTAGATTGGATATTAGGAAAACTTTCTTTACAGAAAGGATTGTCAAACATTGGAACAGGCTGCCCAGGGAAGTGATGGAGTCACCATCCCTGGAGGTATTTAAAAGATGTGTGGATGTGGCTCTTAGGGATGCAGTTTGGTGGTGGACTTGGCAGTGCTGGGTTAATGGTTGGACGTGATGTTAAAGGTTATTTCCAACCTAAATGATTTGATGATATATACAGAGTACTTTTGGTAAAGGGTCAGTGAACTATTAGGAATTATGGCTATGTAAGTTTTGTGGTTTCTTCTGCAAAGTTTTAATCCTTTATATTTTTATCTTTTTTTTTTTTTTTTCTTTCTTTTGCTTAACAGATGACCCTAAAGTGATTGTTGCCAACCTTACAGTAAGTATTTAGGACTGGGAGGTATCTGTCTCTATTGCACTAATCTCATCTTGATTTGTGGTGTTATTCAGCTTTCTCTGTTTGCTCTTTAGGCAGGGAAAACGATGATTATCATGAATAAAGACTGTTAAATGGTGCCCTTCATGAGTACAGATTAATGTTTGTCATAAATTCTGCCGTTTGCTGCTGTAGTAGCTTTTATAACCTTTTTGGGCAGCTCAGAGACAGAATCTCCTGGAGAGTCTCTACTGCCTGAATTGAGTCTATTTATTCATTGCTTCAGAAATGGAAAGTAATCTTTTAGGGTAAATATTTTACTAGCACTTGGAAGATGCTGAAAAAGTGCATTTGATATCCTTCAACTAAAACCTTGATTTTAATGGAAGAAAAGTGTTTAAAATAAAAATTAAAATAACCCCAAATTTTGTAACCAGATGGCTTTAAATATATCTCATGCAGATGAGGGGTATTTTTGGGCATCCAGGTTTCTTCTAAATCTTAAGCTTTGATCCAGTTAGACATCTGTGAGCTAAGTAAGTGTCATGTTTTGGGTGATGCTTCCAATAAGATTGTCACGTGAATGAAGCTTTTCAAATATATGTTCCAATGACTCCCCTGGCCGTTTGTAAATACTGCACAGAAATGACTGGACTTCATACTCTAGGTGCTTTCAAGGCACCATCAATGATGACCTTAACAACTGTTCTGTAGCTGAAGGTTTTATGTGTGCCTTAAGCTGACTGACAGGGTGGTATTATTTGTAACCATTTGTATTTCAGTGTAGAAAGCCAGACCAGCACTTCAAGCCTTACTTGAAACAGCACTTGCCTAAACGTTTGCACTACGCTTACAACCGAAGAATTGAGGATGTCCATTTACTGGTGGATCGCAAATGGCATGTGGCAAGGTAAACCCTTGCTTTTGCTTCCATCCTGATTTTCAGTTTTTTTTCTGAGAAAAAGGGACCCTTGGGACTGCCCTGTGTGTTAACATCCTGCTCCTGTACCCTGTGAGCAAGAGGAGTTTCGAACTCCTCATGAGGTTCAGTCACATTTGGTGCAGGAGGATGTGGTTCAGAACACAAAATATTTTAAAGTTTGGGAAAGGCAGTTGCTGGATAAAGAGTGAAAACGGAGACTGGTTTTCTCAAGCAGCTTGATGTTTTTTGACTGAAGAGCTCAAATACAAAGTCTGATAAGCTTTTTTAATGAGGTGCATGCTTATTCCAACTGGGGAACTGGGAACGTAGGTGGAAGGGGCAGGCTTCTGAGGTTAAGGAACAAGAGTATGAATGGATGCAATGGTTGAATGGAAGGAAAATGGAGATATTGACAGTGGGTGAATGCCTGAGAACATGTGGAAGGGTATGACAGGGTGACCATCAAAGTGCTGTGTTGGCAGCATATTGTGTTTCAAATCCACAGAAAGCCAGGGTGCTTTAGCTCAGAGAAAACCCTTATTTGGATTGCTCTTGCCCATATGACTTCGAATTTTCAGTTATAAAATATGTGCAATTTTTGGTATTCTTAGCTAAAAATTGAGTGAGGAGAAACAAGTTGGCACATAACTGGAGTGAACGGGAGAGGAGTAGCCTTTTTTTATGAATTGTGCATGGCTTTCTCTTTTAATATATTTTGACACATGTTGTGTGTTACAGTATGAAAATGGTTGAGTCTTTATGCATGAGGCTGACTCAGTGGTTCTTGGAAGATGACACAGCTTTTGGCTCATGGTAGTCTGTTACGAGCTTTAAATTATGGTAGGGTTTTTTGCCCATATAGCTGCCAGGCAAACACAGTGTGTTGTAAGTGCCTTTTGACATCTGTGCTTATCTTTCCATGAATTATGCAAGGATCGCTCTGCTGAAGCAGTGAATGAGAAACCCCAGTTGCTTTCTTGCATAACTCCACTGGCTGGCTGGCTGCCCCGTGCAGTCTCTGTGGCAGAGGTTCACGTACATTTCAAGGAATCACACTGTGAATTTTAGGCCTTCAAAAGTTTCAGTTTTAAGAATTTTACTGGAACTGATGAGATTGTCCAGGCTGATTTACATTTAGCAGTTTCTTATTAATTGCGTGAGACTTTCTTTGGCTTATTTCTTAATTTTCAGAAATCTCATCCAGCAGTAATTAATTTATTAATGTAACTAATTCATTTTATGTTCACAGCCAGGAAAATGATAGTTACAGACCTGGTTGCTGTAACTCTAGTAATTTACAAGGCCAAAATCAAACTTTGGCTGACCATTATTTTATTGCAGATGAGGAAATAATTTGTAGGATAATCTGGCTCATTGCATGTATTGACTGCTTATGTCCCTATAAAACTGTACAAAACTGAAACAAGCTGGAAATTATAATTCCTATGACACAATACTAATTTTTCCAGATATTTTGTAAAAAACACCCCACCTCAGTAACAAGCTGATAATTAACATTTCTTTAGTACAGCACTTATTACCTCAGCTATTTGTCTTCATGAAAATCTTTCTATTTTCCTTTCAGCTTTGTTTCTGCTCCCCATTTTTGTTTATTGAGATGAAGGCAAAGAGGCAAAAGCCCTTTATAGCATTGTATGACATTTGCAGCATTGTAACATCACAAATGTGCTTTGTGAGACCCCTTTGTTGGCCCTTTGAGGATTGGAAGAGTATGATCCAACACCTCCAGTCTGCAGGAGATTATGTGATATGAGAAAGTCTGAGAAAATAGTAGACACTAAGTTTTTTATCAATGATAAGAGTTCTCTCTTAGTTTTGCACCCTCTTAGAGTGGGAGTGGAGGGAGAAACCCTGGAGATGCTCGATAAGCCTGCAGTCCCCACTCCTGCTATTCAAGAAAGATAAGCAATGCCCTGCTCTGTAACCTTATGCTTCCTGCTCCCAAAGTATATTGTCAGGTCAGCCACCTTTGAGGAAATTTTCTAATACATTTTCAATTTAGGAAAGCTGTGGATGTTTACAAGAAACCAACAGGAAAATGTTTCTTCCATGGAGACCATGGCTATGACAACAAGATAAACAGCATGCAGGTACGAGCAATGCCTTTGTGGGAGGGTCATTGAAGGCAGATGAAATTGAAGGTCTCTGACATGTATGTAAATACTCAGTGAAAAAGCCCTTCATTTTAATACTCTTCTTTTGTATTCTTCTTTCTTTTGTTTTGTTTGTTTGTTTGTTTGTTTTTAAGACTGTTTTTATAGGTTATGGCCCCACCTTCAAGTACAAGACCAAAGTACCTCCTTTTGAAAACATTGAACTTTACAACGTCATGTGTGGTAAGCTGACTGCTTGAGAAAGTGCAAAAGCAGCAAGCTGGTTTGGCTAGCAGGGCCTCCTTTAGGCACCCCTGAGCTCATGCTCTGACTCCCTCTCAGTGATCTTTTCCCAGTCCCCCTTTCCCAAGTACCTGCCAGGAGAGCTGAAGCTGTTTGTGAGGGGCCTCAGTTATGCTCAGCAGTCTAGGAAGGAGGTTTCTGTTCCGAGACTGTCTCTGTACTTGCACGTCTCCTGCAGCAGCTCAGGTTCTTCACTTAGTTTTCTATGGCGTCTCCTGGCACAGTTATGTTTCCTGAATTTGTACTGAAGCCATGAAGAATAATCCAATGATGCATGTAGATATTCATTAGGATCTTCGCTTTAATACTAATTTTTCAGCACAATAAAACTTTCAGGGTGTTTCAAAAGTGTAATTCACTTTTTTTTCCCCCCCCAAGAAATACTTAAGAGGTAGTTATCCCTTATTTATAAATTACTATGTTGCAAATATTTGATGTAACATTTGCACTGGAAGCTGAAGGGGTAGTTATAACAGAATTGTTTTCTATTTTTGTGGCATCTGCAATTTTATGTTTTGGACAAAAGATGAGTGGTTTTATTCCATTGAAAGCTTTCATTAACATGCTGGGGTGTAAACGTTTACTTATTACAATAAATGTCTTGGCGTAGTAGAGTTGTTCCTGGATACATGTTTGAAATCTTAACTATCGTTCATTTTTCTTTGGTGGTTTCGTAGATCTGCTTGGATTGAAGCCTGCTCCCAATAATGGCACCCATGGAAGTTTAAATCACCTGCTGAGAGCCAATGTTTATAAACCAACTGTGCCAGATGAAGTTGCTAAACCGCTGTATCCTGTAGCTCTGCCTTCTGCATCAGATTTTGATATAGGATGTACATGTGATGATAAGGTAAGTGTTTAGGATCTGTGGAAGTTTCCACTATTAGCAGTAGTTTATAGTAAACTTGTAGCCATTTTAGTTGTTTTGAGAAGGTTTGGTCTGTAAGAATTCCCCAAATCCTTCCTGTGAAGTGTTTCTGCCCTTTTGGAACAATTACGGCTTTTTGTAAAAGAGAAGACAAGAAAGCCATCAGTGTCGTATAGCACTAGTTTTGTTTTGCTAGATGTCTAGTAAAATGAGATGTCAGAATTCTCCAGTGGTCCTAATCTTGTTCCTTTTTTTCTATTCTTGAGAAGAATAAATTGGATGAACTCAACAAGCGTTTTCATGTCAAGGGAACAGAAGGTAAGCATGGTTCCTCAGTTAATAAAATCTACTTTTGTTTCCTTTTGCAAATTACTTTGTGTCAATAATAACAGAGCAAATCCCATTTTGGTTTAATTAATGTGTAGTAAACTGTCATTTCCAGTAACTATTGGAATAGCACATGGACATACATGAGGTACGTGGGCAATGTGAAGTGCTACTCACATGAGGAAGTGCATGCTGTCTTTTGTTGTTACCAGGACTAAAGTATCACTCAAAGGGATACAAGTTTTGGCTATTCCATTACTTTTAGAAGTTTTACACTCAGATGTGGAAGCAGAGACATGAGGACAGGGGAGCATGCATGGAGCAGTACTCTATTCAACCACAAGTTGTAAATGGGGTCAAAAACATAGGTCATATCTGCATGCTGTATTTTATCAGTGTTGTTCAGGCCTGGCTTTCACCTAGAAAGGATGTTATAGCTGCTTTGGCAATCCCTGACTAGGTCTGTAGTGCTTGTTTCTTAGGGTGCAGGATACCCAGTGAAACAAGTGTTCTGATGGTTCAGGGTACTCAGCGCAGTTCTGTCCCTCTTCAGTGTTCAAGTCAGTGTTGCTCCCCAGAGAAAGCATCCCCTACTCTCCTGGGCACTGGTTTCTGCAGCCTCCCCTCCCTGCTGTGTGCCAGCGCTGGCCTCAGTGCTGGCTCTCAGCTGCATCAGGATGAAGTGGTCCAGGTTAAAGTGTAGCAGCAGGAGCAGAGAGGAGGGGAGAACTGCCTTTCTGAGCAGCAATAGGGACTGAAAGGCAAATCAAAGCAGAGCTCCTCACAGCTGTGATCCAGTTCAGCATAACAATTCACAGCATTTCCCTTAGCATAACAATTGTCCAAATCAGCAAGTTCTGAAGCTTTGAGCTTACACATGGATTTTTGAGGTACTTCAAACTGCAGTACTCAGATGATTATGGAGATTGGTTTTCATTCTCTTATTAAGGTATTTTTTTCAGTTTTTCACTTGTGAATAGGCAATGTAGCCTATCCTTTAGTTTCTAAAGGTGAAGTTATTCCTCTTCTTTGTGAGTTAAATTTCCTTTCTGGAGCTTTCATCTTGCTAAACTGATTTTTCCAAAGAATGAAGAACTGTTGCTTGCTGTGGCAATTTCTGGCATCAGGAACAAACACTCACCATTTTAATGTGGGATATCTCAACATCTTTCTTTTGGATTATGGTTTTGATGCTTTTTCACTGTAGTAATATAAAAATAGTATTTTTGGTGTATTTTAAGATGTAAGTATTTAAACCAATTGTGCTTGTTATTTTGTCACTTTTCTGTTAAATGGAATGATGTGCCCCTTATTTAAACAACATGCAGGTCTGCTAGGGGCAAGTTATTTTGTTGTTTTCCTTCCTAACAGGCTGTAGTACCTGTTCACAGATCTTCCTGTGTTTATTTGTTAACTCCCTTCTCCCACATGGTGCACCATGTTGTTATTCACATGCAGAAGAAAAAGATGACTTCAGCTTCTTTTGGATAAAACAAAATTATCATCTCTATCCTTAGACTAGGCTTTTCCTACCTTTTTCTTGTGCCCTGTAAAAACATCCTCTGTTTGGACTTGAACACCAATAAAACACACCCTTTTCTTTCAGGATAAATGCCTATCTGTGAATTGTGTTAGGCTGCTTTCCTTGTTTCGATGTTTTAATTTCTAAAAGCAGGCCAAGTGCTTTTGCCAAAAGGTTATCAAAATCAGTGAACTGTACACTGCAATGTGAGATTAGCCAGGAAATTTATTTTTCTTCTATCTCTTTCAATGTTTTTGTTTTTTTATAAGCAAGCTTGTCAGAGTTATCTAAGGACATTTAACTGTAACATATCACCAAGACAGAAGAAAAGCAAGTTTTACAGAGCTGGAGGTGTCTTTGTAGTCAAAGTTAGGAAAAGGGTTTTTTTCTTTGTTTGTTTTCTTTTATATCACTAACAAAAAGTAGCACATTGGTTTCAGAACAAAATCTGTATCAGGGGAAAAACCTGCTCTAGGGAGTGATCAGTTCTGCCTCTGTTTTGAGAGAGACTTACAGAAATCATAGGAAGGAAGGAGAGTCCAGAGAGGAATGGCAGGACTGGAATAGGGACTGATGTAAAACTGCAATAAAAGTGCTTACCGTGTCATGTGTGACTGAGATATGGACACAAGGATCATTGAGGAGTCTCCTGTGTTTTGAAAAACACCCTCTTTTCATGCTATGACCCCAACAAGCTTTCAAGGATAGAAGGGACTTTTAATCCCAAAGGGAGTTGTGAGCCTGGAATGGGGATCCCAACCAGAACTACTGAGGAGCTGCTGCTCTCTCTTTTATGAGATTTCTTTAGTAGTTATTCAGGGTCAGTTTCCCATTAATGATGACTGAAAAATCAGCATGTGATAGAAAGCCAATCCTCTATTTCATCTTCAAGGTTTTCAGTAATAAATGTAAATGCAATTTCTTCTGATCTGCAGAGAAGCACCTTTTATATGGACGCCCTGCAGTACTGTACCGCACTAAATACAATATCTTGCATCACCACGACTTTGAAAGTGGCTACAGTGAAACATTCCTGATGCCTCTCTGGACATCCTACACTATTTCCAAACAGGTTAGTGCTGTCTTTCCTCTTGAACAAGTGCTTAAAAATCCTGGGTAAATTTCTTTGGTACCTGTATTCTTGAAGTCCTAAAATTCCCCTTCACCAGGAAGATTTTCCCACCAGAAATCATGTCAAGTACCACTGCAAGCAATGCCCAAATTCTCTTTTTTCCTTCATGATGGTAGAATTTTAAGGCAGAAGGGTTGTGTATTTAATTTCCTGTTTTAATTTTATTTTTAAGTGTTTTTTTCAATGGGAGTTTGGTTTTTTATGAGTGACTTCATTTGAATTATTTCCCATGGTGGCTTCTGCTACCTAAGAAGGGTCTCTGCAGCAAATGCAGAAGTTGGTTTATTTTACGGCACAAAAGGCCTTCTATATAGTCGCTCGACCATATGAAATAATTTTCTATTACTTACAAAAGCTGAAATTACTTTTTTCATTGTTTCTGTCTATGTTCCTCAATGTAGGCAGAGGTATCGGGTGTACCAGAACATCTGTCCAGCTGTGTGAGGCCTGACCTGCGCATTTCTCCAGGAAACAGCCAGAGCTGTGCAGCCTACAGAGGCGACAAACAGCTCTCCTATGGCTTCCTTTTCCCTCCTCGTAAGTTTAGATAGCTTTTTAATATCTAGAGATTCATCATTTTCTTTTTTTTTTTGTTAGAGAAAAAACTTAGGTATGAACATAGTCCAGGCACACCCACCAGATATAAACAGAATAATTTTGAATTCATGCAGCAGTAAGATGAACATTTTTCATTTATTAATCCAAATTAGACTGTTGCATACTCTAAAAATTTCTACTGTCCTATAGAAATAGTGCTAGTAAAAAACCTTTGTTAAATGAGTGTCCTGGATTCTCCTGGTGCACTTGCTTTGGTTCGGTCTTGGAGCAAGGATCTTCTGGGATTAGTAAATGTTCAAGGGATACAACTGTCTCACAGCTGTGAACTTCATTGCTCTGCCTTCTTCACTCAGTGGTGGAAATATTTTATGGTGGATTTCTGAAATGGAATTACTGGTGCAGACGCTTGCTCAGAACCAGAAGATAATCCCACACTCTTCTCTCTGGAAGTTGTTGGCTGCTTTTGTAAAAGTTTGCAGAGCAGCTCTCTGACTTTTGAGACAGCAGTATAAAGCTATATAAAAGTATTTTGAACTGGTTGGCAGCTGAAGCAAAGATAAAATCGTTCCTTTCCATGTCCAGCTGTCATATTAAATTTGTGTATGTAGTGTGCACTTCCGTATGTAGCATTCCAATTGCTGTTTAGGTTATATTAGTCCTGTTGGTTAATCTCTGAAGACATTTTCAAAACATTTTTATGTTTTTTTTAAAATTCTTATATTTCATCTTATTAATATTTTTCTATTTCACTGTTTTCAGAATTAAGTTCCTCTGCAGAAGCAAAATATGATGCTTTTCTAATAACAAATATTATTCCAATGTATCCTGCCTTCAAAAGTAAGTGTCCTTTCTATGGCTATACTTCTGTTTCCCAACAAGCATTTTTTTTTTTTTACCATGTGTTGGATTATGGAATGGATTGATGGGAGAAACTTAGAACACAGTTATCTGTAGCCAGCATATAACACATGTGGGCACCTGTATAGTTCTAGATATGGGCAGGCAAAGTACCACAAGTAAGGCTGAAGCTTTAGGAAGGGTTTATTTTCCTTGGTGCTGGGCTGAGGTAAGAGACAGACAGGGCAGCAACTCTGCTTTATGGCAGAGTTTCTGTAAGACCATTGAGATTCTCATCTGTAGGCCAAGCTAGTGCAGAACATACTTAGACAACGTGTTTTTACTTCTCAGCTGGAGCCTGAAAGCATGCACAAGCCTGGGAGTGTGACCTTAGCATGTTGTTGTAGTTCAGGGACAAGTGGTTACATTTCATTTTTCTCTCTGTGCCCTTATAGAGAGACCAAACATATTTATTACCTATAAAGAAAAAAAAGAAAAGAAAACAAATTTGTGGAAAATGAGGAATGATTTAAACCTGGCTAAACCTTCAGTGCTTCAGGGATGCAGTATTAATGTTTCTTTTGTCTGCACATCCATTTTCTCTCAAGTTTTGCCAAGAGGTAGGAAAGCCATCAGGCTATTCTGGTGGCATTTTTGGCTTGGCAGGGATTGAGAAGCCTTGGAAGAATCTCAAGAGCCTGTTCTTGCGAGATTTCCAATTTAGATTTTAGGCCAGCAGGGTTTGGATAAACATCAAAGCCTATGGGAGCCTTTTTCTTTTTAACCAGAAAAAAGCGTTTTTAGCTGAGAAACCTCTGAGTAGGAACAAGTGGTGATGTTTGCTGGAAATTTGAGCAAAGGCACTTAACTGATTACAGAGTGCAAAATTATTGGGGATTTCCTACTCTTAAATCACGTCATAAAAATGCTCTTTATGCTAATGTTAATCCAAGCAATTTGGCTGAAAGGCTAATTGCAGGAGAGCAACCCACCTCTAGCAGCTCATTTTTTCTAGTGGCCTTCATCTTCATCACAAGTGGGTGAAGGATTCCATGAGAAAAAGTGCTGGCAGTAGTGTGATTCCCAGGGAATTGCAAACCACTACACGTGTGCAGGTTGCAATGCCGAGAGCCAAATATAAGGTGATTATATAGATCTTTTTCCAGAGCAGGGAAAATATGAGGTGGCAGTTTTATGCTGTGCTGGCTTTGGTGGCAGTGCTGGCTGCAGAGGCCCCCTCCTCTTCTTTCTTTGCATAATTCACTGTCCCATCCCATCCCGGGCAATAATTCTGTGTCTGTCTTTTCCACAGTGAGATTGGCTTGAGCAGCTCCTGCTTTGCTGGAGCTACAAGAATGATGCCCCTGAGCTGGCATCCCATTGCCCTGGCCTTGCTCTCTATGTGGTTGCAGTGGGAACTGGAGCAGGAAACTGATGTAGCTACAAAACTTGAGGCAGTGGGAGGGAGGGGGAATCTTTCCTTTTTGGACAATTTTCATTGTTAAGGCATATGTATTGGAGGAGAGAGCAGCTGGAGGAGTGGTACTGCCTAGTGGTGACCGCAGCTGAGGTTCTTGTTATACCATTGCAGGGGGGGCCCTGTGCATCCACCCTGGCAGGGAGTGCCTGTGGCACTGAGCAGTCTCAGTACAAGGTGTACCAGGGAGCTTTCTGAGACTGGTCTTGCTATCAGTGCCAGGGAACCATGGACTTAAATGTCTGAGCTGGGAAGACAAGAGTTAAACTTTCAGAAGTCTGGGAAGTTTTTTTTACACACACTTCTGTTGATTAAAATGAGAAGGGAAAAAGAACAAAAAGCATGATATAACTGGAGAGACTCCAACGTGTTTTCCACCTTAATTTGTTAATGTTGAGGAGGGCATGGTGGGAGAAAGTGTGTCTTGCTCTTCCCAAAGGTTGCTGTAAGGAGATGTTGTGCTTTGGTCACCCTTGATGGCACCTAGTTTAAAAGGTAGACGTTTTGTATCCAAGGAGAATTTAATTGGATGAATATGACCCTGGTATTTCCCTTCTTTTTAAAATGCTTGGCTTTTGCTTTTAATCATGGTGCTGTATCATTTTTAAAACTTTAAAAAAAAAGCAAAGCAAAGCAAACAAAAAAACCACCAGAGCACTGTTCCCTGTAACTAGATAAGAAAGACAAAAGCAATGTTTACAGGGACATGAAAAGCACGTGAATAGCTGTTTCTGCAGCTTGGTGAAGGAACAGCAGGATCTCTGTGCAAGGCCTATGGCAATGCCAGCCTGGAAGTGGTACTGTGCATTTCCTTTATCACTGGCTAGGGAAAACAGAGAACAAAAGTCTGAATAGGCTTTATTGAACTGAGCGAAGCTGCAGTAACTCTCTAATGCTTAGTCTTTGATTTCCCCTACTATGGTGTATGATGTCCACTGGACTTTTATCTTCAGGAAAGAAAAACTGTTTATAAACTTGACATGTCTTGACTTATTCAGATCTCAATGTGCTGCGTTTATTTTTTTGGTTTTCTTTGTTTGTTTATTTAGTTGATTGATTTGGTTTGGGTTTTTTACCCACAGAGGTATGGAACTATTTCCAGAGGGTTTTGGTGAAGAGATACGCCACTGAACGAAATGGAGTCAATGTTATAAGTGGACCAATCTTTGACTATGACTATGATGGTTTACATGACACACCTGACAAAATAAAACAGTAAGAGTTTGTCTTTAAATTGATTTGCTGTTGCTTCTTTTAATGATGAGGTTTATCTTATTTCATTACCAGTGCATTATTCAATTTTTGGGAGGAAGTGTAATCTCTTTCTAAAATTACTGTTCATTAAGACTGAATGCCCATGTAGGTAGGACAGTGGTAAAAATAAGGAAATGGCAATTCAGCAGTTAAATCTTCACCTTGACTTTGAAATTAAGTGTTCATCCTTGAGATGGAGCTTGATTATGTTGCCCATTGTCTGTTTTCTTTGAAATTCTCCAGAACTTAAAAGTGATGCTACTGAGTTACATACTCGGGTCTTTTGTTAATTCAGTAATGCTTTCTCTCTATGTCCCTGAACTGAAGAAGCCTTTCAGCACTGCATTGGGGTATTTCTGTAACACAGTATGAGCTAATTGGATGCTCATTTTCATATAGTGTTCAGGAATCAAACACATCTCAACAATGTATGTGTGTCCTCTCACGTAGGAGAGGAAAGACCATGTTCTTTGTGTAACCTCTTTCCAAACAAGTTCATCCTTTGTGAATAAATGTTTGCTTTATTCTCGCAGGTTTGTGGAAGGCAGTGCAATCCCTGTTCCTACTCATTACTATGCCATCATAACCAGCTGCTTAGATTTCACTCAGCCAGCTGACAAATGTGATGGACCACTCTCTGTTCTCTCATACATCCTTCCCCACCGGCCTGACAATGATGAGAGCTGCAATGTAAGTCCTGCTGTACTACTGTAGCCCTGTGGCAAACATATCCCTGGGAGATGTGAAAGCCCATTACCATTAGAAGCTAGTGCTTAATGAAGTCTTGAGTGGTTGCACAGGATAGTGACTCTGTTAAGTGTTGTGTTTAGCTCACTAGACAAAAGCACTCCTCTGTGATACCAATGAAAATAGGAACTATTACTACACCTAAAATAGTCTGGAAGAACTGACAGCTGGCAGTAAGCAACCTGTAGGATTCTACATTTTGGCAGACACTGTCAGTATAACTTCAGAACAGACTTGGGGGAAGTTGTATGCATAGACATATTGTGCTGGCAGCCAGCCTGATGTTTTTATTGGGGTCAGTTTCCATATGCAGGTACAATACAGTCTGTCTGCTATGGCAGTCTGGGTGCATCAGACAGCATGGTTACATCCAACCCACACAGTATTAAAAGTATATGTTAAAACCTGCCAAGTGTAGAGTGCCAACTGTTGCTGTTTCCAGAATGACTTGATTCAAGGGAAAAGTTCAGGTTCCTATTACAGAGATGGCCAGACACCTTCCTGTCTTCCCTTAGGATGCAAGATCATGTACCCTAGAACCTTGACCAAGGCTTTGGTCTGGTCAGCACTGCAGAGAGTAACACGCACACTTGACAGCTGATGGTGTGGCAGGAGCACAGTTCGGTCCCCATGGGCTCTGGCACTCTGGGAGGACAGCAGTCCCCCAGGCAGCTGGATTTAGACTTGTCCTTCCGCCTGAACTTGTTCTCCCATTACACAGCTGTGTGGATTCCTGCACACAGACACTTCAGTATAGGCTGCCAGGAGACCGTTTCCTGAATGAACGCATTAATGTTATGAATTTTGTATTGGCAAAAAAGCTGAGCCTTCTGTTCCAGCTACAGGCAGAAATAGTCATTCCAATTCTGTACACAATTCACCTGGAACACTGTTTCTTTCTCAATCATCAAACATCGCCTGCTTTCAGGTCCCTCTTTTTAAAACCATGCTTTTGGAGAAGGATCCTTCTCTCTTGAGCAGGTTTGGCTCTTTCCTGTTTAGACTCTCAACTGCTTTGGGTAGAGAAGTCTTCTACCAGAAGTCTTGGAAAGTCCTACATACATTTCATGGTTGTTTTTCTCTGGACTGCTTTCCTCTGAATCTGGATTCAGTTGGTGATCTGCAGGTTGCTAATCTGGCAGTTATTAGTGCCTCTGCCCTTATAACTCTGCCCATATGTAATTTTATGACAAAGTAATTTATTTTTTCATCCCTGTATAGTGAGTCACAGTTCTCTTAAACTGTTGAAATCTCTTTTATGAGCTCTTTACAATAATGGCCTCTTTTAGTCTTTGATTTCTTAACATTTCAAACCAGGCTTCTTTTCTCTGCAGGTCACACTACTTATGGTATGTGTATATACAGTTCTGAGAGGAACTTCAGTGCTGCTACAAGGTCATTGGCAGATATTGGTCTGTGCTTTTATATAGTAAAGAACCTCTCCAAAATATTTAAATGTTGCTCTTGAATGAAAGTACAGTTACGCAAATTTTTGACATTAAAATACAGCATCAGTCTTACTTTTGCACATGGTGTTCCATCTTATTTGTTCAAAGAGGTGACTGTGTAAAACCTCACCATACCTTATGGATGAAATGCATGGAATAATATAACAGTTTTACCTTAACCTCTCCACAGTTTTCTTTTAAGAAATATTAGCTTTCCTCACACTCTGCTCTAGCTGCACACACTTTCTCTCTCTTCACACAGTCATTGGAGAACACCACTACACTTCTCATTTGAATTTGTTCCATTTCTAAGCTGTGTTTATTCATGGTGAGGTTATACTCATTTATTCTTGAGTCAACATTTTTCTATGGCTTAAATAGTCCTTCACTGGGCTTCTTTGGGATTTACCCTAGTGATGATTTATGATGAATCTCAAAGCATATACTTCTCTCTATTCATGTAAGACCCATGATTTTTTAAGAAAGGATGAGCATGTTAGTGGCCTTCCTATGCACCTCTTCCAGTCTGATCTTTTTCTAGGGTTGTTTCCCTCCACGCCCACAGCCCCCCTCTGGGTCATGAATAAAATAAAGTCCTGCAGCTCAGATCTCAAAATAAAAATGTTTTTTTATCTCTGATGCTACCTAGGATTTTCTTTCTCCATAGCTGTGTGTTAATGGTGTTTCTCATTCATGCACAACCAGTACACCCAGGTCCTTCTCTTCTGTGTCAGTTCAGATAACCCAACTTCATACCATACCAGGGACTTCTGCATCTGCATCCTCCACTATGCTATTCCAGTCTTCCTCTGCACTGACAGGCATTCCCAATTGTTACGGCTTTTTACTAGCACACTAATGACCTTGGCTCAAGAAGCATTTGTGAAAACATTACACAAAATCCTTTCCAAGATCAAAGCTGAAGGAACCCTGCTAGAAACTTCCTCCAGGATACTATTTTCCCTTTCAGCAAAACCTTTAAATTTCTTTTGATAAATCAGTTCCTCACCCACCTGTCTACATGCATCATGTTCAGCTTTGCAGCTAATAATTTGATACTTGGAGAGATTCTTGTTCAAAATATCTGATATTTTTTCCACTGGATTTTAGGTTAGCCTACTAATTGATTGCCTATTTCAATTTACCTCCATGTTTTCAATTGTTATTTTTGGCTTCTAAAACTGACTGTACTATTGAGGTGAGACTAACCAGCACAGGTGGAGAAAACTGCGATTTTAAATGTATACACTTCATTCATTGTTATGTAGTAATATAATACTATGTTAGCTAATCACTGCATTTTAAATCCTTGCTCGTTGACCTGAGGCTTCATGGGCCAGTTGTGGAATGGAAAAACCTGATTGCCAGGCTGAAGGCTGAGCAGGGGGCATTCCTGGAGCATGGCACTGCAGACAAAGGGGAATGAACATCTTTCTTCTCTTGTTCCAGACCTGGTTTTGTGCTTCAGGTTGCTATTGACATGGAAAGGAAAGTTGATTTGGAGCTGAGAAGCTTCAAACCTGACAAGTGCAGTTTAGGTCATGGACATTTGCTTTCAGCCAGCTGTGATCTGTCTGGTACTTTGTGTCCTCTCTGTGCAAACAATCACATTCGCCCTCCTGGCTTTTGTTGGGTGACACACTTCCTGGTCTGTGGCACATTTACTGTGTTGGATAGGCTCTGGCATTGCTGAAGCTTAGTCTTGATCCATGAGAGGATCACTTTAAAGGAGGACCTTCCTGAGACAGTAAGAAAAGGGTTCATTTTCAGAAATGAGCCCAGAAATAGATTTTTAGCAGCAAGATTTCCAAGTCACACGGAATCCAAATGCCCAGAGACACAACCCTCCATTCCTAACTTGCTTCCCCAGCAGCAGGGTAGACATACCAGCCAGAGAGGCCAAAAGGGGAAAAGTCCTGTTTGCTTTGTCCTTTTCCCACGTCTGCTCCCTGCCGTGCAGTGCCCAGGACTGGCTGCAGCACTCATGGGACATGTTGCTGGGCTGGTTAATGCACTCAGACAGCCAGTCACTGCAGTGTTTTGCAGGGCTGATTTTCTGATATGTTTGTGAGTTACCTCTGTTTGTGGATGATTCCAACATGTGCTGGTGCTGGCACAAGGCATGCAGCAGGAGCTGTCCCGAAGAGAAATTACACCCATGCAACATAACCCGAATCACTCTGGCATCAACACCTTCCTGGTGTTTATTTTTTTCTTTTAATTGGCAAATTCTTGGTGAAAGTCTTTTTTCTATCAGTGAATAATATGTATGTTCCAATTGTGTTTTTAGATACCAACATAAACCATTGTCCCTGATCTGTAATGAATTGCAATGGTCTCCTACAAGTAAAGTGGAAAGATTAAAATAGTACTGTATTAGATGATACGATGGTCAATTGAGAATAAAATGTAGGGGTAATGTTCAAAGCTAAAAAGCCTAGAGTTTGGGCTTCGGTAATACAAAAGTGATTATTACGTGAGAGATTTCTGTGAGATAAATAACCATGCAGTGATCAGTGGATCTTCTAAAAGCTTATGGCTGTTCTTCTGAAACACCGTTCAACTCGGGGCCAACAATGACAACGGTCGTTGTCTCAAACCAATGCTAAAATGGGTACTGGAATAAAACTGTAGGAATCATCTTGCATGTTAAGTTTCAAATCTATTTTCTTGTAATTTATTTACCATAGTCATTCTTGAATAATGTACAGAGATTCTTCAAATGTAACAAATGTTTAGGAAAGTTGCATTTGCTTTTGAAACTTATTTTTGACAAGGCATGTTATAAACCTGGTTTGGTTTTTTTGTTTTTGTTTTTGTTTTTTCAGAGCTTGGAGGATGAATCAAAGTGGGTTGAAGATCTTCTTAAGATGCACACTGCACGTGTGCGTGACATTGAACAGCTCACTAGCTTGGACTTCTTCCGAAAGACCAGTCGCAGCTACACAGAAATCCTCTCCCTAAAGACATACCTGCATACGTTTGAAAGTGAAATTTAGCTTTCTAACCTTACTCAGTGCATCCTTTTATCAACTGGTGTATATTTTTATATTGTTTTTATATTTATTAATTTGAAACCAGGACATTAAAAATATTAGTATTTTAATCCTGTATCAAATCTTAAATATTAAACCTTTGTGTCATTTGTTTTGTTTCTCTAATGTTTAATATAGGTATGTCTCTTGGTTGATTTAGTAGTGCTTGTAATACTGCAGTTTGAGTCCTTACGCTGAGCTTTTAAGTGGTGCTGCAAGGTTTGATGCGTGCATCAAGGAAATATTAATTTTCCATGCTCCTTTACCACACTTGTAGTCCTGTACTGTGTATCAAAATACTGAACATGTAAGATTACATTCATTTACTGTTAACTGTGTGACAGACATATTTAAACAGTATAGACAAATAGCATCTTAAATATAATAAACCACACATTCAGTTTTTTTAATGTGTTTTGATTTCCTTTCACAGGGATGTTCAGAGGGGCTTGTGGGCAGCTGAGTGCTGACAGATCTCTTACTGGGCAGAGTGCTTCTCAAGATCTTAGGTTTGCTGGTAAGAGGACTGCCAGGAGCCCAGGTGCCCTGCCCTGGTACTCGGCAATGAGACCATAAAATAGACACAGTAGTAACTACTGGTTTGGTTTTGCCATAGCAGCAGAGCTGGGGAGAGGAGGACGCTTGTTGTCACAAGCTACCAGAGGTACTCCATGCTCGAGGCCCCTTGGTCATGCTCTGGAGCTGTGGAGAGGATTCAAGGTGATAAAACGTGCTGTCACTGATTGGGCTGTGTCACAACCCTTCCCTCCCACAGCTGCACTGGGCTGATTCCTGAAAATACCTGCTCTATCATCCTTTGCTTGGACTTCAATGGAAATTGAAATAAGGCAGGTGTTGAAGGGGATGCCACTGCTGAACAGGCAGCATTAGGCTTGTAGCTGGGAGGAGAAAATCTGATTTTTGTCATCTTGTTCTAATGGCCAGAATTCCCCTAGTCTGAGTCTGAGGCTTAATGCCAGCCCTCATTCTCAAAGGAAGCCCCTTGGCCTGGTTGCAAATATGTAACTGCTAGTACAGTGAGGTACATACAGTGCTTGTGATTTACAGCCATCAACTACCTGGTCAAAAAAGTCAAGTCTGTTTGCTACTTCTGTGCAGTAAGCGTCTCATAATCCTGGCAAGCCCCTACAAGAGACACTGATGGCACAGACCAAAGCCAGTGGCAGAGACAGTGTTGTGTGCTGGTGGATAATGGCCTGATTTGGCTTGGATAGCTTTTTTAAAAGGTATATGCTATGGAGAATTAGTGTTAGTATAGATAGATGATGTAAAAGATAAATTATTGTTTACAATGCCTCTTGAGGCCAAACCCACTACTGGCGCTAGTGTAAAGCCTTCATTTGGGGTTACAGATTTCCCTTTCTCTACAAAAGTGGTTTTCTGTTTTCTCTTTGGGGGTTGCAGATACTGGAGGGAAGTGGGTGGGGCTGGAAAGCATCTCAGCCGTGTACACAGATGAGTAGCCAGGTCTCCTAAGTAAAATTACTTTCAGCATGATTTCAACAATGTACATCCCTGTAGCAAGCATCTGAGAGACACTAGAAACTGGAATTAATCATGTTAACATAGATGATAAAGTTCATGTGAACAGTAGACAAAAATTTATTATTTCAGGTGCCAGATTCTGTTTAATTTAGAAATTCACAGAACTTGAATACTTTAAAATAGCCCTAAAATGTTAGAATGGAAATTCTAATAACTGCACAAAGCTCTGGTAAACATCCTATTCTTGAAACTTAAAAATTGTCTCTTGTGGTTGTCTGGTAGCACAGAATTATTTTCCTGGAAGCTTTTGGCAGGGCTTCTTGCCATGATAAACTTTATGTTCTTACATGTACTACAAAGGGTATTTCCTCTGGATTTAAAAGAGTTTTCAGTTAAGACCTAATTCCTTCAACAGCAACTTTAGTGATGATTTAATGTGGTGGTTCATAAACTAAACTAAAGACCACCACTACTGTTTTGCTTTGACACCATTAATCTGTTTGTTTGGGTTTTTAATTAAATTGAACAAATTATGTAATTCTTTTATTTTCTCCCAAAATAAGATGACATTTATACCAAAGGAACGTTAAAAGTTCTGAAAAATACTCTTCTTGTGTTCTGAGAAGTTTGCTTTTGAAATACACTTAGTGATAATTGCTGGGAGAAACAATTTAACTCTCAGTTTCACTAAGGAATGACTATTAGTGTGTAGGGAAATGGATTTTTTTTTTTTATTCAGTTGCTTATTGTGACAGTAAATATTAGTAATTTAGTTCTGTTCTGCCTACTTCTCTTCAGCCCCTGGCCCCATGCTCTTGCAGGGTGTTACGGTTTTATTTTACTGTGCTAGCAGAAATAATTGAGCTGGGAAATGTTGGTGGTGACTTCTGCACATTGCATGGGGTACTTTTCCTGTTGAAAGATGCCTTATCAACACAAAAGGTCCAGTGCACAAAAGCTCCAGCTAAAGCCTTGTAAATCCCTGTAAGCAACATGAGCTCTGCAGGAACAACAGACATTGTAAAGGAAACTTGTAATTTGCCTTTGGCATTCCTCAGGGTGAATGTTAGCTTAGGGCAGAGGGAAGGAGCCCCTCTGCTTTCCATTCCTGTTAGAACATTTTGAAAATATAAAATACTACTTGTTTCTGTTACGTGTTGCCTTTTTCTTGATACTACTTTTTGAGTAATGTTTAATGGATTAGAGGCAGTTTGGTAGAGCAATTGCCACAACAACAAAAGCTGTAGGTGTCCTGCACACCTAGCAAAGTCCTTTTGCTCTGGGAAAAATCCTCCAGAGGTAGTTATGGAACTGGAATAACCCTGCTACAGGAAACTGTTGCTTTTTTAAACCCCTTTTCCACAGTCACATATCCTTAATAGATAAGCACTGAAAGCAGGTCAAGTAACCTGAACAACAGCATAGTCATGATGGTGAAAGTATAGCAAAAATCATTGTCCTATCCTGACTAATGATTATGTTCTGTCCTCATCAGCTAACAGCTCGATTAGATCAATACTTTCTACTTGCAGCTTCCCTCTTCTTCATGTCCAGCCTTTAACCCCTGTAAGGGATTAGGTGCAATATTCAACAGCTTCTGTGCTTGCTTGGATTTTGGCTCTGTTTTGGTGACAGCAGATGAATTTGTATTGTGTAATAAAGCAATTTGAGCTCCAGATGAACAAGAAAGTGAAAAGATTTAATTGTAGGTCTGTCCATCTTGTGAAGATTTTCCAGAATTCCCAGGGATATAGTATTAGTAAATTTAAATAACTATTTAATTAGGCCAATCCTGCTGTGTCCCTGGAGGCTGCTCCAAAGCAATTCTAAGGTAGTCCCTTACCTTCTCAGTGCTTTATATGCAAACAGTTGATCAGCTAATTGTGGGACGATTTTAAGACTTTAACAAATGAAAACACACATACACTTCTTGTAGGAGAGGCCAGAAAACAAAAGCAGTGATAAAGAGAGAAGAGAGGAAGTTTCCCACTTCAGGAGACAGAAAAGGTTGCACAGGCTGAAGGTCCAGGAGATCCTGCTAAAAGGGAGCTGGGATTGGAGAAGATTGATTTGACAGGTTTGCGAAGTCCCTGTTTTCCCTGCATCTGGCTTCTGATAGATCAGTCTCTCATGCACAACAGATGAAACAGCTCTCTAATTCCTGCACACAGCCAGGAAGCAGAAAACTTCTCAGGAAAGCTGAAGGAGTTCCCCTCCAAAGGTTTTGCTGTTGCAGGAGCAGAAGAGGAACTTGGAAATGTCCAGCCTGGACAGTGAGTGTAGAGTGCAGAACCTGACCTGAAAGGAAGAAATTAGTAGCAGCGGGAGCTGATGTTCCAGCAATCCTTCCCTTCAGTCTCACATCCACATATCTTTAATTATCCTTAAATTTGCCTTACATTTTTGTGCAGCTCACCTCTGCTCCTCTCTGCAAGAGACAGAGGAAATATTGCTTGCAGTGCAATTGAGAAAATTCCTTTTATAATTTAAAAAACAAACAAACAAACAAATTTGAAAGCCCCCAGCTGCAAAGGGGCAAATACACTTGCTCTGCCCTGTGAGAGTGGGAGAAAACCAGGCTTTCCCAGAGCAGGGGAGAGTGGGAGTGCTGCAGAGCTGCCACCTCCTCTCTGCTCCAGTATGGTGCTCGCTCTTCCAATGAGTTTGGCACTTAACACCAGTGGGGTTTATTCCACTGGCTTGGCACAGATAGACAAATGAAACTTCACTACCTTCCTGGGAGACTGCTGTTACTATGGATGAAATGGTGGCATGGAGGCATGGAGAGGCTGAATGGCACGTTTAAGGATATGCATACAGTATGGCCAGTAAAGCTGGTCATGATGCTCCTATTTGGGTTTATTATGTGACATTTTGAAATAATTTCTGATGGTACAACCACTGGTGGGAGGGCACAAGGTAAGTTTTGTAAAGCAAAAGCATCAGAATTGTGGCTGAAACACAATATGAATACAGGGCAATAGAAGCAAAACTCCCTTGCTTTAGGGGCAATCAATCATGGTGAATTGGTTTTCTAACAATCCTGTGCATCAAAATGCTTTTGATAGTCCTGGTTCCTTACCAGAGTCTTTTATCTCCAGAGGGATGCCACAGTACCTGTCTGTAGTCCTAGTCCAGCTCAGTTTTGTGACTAGTTTCAATTTCCCTTGCTGCTGTCTCAGACAGCTGTTGCACTTGACCTGAGATACATGGTACAGTCATGAAAATACCAGTTTACTCTGACCAGGATAGACCTGCCAGCAAATGATTAGTACAGCGTTAACTGTACGTCTTCCAAGTGGTGGAAATGTGTTTGAAATGTTTAAAGTTCAGCCCTTGTTCAAGACACAAGAAAAAAGGCATTTTTAAACTTTGTGGAAAAATACCTAATCTCGTTTCTTTGCACTTGTTGTGTAAATACAAGATAAGAGCAGTATTCCCAAGGTTACTGCAAACAGCCTGTCACTACAGAGTACAAACTAACATTTACTAAAATGCATGTTGACATAAAAAGCAGCATTGCTGTGGTCAGCTGTGGTAAAAAACTCCACAGATTACTTTGCCTTTACAAGTCAAAAACTTGGGATGTAGCTTATTCAGACCTGCTCTCACAGAGGAAAATCCCTGCTCTGCTTGTACAGTATGTGCACAGTTGTTCTGGAGCCTTACATTACCACCTTACCTTATCTGCTGCTTTCTAAATATGGTAAGAAAGGCAGGTGGAGGTCACCCAGGTTTCATCTGTGGGTTTCACCCTGGAGAGATCAGCAGGCAAAGAAGTTAGTAATTGTAGATTAGCACAGCTGTAACTGATTGACCCTGAAACTGGAATTTACTAGAAAAGAGGTGGAATTATTTGACATCATAAACACTCAATAGAAAATGATTAAATCCTTTACAGAGGATATTTTCCTGAGTTTTCTTTTTCCTGATTGTATGTAGCAAGTAGGAAATGATTTCATCTGTTCTATGTGACGGATTGATATATCAGAAGAGGTTGGTTGCAGGGGCAACAGGAACTTTATAAACCTGCCAAATAAATCTTCTCCATCCATGGTCCCCTTCTGACAGCATCTCCTGAACCTTCAACCTGTTCAACCTCTTCTGTCTCCTTAAGTGGAAAGCTTCCTCTTATCCTCATACACATTGTTTTTTTTTTTTTTTTTTCTGGCCTCCCTGTTTTATTTCAGCTTTGATCTGTTGTCATCTGCAAATTGCTTTAGTGTTAGCCTAACCAGTGCCATTTCTGTGCAAATGCATAGCTCTACAGCATAGACTGCAATCACTTCTTAGCTCTGTTAGATCTTACGCACTCCTTCTGCAGAAAGAAGGATGTGGAAGATCCTGATAAATACCCAGTTTCTTCTCCAGTGCAGTTAAAACCCCAACACCAGCTTTTGCAGGTAAAAGCCCTCTTCAGAGTATTTAAGCTGGTGGCCTTTACCCATCTACATGGTTTTGTTTGGAGGCATTTAATTTCACTGAACATAGGATGTCAAAGATCTGATGAATCAGCCAGAACTTCATGCAGGCCATGACCGACTAGACTATTGCTAACATCTGAGAAGATCAGATATTAATAATGTCAGCATTTTCTCCTCTGGGACTAGAAAGTTCTGACTCAATCCAGATGCATCAGAGTTCAGATCTATCCCAGGACTGACTGTGGGGATTGTGACAAATCACCTCCTCTGCTTCTCGCCCTATTTTCATCTAACAAAGTCTGCAGGGCATTGCTGATGGGTGTAGTTTCACCTGCTCTCTTATGGATGCACACTGTCATTTGTAAATGCAGTCTTCTGTGTTTCTAGCTGTCTTTTGGAATGTGTTTTGGGGTGCATGAACATGGTGTTCTGGGTAATCAACAACTACCTCCTCCTCTTCCTCCCCCATTGTACAACCATGTGAACAGTTGTCACTGCTTCCCCATGCCCACAGGCTCCGGGATGGACTCAGGGTCTGTAGTCCAATTGCTGGACACCTCTGCAGAGTGTAGTGAAAAAGACTGTAGGAAGCAGGTCACAGGTGATGTGCTATCTTCTGGTGGGCTGTATCTAACTTGTGTGGGCTGGCCAGATGTGAACAGTCTTTTCCCATGTAATAAAAAATGAATCCCCAAGCATTATATTTGTTAGCAAAAGAGAAGTTAATTTCAAAGATTCTCCTTACTGGTAGTACCAGAAGAAACACTACTGTTTTAGGGATCAAGCTACTGACATTTTTATAGTGATCTTTTTAAGGCCGTCGAGAAAAAGACGTTTGCAGAAAAATACTTCTCTTTGTTTCTCCATTTTGTTGAAGACAAAGCCTTTATATGTAGCCTGCTCAGCCAGACTAGCAGGTGTCCAGATTGAACTGAGAGTACCTTCATGGCTTTCACCTTCCATGCCTCATGATCTAATTCTAGCCTTTCTCAAACGGTTTCCATATGCATTCATGAAACCTGGGAGCCCTCCTGTGGTCAAAATCATGAGCTAGTCTTCCAGTTGTTACCCCAAATCTGATGTAGTCAATTCCATTTTAAACTTTACCCTTGGAATATTCACTGAGAAAAGTTCAATAAATTAAAAAAGAAAAAAGTTTAAATGGTTTCCTGGGTTTTTGCAGGGGGCAATCTCATTCCCTCTCACTCCCCTTGGCCATTATCTGATGCTGTCCACATCTCATTTCCAAGGCTGGGGTATTGCCTGACAATCTACCTATTACTTTATTTTTTCCCCTCCATACTCCTCCTCCCTGTTTGCTGTCTTTTGTAGGCTTCTCTTTTTCTGCTCTGATCAGGTTCTCACCACCAGTCTGTCTAAGTACCTTTCAGTTGTGCATTAAATAATGTAATTAACAAAAATTCCATGTTTTTAGCCTCATTGTCTTCCAATTTGGAGAAGTATGTGATTCAGAGGGCTTTCTTGCCTCCTCAATTTTAATATTGTACTGAAGTTGTAGAAAAGGTGTTATATTTCCTCAGCAACTTAATTTTGTGGGCCTTTGTGCAGCTCCTCAGGAAAATTCTATTTCCTCATGGGCAATTGCTTCCTTTATAACAGTGTTTCATTGTACATGAGAAGCAAAACTCCCAGTAATCTGGAGTGGGTTTATGAGGGCGTAGGAAAGGGTGAGGTGAAAATGAGGAAGGGCAAGAGGAGAAATAGCCCCTTTGCTTTTGCCTGCAAGGGGGCTGATGCTGTTCTTTCCTTCTGAATAACTGTTGAGAAGAACAACCACACAGCTGTGCTATCTCAAACCCAGATACCATGGCTGTTGTGGGCTGCACTGCAGACCCCAGGATGGTCCACTGGAGGTGATGGATTCACTACACAGAGTGACTAGCAGAGAAGGTCTGGGATCCTCAGCTCTTCCCTCTTTGCCCTGGAATTTGTGAAGGCAGATGGTATTCATGAGGGTAAGTACTTCAAGGTTTGTCAGTTGTAAGATAATACAGCACATACTGCAAGGGCTTGAAAAGGATTTGAAACTTCTAGCTTGTACTAGTTTTACAAGATTTGAAGATAGGATCATGGAAAATCCCACCCAGAATTTCAACATCAAGAATCAACTGAGTAGGTCTCACAAGGCTAGCCTAGGATGGGGCAGAGTTTGGAGTGCATCTATCATAAGCATGACCTGGCAGAAAAAAAAGTACCCCAAGCTCCACAGTCTTAGAGGCTGCACTTCTGAATTTCACTTGAAAGAGTGCACGAATACTTTCAGTAGTGAGTTTTTTGGATCACTGCATCCCAACTCAATGCTGAAGGCAGCTGGTCTAGTGAGAACTGCAACAAGCTGTAGCTGTGGTGGAGTTAAGCTTTTGGCCTCACTGCTGTAAGTGAAAGCTAGATCCAGAACTGTAATGATAAAAACTGGCAAGTCTTAATCTGTTCATGTTCAGATTATATCTTCTTATCCCTTTTGTGTCAACATCATTCTTATCTTAACAAGCTTGCCTTCCTCACTGGTGCTTAAATAATTCACCCAGTCCTTCTCAAAATATTTTTAGTTGGTTGGCTTTGGTTTTTTTTTTTTTTTTTCTTTTAGTCTGCAAGCACATCTCTTTTGAACGAGAGAAAGAGCTATTGTAACTGATTTCTGGAAAAGAGGCTTGTTTAATATTTATTTTATGGATTTAGATTTATGGGAGCACATACACATATTTTATGCCCTAAGTATCTTTGCTTAATTCTAGTTTTATGATATGGATGTCATTGAGAGGACTGTATTTTCCATTCTCATAATTGAATGTACACTAGCAAATAAAGCTTACACAAAGATGATAATTCTTCGGCAGCCACTCAGTCCATCCCCACATAATTTAGTGTTGGGTTTTGCCTAAGGATATATTCTTGTAGAACTTCCTAGAATGGTTTAACAAGTCACCACCTCCAGCACAAGTCTGTTTCTTGGCATTGCAGAAGCACTTCATGTGATGTTCCTGGGCTTTGGACACAGACTCTCAGCTGCACTGAATTGGCTGAAGAAATTATTGCCTCCTTTCTCTGCAAAGGTTGTTATTTCCTCAGTGCCTGCAGAATTGCTTTCCTCTAACTCACTCCAGGAGGAGGAACAGTATATTTCACTGAAGTGTTTAAAAGCTAGAAATTTGCTCACATGGCTCATTTTACTTAGAAGTGGATTAGGGAGCAACACAGGATGTTCCTAGTTAGAAAACCAAGAAGAACAATTAGTGATCTAGGGTCTGAGTTGATCTAGGGGGGAACTATGGATATTTTCATTTGAGACAGCGGGAATTAGGTAAGATGATCCTTCATAGCCCTTGCCTGCTTCAGACACAAAGCAGCTGATTACTTTAAATCGCCTTTACTAGTGCTTCAAAGTCATCCAGTTCTCCATGTTTTGTCCTGTAGTGCTTTGAGGCAGCTGAGCCTGTTAAACAGTGCACTGCCACCCAAAAGTATGGCTTTACCACTTAGGCTCCTGTGTGTTCTCAGCTCAGCCCATCTCCTGGCACTTCCTTCTGGCGCTGCCCCCAAAAGCAGTAACTGGGGGCTCAGAAGGGGGGCTGTCAAGTGTTAACAAAGTAAACCTCTACTGCTCTTCATGAAAAGTAGACATGAGTAGGTCTCTAGAGTATTTCATGTCATCAGTGGCAGTGAGCCAGAGTTAAGCAACTTTTTTTTTTGCTGTGCCATTCTGTGAGTCTATCTCTTGCTTAAGAGAGCTTCAGTCCAAAGCACGACAATTTTGATGTGCTGGAGTAATAACTTTATAACAATTTAAAGCAGTTGCCAGACTACCTATTTGCTCAATAAGCCTCATGACTTAAACTTTACTGCTGCATTCTGTGTGCTTTAGTAGGATTCCTTACTTGCTCATAGATCTGAAAATAAGGTTCTGACACTGCACAACTCGGCTCATCAAAGCATTTCAGAAGCTGCCTAAGTCTAGATATTTGTTTAATGCAACTGATGGGAATGCTCTGTATGTGAAAAATACACTCTTCTCCAGAGTGCCAAGTATTTCTGGCCTGGTAATGCAATTGCATCATTTGTGTGAGCTCCTACCTTCATCAACCTTTGTCTCTGTGGACCTATTTCAATTCACATAATCACTGGGTAAAGGTCTGAAAAATCTGAGTCCAACAGGTGCCATAAATATAAGTGGTGGTCTACCTGGTTATGATGATGGTGTTCTCCTTGGGTGAGGACCTTTGCAGAGACATCAGCTGGTGGCTCACAGACCTGCTAGTCAGGAGGAAAAAGAAGGTGCAAATACTGGGTGTATGTTTTGACATCTATGCATTTTTTTATATCCTGCATATAACATTTTTCTGAAAGAAAACAACCAGCCATGGGGAGGGGTGGACCTGATAGGAATGCAATTTCAGCGTCTTCCACCACACCACACACTTTTGATGAAAAATGCTTTGTAGGTGATCTTATTCTTGTCTGTGCAAATGTTCCCTGCAGTGTGTTTTCACTTCACTTTCAATGACCCAAGGGCTGAGGTCTATCCACTTCAATGACAGTCTGTCTCCCTTTCCCAAAGACTGCCTTCTTGGGACATTTTTCTGCACCAAACATTTTCTTTGCTGTTTCACACTTTGCTTCTAGCTGAAGATGCTCTCACTGAACCCTCATGAACCCATTTTAGGCAATCCCATTTTATTCTGCTAACTTTTTTTACCTTTTCAGTGGGTATATTTTCAAGGCTAGAAGAACAGGAGAAGCTATATTTGCAGCACTTCACTGCAAGTGTCAGTCTATGCAGGATCTCTTATTCAAAATGTGCTTAACAGGTCAGTGAAAAGGCTCCTATTACCATCTGGTTCATCTATGTTTTCTTTGATACCCTCTATTTACAATGTAAAAACCATTATTTCCCTCTGAAAGATGCTTAATCTCTTTCTGCCTTTCATCCTGGACTTATCTTTAGATCATGACTCCCCACTGTGAATTATTTTTGTTGTCTGTCTGAGTAGAGCATTGTCAAACCATTTACAACATTTATTCAGGGAAAAAGAAGATTAGTTTTACATTGGGTCCTACATGTGGTTAAAACTTGGGATTGTCCTGGTTATCCAAGATGTAAAAATTAGCAAATTTATAAGTGTGAAACAGTTCCAAGATGGTCCTTTCCACCCACAGGGAATTTCAGTGCTCCAGACCTTTCTAGGAAAGATGCCACACAGCATAATTATTTTTGCAAGAATAGATGAACTCTGACTGCTACAGCAAAATCGATAGAATGATATTAAATAACAGTTGGTTCTTTCTGGCCTGGCCAGTTATTCAACACTCTGGAGTATCAAAGGCTGGCTAAGTCAAGAGGAAGAACCAGTAATGTCATTCATGTGATGCTGTTTATTTCCAGCAGTCTCCTGTAATTTAGGCTGGCATTTGAGAAGATGGGTACGCTGAGGGTCAGACTGCCTGTGGCCTGGGTGCTTTGAATGTGCCAGAGCCATCAGCTCAGCATCCCAAGTCCCACACCAGACTCACATGAGCATGGCACATCTACCATCCGCTGGGACCAGAGCCTTTGAAAGCCAGAACTGAGAGGCAGCAGTGAACAAGTAGTATGGAAGTTGCCTAGACAAACTTCCCAGCTGGAAATAGAGGAGGAAACATGGCCTCAAGGTAACTCTAATTAAAGTGAAATTAAAAAATATTTTTTTAGATAAAACCTGATGCTATCAAAGGAGAAAACTCTTCTCACCCTCTCTACTCTTTCTTAACTCTTTTGTAAAACCTCTCACAGAAAACTCAGCAAAACAGTGGGGTATTTTAGAATGGATATGTCATACCATGTAACAGCCTTGGCTTTAAACATACGCCTATAATAGGAATGTGGATTCAGTCAGTCATACCAAATCTTTGTTTGTGTGTAATCCAGCAGAATACTTAAGTGTGTTCTTAGCTCACATCTGTATTCTTAAATCCCTTTGATTTTTGAGGGACCTTGATCATATATTAAAGCTGCAAAGTCTTCTTCAGCATTGAGTTTTACTTTGGAGGAAAAGTTCATTGAGATGTATGAAAAAATATTTATAAACTGTGAATCCTTTCACGTCTTTTGGCTTGTCTGCTCTGTCCTACTGCAGTCCCAGTGTGGGTCTCAGACCTGACTGAAATCTGCTCTAAGACAATTCTTGTTACCATGGTAATAGGAGGCTTCTTATTCAAATCTGTTTGATCTCTTACACCATGAATTATAAGACTGAGCTCTTCTACATAGCGATACCAGCTGTGATTGTGATATATGTTCCCTTTGGAAAAAAAAAAAAAAATCTGTTTCCAGTTTCCCAAGGCTGTCTAACCATGTCCTTGGCAAATCACTCAATCATTACTCCAGTTTCTAACCTGTGCTAAAAATAATGTTGATTGATTTTCCAGGAATGATAATGTTGAAAGGTTGAAAACAACCCTGATCTTTACAAGTAAATGTTATGTCTGTCACCTACAAATACATGTATAAATGTACTTCCCCATTGTTTTCTTTCTGTATAACTTCTGCATGCTGGAATGTAATCTTTTGCTCCATTAGTTTCAGTTAAGGGGCGCATGGGTTTAGGGGGTGTCTCCTTTGTTTATTTTGTTGGGTTTTAAGTGCGGTTTTGTTTTGGTTTTGTTCCTGAGGAGGATGTGCCATGAAAATATTATTTTAAGGCTTCTCATAGAACTAAGCGGTACTTCCCCCTCCCCACCCCCCTGCCATGATTAATATTCAATGCAAAAAAACTTATCTGGAGGGGTTGGAATTGCATCATTAGGTGAAAAGCCCTTGGTCTGGGTTTGAGCTTTGGCTCCAGGTGATGTTGGTTGTCAGAAGAGGAGGTGATACCCCGTGGTCTTGGGAGGGTCTGTGCCTTTCCTGATGTCCTACAGAGCATCTCCATCACCCTGCACAGCTGACAATGCAGCCTTTTGCTCCTCACATGCATCCTATGACACTCCAGGAACACTGTATGCCTAATGTGGGGTCTGTGGTGTCATGGGGCTGTGCACACAGCCAGGAGAGGTCCACCTTCATACCTTCCCTGACATGCACTCTCCCCTGGGTCCTGCTGCCTACCTCAGAGCCACTGAACAGTCTTCCTTTGGGTCAGCATTTCTAAACATATTTCACACAAATTGAATTTCTACTGTTGCATTACTTTCCCCCTGTTCTTAAGCTCTAAATCAAAATCTCCTTATGGAGATATAAGTATACAGTGACAATATTATGACTTTTATCAACAACATTTGTAAACTCCATAGAAAGCTGTGTGTTTGTTTAGCAATGTCTATTTCTCATGTATCTCTTGCCACTGTGTTTCTTGCCTCCCCTTCACTTCCAGTTCTTTACTAACTCAGTTCCACCACAGCTATTCTGTTATTTTGCCTGTACTCAGTGCCAGGAAGATAAAACTGTAAGTTCTTCAGTTGTCCTTGGTCACCTCCTCTGGAAACTGGCCAAAGTTAAATCTTTTTACTGTCCTGTATGTTTCTTGATACTCTCACAAACTGAAAATCATTGTTTAAAAACTCCTGGGTGAGACAAGTTAATTGAAAGTGATGTGAACTTGCCACTTCATTTAGATCTATTTTCATACCCTTTTCCTTTATTGCATTTCACCAGCATCCCAATCAGCTCAGCACAAAACTAAGAATTTTCTTTTCCTCCAAATGGAAGACCAAAAACCCAAGAAATCCTAGAATTATGATTCTGTGATTCTCCCACTTTTCCATCTAACACTGAATAATTGCCACACTTAGGAAGCCTTTTCCCTCTGATATGCTTAGGAAAAAAAGACCCTCTCTACTGTCATTCGAAAGGCCCCCTTCTGTAACCCATTGTTTCCTGTCATCTACCTTTGCTGCTATCAGATACACAGCAGTTATCAGCAGTTATCAGCAGTTCCTTCCTTATTAATGATGATATATGTGGGGTTTGTTTGTTTTACATTTTGTTGCTGAGAGAAATGTGGAAGAGAGATTGTTTGTGGAGGCTTTTACACAAGCTGATTTAATTTCCTCTCTAAGCCAGCTTGTGCTTTGTTTTGTTTTGTTTTGTTTTTGTTTTTAACTCCACTTGAACTTTTTTGTGCAATGTGAGAATGTGCCTTTTGGGGAACTCGGTAAATTGTATTTAAATAGTTCCCAATTATCACTGGCATTTTTCCTGTTTAAATTCTTTCTCTGAAATAATTTGGCTTATAATTGTTTTCAGCTTTGTGTAATTTGACTTCTTGAAAGCACTAAGTACACAGAATTGCTGGTGTGGATTTCATTCTGGTTATATGGAATTAAAGCAAACCAGTCTCTCTGGTTCCTTCTTTTTAACTATCAAGACAATCCTAATGCCAGTACTGTCTCCAGTATTTCTTATCTAAGAGTTTCTATAGGTG
The DNA here is from genome assembly GCA_035221455.1 of Xenops minutus. Taxonomy (NCBI): domain Eukaryota; kingdom Metazoa; phylum Chordata; class Aves; order Passeriformes; family Furnariidae; genus Xenops; species Xenops minutus. The sequence continues at coordinate 137,747,830 of JAWWEE010000074.1, read as the reverse complement.
TTGTTACACATCCCTTCCTGTAAGAACTGCATGGTCTCTAATCCTTCTCATTGTATTTTCCTGCTAATCTTTGAGGATTCCCCTCCTTCCTTCTCAAACCAAAGGTGTTTCTTGATGCTCTCTTCCATGATCAAGAGAGAAAGAAATACCCTTCCCCCTGCCTTTTTTTCATTGCCAGGAAGGATTACTGATAGAAGAGTGGAAGATCTGTGATAAAAGCCAAATTAACATTTCTTCTTGCATTACTTTGGACGATGTAGAAGAGAAATTGTGAAATTGTGAGTTGTTGCTCTTCATAGGAGAACTCCAGCTTTGCACAGCCCTTTGCTGCAGGATAGAAGGGCCTGCTATGAGGCTCACCAAAATGATTATTGTCATGATGCTTTCATCTGTTAATCTGGTTTGATTCTGGGGCTGAACTTTCTGCCTATCCCCCTTTTGATCATCTGTCACAAAGGGGAACCACAGAAAGCGTATCTGGAAGGACACACCCAACATGAGGTAGGAAAAGGGACAGTATGGAAGCCTGTCCCTATGGATTGGTGGTGAAGACAACTATAGGGGTTGTGAGGACCCATGTTTAGTTCACTCTTCCACTTGAGGAGGTCTGTAACTCCTCTGTATAAATGCCTCTCTCCAGGCATATACGACAGCCTTCATGGTATCCACTCTGGAATGTCTCCTGTGCTGCTGCTCATGCTGGTTTCCACCACAGGAATCCTACAGGGTTCCTGCAGTGACAGGAAGCAATAAGCATTCCCCAGCTTAGTAGTTGTGGCTACTTGTCTTGTGTTTTGGAAGTAATGAATATTTCAATAAAATAAATTGACATGTTTTTAAAGAAAAGATGAGACCCCAATCTAGAGCTCTATGTGGTTGCCTCTGAGTTAGGAAAGAGTATAAATTTGCTCTGTTGTGCCCATCTTGAGCTTATGTCTCTGGATGTTCTTGAAGGCTAACACAACATAACATCTATCCAGCCACAAAGTGTTTATTTGCTTGTTCTTTTTGCCAAGGGATTTGATTGTTTCTTGTGTGCTTTCAAACTTCACTCCTCAGCCATATTTCATGGCCAAGCATCCAGAATTTTAATTTATTGGTCTTAATTTGCTCCGTAAAAATCTGCCTGTTTCATGGAATAAAAATTTTATGCCAAAAGGGCCACTAATGAAAGATGATAACAGCCTTGCACAATGAAAGGAGGCATGGTGCAGGGCAAACAAAAGGCCCTTTTACAATCTTATAAGGTTGTTCCCTTCTGTTTAGCTTAAGTCTCTATTCATTTTAAACTGAATGATGTCTCTAATTCTACACTCTCTAATTTTTCCTCCTCAGGAAGACATTGATCAGTATCGTTGCCTGGGTCACCACATTGGATCTCAAGCACTGCTACTGTTTACTCCTTTCCCAGAATGCTAACTTTGGTTTATTTACACATCATTAGTAATCCCTGAGGTTTGACTATTTTTTCCAAACAGTATGATGAAAGTAATTTTCAGTCTGCTTGCAGTAAGAAGTCCACAATGTCTTCAAAAACACAGCTGCTGAAGCAGTGTATCTTACATTTGCAAAGATTAATTTGTATGGTTTAAACATAATTACACAGCAAGGGTAATTGTCGTAATAGTTGCAAGCTGATCTGTCTCAGAGTTTGTTCTTGGTTTCAAGTTTCTGGACATAGCTACCAACAAGTTAAAAAAAAAATCATTTGAGCATATGGTAGGGAAATCTTCAGTGCTTGCTAAACACAGGCATCAGCAGCAGTAGCTTCTTAGAGAGTGAGTTAGGAAAGCAACAACTAATACAAATGACAACAAAGGGAACTATGAAAAAATCTGAGTCATTAAAGAAATTTTTTGGTTATGCCTGCCTCTGTTTCAGAAGGGGCCTTTGGTTCCCAGTCACCATATGATCCCACATCTTGATAAGGCTGGTGCAGATAGGCAAAATTGACTATGAACCGTGATTTCCTTTTGCCCAGTTTATTCTGGTTTCAGGCAGGGGTGAACTGAACCAACGTAATTCATGATTTCAAGCACATTTTCCTGTGTAATTAAGAAGATTTTTCTTAACCACAGCAGCTGCAGGGGTTGAATCATGGCTTTTGAGTCCCTGACTGGTGACTGAGCCACTTTGGCAGTAGCAGGGGCTGCTGAACTTTCTGCCAGGCACGAAGAGGTGAGCCACCACTGCTATTTCTGGGAAAGACATGAAGTGCTGGGTCCTTGGTCAGGGTTCTCCCCTGGTGCCTTGGGCTGCCACAGACCCAAGGTGAGACACAAGGTGAGGACAAACACAAGGTGATGGGGGCAGCCTGGGGACCGGCTGCCCTGGAGCTGCTGACCACAGCTTTGTCTGGTGGGCCCAGCCTGGGAGATGCTGCATCTCTTGGACACATGGGCTGAAGGATATTTAGGCAATTTAATACACAGAAGGAGGTCAGTTGTAAGCAAGGCAGTATATGTGGTGAAAGTTTTAACTTTGGTAGGTTTGTTCAGGTGTTTGGCATGAGTGGTGTGCCTCTGTCTGCCTTAAGTAAATCAGGAGAATGGACTGATATCTTTCAAGTAAGGAACTTTTTCCATTTTTCCAAATTTCAAAATCAAAACTATTCCCTGAGAATTTCACAGTTTCGAAAAAGTTTTGCTTTGGAGAAATATAAATTAGGCCATTTAGATAAAGCTGTCCTTCTTGGAAGGGAATGTTTAACTTTTTAGTTTAAAAAAGGCTGCTTTAACACTGATTCCTTGTTTTTAAAATGTGGTATGTGATTGCCAATCAACTGAAGCAAAGTGATCTTTGATTTTTCTTTTTCATATAAACATTGCAATTGCCTTTTTAATAATATGAAAAGAAAACTGATTTCCAGATGCCAAAATATTCCTTAGAATAGACACTTTTTGATTTTACATGGCTGTATATTATAGTTCACACCAATTCTCTTTAACTATTGCTGTGTCACACTGGTTTTTTGTTTGTTTAGTTTTTTTTGTTTGTTTGTTTGTGGTTTTTTGTATTTGCCATAATTTTCTTCATAAGAGAAAAGGCAAGACAGTGGTGCATTGTTTTGTTTCCAGTCTCTTTGGGATATTTCCTTTTTTATTAGAAAAACTTCATCTGAAACTTACTGTTATTTCTCATCAATTAAATGTTTTAGACTTCTCTTCTTTAGTCTAATCAGCTAAACTCCTCTTTTTAAAACCTCAAAATGTTAAAATAAAAGGTTGGGGTTTCTTCAGAAGCAGTTGATTTGAAACCAATATAAAAACTCAAGGATGGAAAAAAATTGTAATTCTGGCATGAGAAAAAGAACCTTTCACATTTAGGCCACTGGTCTAGATTTTGCAAAGAACAGACTTCCCTTGTCTCCTGATCAGGTAAATGAAGACCGATGATGCATCACTTCATGTTGAGGAAGGTCCCCAGCCTCAGCTCTCAGTTCCTGGACACATGCCTTGTCCTCTAGACAAAGTGGGTTGTGGTTGCACCCAATGCTCCAGCTGCTTCTCCAGACAAAATTACTTTAGCAGCATTTTTGGGACAGGCCTATCCTTCTGGTGAACATCAGAGCCCAGATGTCCATGCTGAAGGGACCTCAGAAAGAGCCAGCTTGTCCAGGCAAATGTGATTTTTGGCTCCCATTGGGGTTGAAGTAGGAGCTTGGTGACTTGGTGTTGAGCAAGCAGAGGTCTGAGGAGCAGAGCAGCAGAGCCTGGGCAGCTCCCTCACTGATCAAGAAAGTTGCTGACTTAAGGAGTTACCCAAATTGGGATTTTGGACTTAAGGACAGATGTCTCTTGGCCTAGATTGGAGACTTCTGTGAAATGTCTCAAAGGTGCCCTTTGTGTTTCAGTTGTCCTGTGGAGTGGGAATTGGTATTTCCCCACACCACAGCATGTTGTGCCCCAGGGAGCAGAGAGAAAAGGGGACTCAGGATGATATGCTATCCCTTACAGGAGCATCTCCTTGGTATTCTTCTAGTGCTAGGGGCAGGAGATGTATCTGAAGACTGTCTACACTGATGGGGGACAGTAAGCCCCATGGAGGGACTTTCACATAAAGAGTTCCTCGTTGGCTCCCTAGTAGAGTGAAAAATAATTGCATAATTAAATCTGTTTCTTCTTCTGAAATGGACTTTTTTTTGTTTGAATTAAAATTAATTCAAGAGGAAACTACTGTGAAAATTTGTAGCATGCCTCAGAAGCAATGGTTATGGGGAAAAAGTGTGGGGAGATCTCACTGTACACCAAATCAGCTGCTGAAATGGGTTGGAAGAACAAAAATTGGTTTTTTCCTGTGAAAGTACCACTGTTTTGCAGATTGCTGCTTATCTGCCTCCCTCTAAATAGTGCCTTTTTCAGCAGCTGAACCCTCAGATACGCTGTGACTGGGTGATGACACTGCCATTTAATGGCCACGTGACTTTCTAATGCACTAACAATGCAGCATCAGATATATCCATTAAATGCACTGGAACATGAGAGGTTTGCATTAGGAAGTGGGTAGTGATAACAAGCTTAGTGGAAGGATGAAAACAACAGTGGTATAATTTGCTTTGTATTTTCAAGAACAAGATCAGTACATTTTACTTGACTTTGGTAATTTGAAAAAAAAGAGAATGGAAACTTATCCTTTCTTTTAAGGAAAAAAAAAAAAAAAAAAGAAGAATACTTGTATTCCAAACCTGCCCTGAAACATGGCAAAAAACTGGTTTGTAAGTCTTCTTATCCTGAAAGGTCACGATGGGCATAGTCAGAGATGGAAGGAGTTACTGGTCAGGAAGCTGGGAAAAGTAAATAAGGAGAGGAATACAAAGGGATAGGGATGAACTAAATATGCACTATTTAGTGCCCTAGCAAATGGCAAACATAGTTTATGCAGTTCAGTGAGTCATAGGATATCTGAGGAAATCTCTCAGTGAGCAGTGCTGTGCAGTTGAGAAATGTGTTTCGGGGAAACCCAAATAAAGCTGGATTTCTTTGTGGGTTTTTCTCTTTTATTTCTCTGTTTGTTTTGGGGTTTTCACAGACTTTTTGAATTCCTCAAGGAGTTTGCAGAATGAAATAATATAAGATTAGGTTTGGTCTTCTTGCTATACTTCCTCCAAGCAGGATCTGAGGTATCATGAGTAAAACAGACTTTGGGTTACTTCAGACTTGTAAGCTCCCAGATTCCAAAAACAGCCTGTGAGAAAGATAAAAAGAAAAAAAAAAGTATAAATGCTGGTTCATATGTATATCCCTGTCAGGAAGATAAGAGCTGAGCATCTCCTCACGGAGAGCTGCAAGGCTGCAGAGGGACACAGAGCCATCTCCTCTCTGGAAGCTGGGCTGCCTTGCCAGCCCAGCTGTGGGAGCTGACCTGTGATGAGGTACCCACACCTCTGCTGTGTCACCTGTGCTCACAAAGCTCAGCGTCTGCACCAGCAGCTTCCTGCAGGCTGGCTCGGAGCATTGTGAGGTTCACACATGCTTTGAAGCACTGGAAGCAAAAGAAGAGAGGGGTTTTTTTCCTCTGCAGGGACTCAGGATTATTTCATTAAATATCACATTCATTTCTCAGTCACAGAGGCTGAGCAGTGATGGAACAGAACACCGTGGTGGGGTGCCATGAGCAAGCACTAGCATCAGCATAGTGTTTTTGTGAACCAAGTACATCTATGTGATCTTACTTGTATACAAAAACCAAAATCTCCAAGGCTCTTCTATTTCATGAAGCCATGTGCTGCTGACATATTTTTCTCTCAGAGTACAAATTGCTCAGCTCTACTTTTTTTTTTTTTTTCCCCAATAAAAGGTCAAGGATAAAGAAGAATAAGACAAGTTCTGCTACAGTCCAGCAAAAATGCATTGGTTTACTGGTTCAAATCCATTTTTCAAGTAACTTTGCTTCACTAATGTTGCACAAGAGATAAATTTGTCTCCATAAGCTTGGCCTGGGAGAACTGCTGCTGTTTCCATCTGTCAAATAGCTTTTCAGGTGTGGTATGCAACATCTTCCACTCTGCAATCTCTTTTCCAGAGTTTCTGATCTTCTCCCTTGCTCCATCCCTCTCTGTGTTTGCCTAAGTGAGATGCCTTTTGCAGCACAGGGGTGGAGGCATAGAGTCAGAACAGAACATGTAATCATCACTCCTTGCCTTGGTCATTGGCCCTGCCACTGATTTTCTGTGCAATTTAGAACAACCAACCCGACCTTTCTGTATCCAAATGCTAATGTCCTGTTTGCTTCCCAAGAAACCATAAATACTGTCTGAAGAGCCCTACCTAGTCCAAATCAGAAAGTGCCAAAGATGAATTTTGCATAACACATCTTTTAAATGCATCTGCAAAGGTTCCTCTTAGGGATGGTCAAGGAGCTCCAAAGAGGCCCACTACTCTTTCTGGCAACTTGAAATCCTCCTTTCTTGCCTCTTTGGTTTTTGCATAATCTCAGCCTGTTTCTGCCCTCAGAACTTTACAGCTTCCTGGTACTTATTTACTTCTCCATAAGAGAGTAAGGACTGAATGTGAATTTTCCTTTCCAAAGGCACCATGGAAGCCTCAAGTGTGTTCGTATTAAAGAATATTTCCCTTACAATATGCCTACACTGCTCCATGGGGTCATGAGTACCATTTGTACTGAGTAAGCTTGTTTAGAGACAGCTTGGACTCTCTACCTTGTGGTATCCACCGACTCCAGGAACGAAAAGGCTGGCTTTTAAGGTCCACCAGGTTTCTGAGCATGGCTCTGTGCAGTGCTGTGTAGTCCTCAGCAAGGTCATTTATAGATAGTTAAGGCTTTTCTGCACAGCACCTCACTGTGTTCTGTAGATAAACCCCCTGTGTATGTGAGTACGTGTGTGTATATGTATTACAGCAGGTTAAACAAGTATCTGCTATTCAAAGATCGATGTGTAATTAGAGTTTGGATGAACCTGAAAACATAAACCAAGAATTCAATGATGCCCAAAACATATAAGAAAACTGTTTTTGGGTAAGACTCGAAGTAGTCATTTGTGGCTAGGGATCTCTGGTTTGCACTGCTCCACCTCCTCTAAGTGAGGAAGACAACCAGGCCTTAAAATACAGACCCACAAGACTCAGGGACTTTGAAAAAGCAGCTCAGGCCCGTAACTAGTTAAACAATGAGGTAAACAAGAAGGAGAGAAATTAAACTATTTTATGAGATGTAGAAGAACCATCAATTGTGAAATTTACTGGTAGCCAAGTTTTCCTCCCTGCCTTACCACTTATAATTATGCCTTAATTGTAGCTACTGGCTGTGGCACAAAGCTCATGCATAAACAAGTCCCAGGATATGCTGCAAAAATACACTGTATGGGAGCCATTAGCAAGAAGACAATCAGGAGCTGGAATAGTGTTCCCACATGGAAAGCTGCGGGTGGTATAAAGAGCTCTGTATCCATATGGTTAGTTATGTGTAATACCTTTGTAATGATATTAGTACCCCTTCATTGCTTTTTCTAGCACATTTCTAGCCTTGAGTCACTTGGACCAATAATTACCAAATTGTGGTTTGCAGACTACTGGTGGTCCAAGAGCTTATGGTAAGTGGTCCACAGCTGGACTGCAGAACCAAACTGAACAGCTTTCAGTTGTGTTTTCAATTAAAAGTTTGATGATACAGGGTACATGGTGGTCCTCAAGAGGGTCTTAGCATTAATGGTGGTCCCATTACTCTAAAAGTCTGGAAACACTGGCTTAAACAATCATGCAGATCAACAGTCTACTTGCATTATTTTGTTTGAAGTTAAATGTTACTGCATGTCATCTCCTTTCAGGCGCTGTGAGCTGCGTTGCCTGCTCTGCTTGTCAGTTTTAAAAATAAAAGTATGAAATATGACTAATGGTTCTTAGTGATATTGTCTTCCCAGTCTATGATTTATTTAGCTCATCATTTTTTGTATATTACTGTAGTTCCATGTCAGAAGTATTTGCCCCAAAACCTGTAGTATTTTGTGAGGAAAAGAAGAAGAATGTTTTTCACATTTCATTCACTGAAGTGGGAGTTGGGCAGATGCAGGGTTTAGAGCTGAGTAGCAGAGACACTTTAGAGAGACACTCATTGCAGTCTGTTCCCAGAGGTTAAACTGAATAAAAAAGATGAACCTTCTTGTATTTGGGAAGTTTTGTGGGTAGTTTTATTGCTTCCTTAGGTTAAAAACTGAGAATTGTCTAAAAGGGAAAGTACCTCATTTTAAGCTGAATATTTAAGATTATCAAAGGCATGATTTGTTTGATCTTTATAAGCTCTGGACTAGAGGCTTAGGACTCTTGAAGAAAGCTGTTTAAATCTTTGTCAGCTAGCAAACAGGAGTAGCCTAAGGCTATACCTCCAGACAGGGCTGGTTCCCCTCCCATACCTCAGTGATTGCAACAGTTGTCCATGATTCAAAATCATGGCTCCCCTCAAACAACAGCCTCTTAGTCACCAGTTCTATACTATTCTGTACTGAGCAAGCTGCATTGGTCTTGGGAAAACTGCAGGAAAAAATGTAGGATGCATTGCAGGAGAGGAAGAGAACAAACATAACCATTTAGTTCAGGGCAGAGGGCATTTAGCTGGGAAGGAAGTGGCCTGGCCTCTCCCTCTGCTCCCAGAGCTGTTCTTGTAGCTTATCCAATGTCTGGTAATATTACAGAGAAACTCCTGGGAGCAGGGACAGGACCAACTGTTCCTTCTGCCCACAGACCTCTGACCTCTTGCTTTCTCTGTCTGAGCCATGTAGTACTTATCCCAGCTCAACATGGGACATGATGAGTTCCCACCAGGATCCTAAACTGTGCTTCCCAGACAAATGTTTTCATTGCTAAGACAGAACGCTCGGGAGAGCAACATCTCTGCCCTTGTCACCTGAAGGAAAAGAAAATTGCAATTGTGTGTGTATAGGTGGCTGAATCTGCTGTCTGGTGGTCCCAGAGCAAAGCTGGCACCTCACTCGGAAGCTCTGAAGTGGTTTAGGAGTTGCAAAGGTCCTATTTTGGCATCCCAGTTAAATTCAGGTATCAGTGAAGTGTCCAGCTGCTTCCTCTGGTAAGACTGTACATAGCCAGGACTGTCCAATATCTAAGTCTATAAACTAATCCAATCTCAAACTCAAGCCCTTTGCCACTGCAGTAAAACAGAAGGTCCAGATGACTTTTACAAGCACTGTCCTAGGAAGAAGTTTGTTTTGGTTTGATAATTTTTCCCTTCCTACTGACTATACTGCTGACTTTCTCTGCTGGGAGCCCTTTGTTAACTTCCAGCTAAACTTCTTTACTGTCACTCTGTGCCTGTGTGCTCTTGAATGAACTTTTCTAGTTTACTTTATTAGTTCTTTCCCTTCTCTGTTTTTGGTCTACTTTTCTGTGTTTATAGACAGTAATCAGTTTTTCTCCATGAGTGTTTGTTTCAGGCTAAGCCAGACGCTTCTAATATTGTCTTGTAAGGAAGACATGCTCCTTTCCTGTTTCCTTCATAGCTCCTCTAGCTCAAATTCAACTTTAATGAAAATGGGTATTTAAGCAAAAAAAAGTGTATCAAATCCTCTTCCTCAAAAAAAAAAAAAATCCTGTTCTGGTTAAAACCTGGAATATACAGTTGTATTCTGTATTCACATAAATATTTCTGCTTGTGTATGCCTTGTGTATCCCTGGCTGTCTCCCTGTGGCAGCTGGGATATGTCAGTCATTGTGCTCCTTTGATGTTCTCAAATCACAAATCTATATTTTCTGTTAAATACTCTTAATTTCCAAGCTGCACAGCTTTTCATTATGTACCATGAAGTTGCAGCTTGTTTCTGCTCCTCCAGACCCCAGGTACTCCTTTTCTCCCTTGGTACTCCTTGCTCTCTCTGCAGTCTGATTAGGACTGATACCCCCTGGTATCCACGCTCACCCTCGTGTTGTGTAAGCCAGGGTCAGACACACTGGGCATCTGCACCCTGTTACAATAAAAACAGTGACATGTCCTGGCAATGATAGCATTTAGTGTTGGTAAAGCAAGGCAGTATGAAACCACTATGTATGGACTCCCCAAGTAGACCCATATCTGGTTTCAATTTGACCCAAACCAGAATGCTCTTTGGTTGGCCAAGAAGATGAAGTGTTGGCCAAAACACAGTGGTTTCCTTGCTGGATCTAAATGGCTTTTCAACTTTCAGACTCACTGAGGCTGCATGGTCTCAGCTGCTCTTTGTTAGGCACAAGTGCTATCCCAGCTACAAGAGGTCTTGATGTTTGTATGAAGGCTAATTCCACATTGGATCTATTATTATTGTATTTTATCATGATCTATATTGCACCAGGGCTGTAAGTACAAGCACCATCATACTAGGGACATGAGTGGTGATATAAATGCTTTAGAAATACCTGGAGAAAGTTTATGCTGTTTTTTAACCTCTCTCTTACTCAGAAACCATTTGCTGTTGTCACAGTTTTTGTTTCCAGTAAGTACCTGCTTTGTGTGTGTTGCCTGATACTTCTTGACAATAAAATTCAGAACTGAAACAGTAAAACTCAGAGCTAAAATTTTTCGAAGTTTAGAAGTGTGTGCAACATAGTCATGTTAGGGGCATTTTCATTCCAATCTGTGAGATACTGTGGAACATTGATTTGGCTAAATATTAGAGGTATAATTTCAGAAAACATAGATTTTTTTTCTTTTTCATGCTGTTATCTTTATCTCTACCACAATTAAAATAAAGACTCTTTCTATGAAGAAAAAAATTAATCAATTGGCTTTTATTCAGAACTTTCAAGTCATACAGGAAGCAGATCAAAGCAGTACCTCTCTGCAGAGAGATTGTAAAATGCAGTGACAGGGTTGTGCTCAGACTGGCTCACTGCCCACAGCACAGTGTGGGCATCAGGAATCAGGTTTTACATTTCCTTCTGATGTAGGTCAGACTGAACAACATATTCTCTACAGCCTGAGCCTGGGCTGCATCATGTCGGAGGTGATTTCACAACCCTGTTTCTTATTTATATATTCAGTATGATTCTGGGACTTGGGAGGTGGATAGAAGGACTGCCTGGAAAAATAAAGTGTATTAAAACACATCTTGATACAATTCTGTTGTAATGATTTTCTGGAGCAAATTTCAAACAACTTCAAAACATGAAATCAAACAGTGGAAAACAGACCTACAAATGGCACACAACTGAGAGAGCCCTGGAGGCTGGAAGACTGGTCCTCACTGCATGTAACGCAGCTGTCAAAGGCATTTATGGGAATTGTCCCTTGGGCAGAGCTATGTTATACATACTGAACAATTTGTGAAGATCCCTGTGGACTTTGGGATCTTTTTTGCTGGGTCATGACCCAGATACCTTACTAACAAATTTCTACCACTTTTAGCTTCCCAGCCTCCTTGTCTTGCTTCACTGTATTTCTTTTGTCCTGTTGTATTATCTTGTCTTATTGTATTCCTATTTTTGTACTGTTGAACTCCTAGAAATGAAATGTAAATGACATCTTCATCTGAAACGTAGAAGCATCTAAAAATTACCTTGTGGAAGCAAAGGCCACAGGCAGGTTCTATGAGAGTTCATGTCAAAAAGCAAGAGGGTAAAAAAAAGGTTTGAGTGATCATAGGAGCTAAGATGTGACTGATGTTGTAAGTAAAAAGAAAGTGGTTCCTGTGACACAAGCCGTCAGATTACAATCGACATAACCACTGCCTATTTTAATGAAGGCAAGTAATTTCCTCTATTTAAATGGAAGAAAACTGAAATTACTTCACTCGTTAACTTTTTTTCCAAAGGGACAAATTCAAGACTTAATGAATACTTCCTTGAGAGAACATAAGTCTCAAAGCTGTAGAAACTCAAAGTGCTTTGAACCAAGTAAGGTCTATGCACTTGTCCTGTGTTGAGGATGATGAGAACCTTGCAAATTACTTACTTGCTTCTTTCAACCCTTCCTCTGAGGGTTAGTAGGAAGTGAAGAACTTTGAGGTACAAATTGTGGATCTGCTCAGAGAAATCAGTATGGTGTTCCTATGACCATCCAAAGTGGCTGTGGCATGCACCGACCTTTCCGTATTTGGTCTGCAGTCAAGAAAGACATCTCCACTACAGCCTTCCATCTCCTGCCTGGCTGATTTCATCATATTTCAGAGTAGAAATAGATTGTTTGGTTTGTACATTTTACTTCCTTGTCTCTCTGCAAGGGAAAATTGCCTCCTACTGTGTTGGCCCCTGTCATCTTGGTTTGTCATCATGGAGCCTCCTCCAGCTGCTATAACCATCATACCCAGTATCTTCAGAGGTGGGCTCCTGGTTTTCACAGTAGTTGCTTTGACCACAGATCACAGGTAAGGTTACTGGTTGCTTTCTTCTGTGGTAATTGTAACTACAAGGTTAATAATATGATTCATAACATCAAGACACCTTCTAATGGAAGGTTTCCCTGCCCATGGCAGGGGGTTGGGACTAGCAGATCTTTAAGGTCTCTTCCAACCCAAACAGTTCTAAGATTCTATGATTCAACTCTTAAAGTGAATAAGAGGTGAGACTGATGAGGGGACCTCTTTGAATCACACCTCACAAAGGCAACTTTATTAGTGACATCTCTAGACTAGGAAGGATTTAATTTGTGATAACATTAATTTTTAGTTGTTCTCTTTTAAAATGGTTTTACTTTTTAATACATATGTTTCCTTTTGTGGCAATCATTTTTGCAGGGCAATTGTTTTAGCTCCTGTTCATTGGAGAGGCTCTGCTGACTTTTCTCCATGTGATTTGAAGTGAAGTTCAGTTGGGCTAAATCCCACTGTTGTGCCAGGATCTAGATCACTGTTACCCCATGTTCTTACATGCCAACTGCATTCCCTTTGCCCTTGGCTGCAGCCCTTTCTTCTCACAGGCTTCCTGCAAATTCCTCTCTGTGTCATTAGGTATACCTCCATCAGAAACCAGCCTGGATGCAGGATTTTCATTTCATAGTACCATGGGAAATGACTGTGTCTAATGGGATAAGACCTTGCCAAATGACCTTATAGAGCTGCACTAGAGACTCAGAATTTCTTCTAGGATTCCTTTTCTATGAAATTGAGTTTCCCCTAGGCCATGAGACACCATTTGTAAACTGCAGGGTTCACAGGAGGTATAAAATGGGCATTGTCTGGGGTTGGCTCTGCAGCAGATGGTGTCAGGTAACCGTGGGGGTGAAGATATCTTTTCAGTGGTGACATATTCCAAGTGTCGCACAGTTGTTCCCTATTGTTGCTGCCATAAGATATAGCCTCAGTTCTCTGTGGCTCAGCAGGCTGCCCCTACAGCTTGAGCAACTCATGGTCACTAATATCTGGAAAACACAGTCCAGCAGTACAGCAGGTACTGAGGGGCCACAGCCCCTCGTCCAACCCTGTTAGTGCTGTGCTGTGCCATGTGGCCTCGAGCTCCTGGGATGGGGTACTGCTGTGTGGTCCCTCCTCACCACACTGATCAGCAAGTAGGGTACACTAACCTCCTTCAATGAAGAAGTGCCACATCTTCCAGCAATCACTTAATCCGCTGTCCATGGAGTAAGTCTGGTCTGAAAGCCATCCTTCCCTGCCAGGAATCCCAGCAACTCAAAAATATGTGATGCTGAACATCTAGAAACCAGCACTTCACAGTGCTTACCCAGCTTGACCTGGTGGGTGTTCAAGCAGCCCTGCTCTGTGCTTTGCAGCATTGCCCTGTGCTGCAGCACTCTTGCAATCCTTAACATTTTATGCCACGGAAACTGAGGCAAACAAAGCCTGAGTAAGTAGACCAGTGCTACATAGCAAGCCTGTGGCAGAGCTGGGAACCAAACGCAGACTTTCTGACTCCCGGCCCTGGACTTTAGCTCCCCACTGAGCTCTGACGTGGGACGAAGTGAATCTCACTAGAGACATCAGATAACCACAGTTTAATTTGGTTTCTCTGTGCTCCATACCCTGGGGAGATAGCAGACCTCTGGCCACAAAAGGCAAGTTATTGAGAGATTTGCTGTTAATTCCTCCTTATGAGGTCCATCTTGTTATGTTTGGAGTTGCCATAGGTTTCTGTTTGTTTTGCCTGTTTTTTTGTATGTGGGGCTTGTGTGTTTTATTAAGCCCTTGGCTAGTATCTTGTGCATGTTCAAGATTTTACAAGGGCTTCTTTCGAGGTTATTCATTATAGCTTTCAAAGGTGGCTTATTCTGAAGACTTGCTATTGAATACCAATCTTTGATAGACTCATGTCTCACACAGGGGCGAAGACCATTTCTCATAGGCTCATAATTAGTGTTCCCAAAGGGTTCCCCAGCTGCTTTTCATAGCTCTATGCTCACGTTGACCTTGGACTTTGAATTCTCCATAGTTGTTGAAGTAAAGTCATCAGAGAGAGAAACTGAGAGAGCAACTTCCTTTTATTTACATCACTTAAACAACATCCCTTGTATTTTTGGATCTGCCACTGATCTGCTGGAGACCACAGGGAAGGGATTTGACCTTTCTCTGCCTCATCTGGCTCTTTTCCTTGTCTGATCATGCTGTGGAGAGTGGAAGGTTTTTGGTGACTTTAGTTACCAGTTAAAGACTTTTCATTTTAAGCTTTGATAGTTATGTCCTTCAAAATTCTGTTACAGAAAATTAATTACAGGGAAAAAAAAGTAGAAAATTAATTACAGTAAATTAATTACTTAGGCAAACAGATTTGGAGTGTGTAGAATATTCTATCAGAAAGAGAAAACAGCTGCTTTTTTAGCACAAGTATGAATTTTGTAATTCAGTGTGAAGTGTAACACACATGAAATTTAGAAAGGTTTTTTGATCTACTTCATATGAATCATGCAGCATGTATTTTTGGGTTGATATAAATTCTGGAGGAGAAATTTCTATTATTTCACTCATATATAGAAGCAAGAGTACAGTTTCCATTAGCTGGTTTCCTTCCTCTGGGAAATGCTGAATTTTATTCTAACTGCAACTACCAAGATTTAAAAAAAAAAACAAACAAAACAACTTACTTAAAAGGATATGAGTACATAACAGACATGAAAAGGTTAATATTTTTTGTAAGGCTGAAAACAGATTTGCTTGCACTCTTTGTGGATGTTCCAGTGTTTTTCATAAAAACACGAGTTCTAAGAATGGATGTCTCATAATTTTTCACCTGCCTCCCCCTCGTGGTAAATCTTGAAAACTTCTATTTGTGGAAAAGGTGAAATGCTGGGTAAAGCTCTGCACTTCGGTTTCAAGAGATTTTATTCTTTTTGGGAGGGGAAGTCTTTAAAATGCTGAACAAATGTGAAATAAAGCAAGAACATATCAGTTCTTTCCAGGAACCAAAAGCCCAAATAAGCTTAAATAAAAGAGCACAGATACCTCAAAGAACTTCATGTAACAGATGCAGCTGGTTTGAGGCTTTTTCTATCTCTGAAAATTATGCTCTTGCCCTTCCTTCCCCCTCCCCTCCCACTTCAGGGAGGCCTAAATGTTGCAACACAAACTTCTCCTCTCTTCTTTTTACTTGTGTGCCAAATACCTGAGAGGCAGGGCACGGACTCACTGCCAAGCCCTGGGGCTCCTGGTCTTCCTTGTCTGTCGAAAAAGTTGGGATTCTGCCACTTTATGTGGGTTGCAAATACTGATTCCTGGGCTTTGTGAGTTTTTTCACACTGATATGGAAGCTAAAATGTTCATTACAGCTTGGAAGAGGAAAGATTTGACAACCACATTGACTAATGGTCAGTGTAAATGAGGAATGGCTATTTCGTCCACAAGCATCCCAAGGAAGAAAGATGCAAACCCAGGCACTCTTTAACCCCCCCAAAAAAGTGGTTTGCAATCGGATAAAGCAAGACTGTCTTAAGTACACCTGCATTATAGACAGAGCAACCTCTTCACAGTGGAGTGAACAGTCACCATTCCTGAGACCATCATTTCCCCTGAACTCATTGTCCTTCTAGTCTGTAAAAGTATTTTGTGATGCCTAAGACTCCTTGGTTCTCTGAAAAGAAAGCATATTGTTTCATTTCCTCTGGGACAGAATCCTCTGAAGTGTTAGGGTGGACTTGAAAGGGTAAAGCTAAGAGGAGGAGAAGGAGGAGGATGAGGAGGAGTAGGAGGAGAAACAGAGCCTTTGTGGTTAAGGCTGTAGGCAGGGACTTGAGAGAAATGGCTCATTTCCTGGTTTTACCACAAATTGTGTGTGGTGGGAAGGAAGCTGCTCATATATTCTGAGCTTTTAGTGCCTTGTGTGGTAACCAGAGAAAAGGGTCACTTCATCCTTTGTATCTTTCCCACTTAACTGGAAAGTCTCTGGGATGAGAAACTTCCTTCTGCATTGTATATCTACCCCAAGATAACAAGGTCCCCAGAGGGGTTAGGGCCTGCCATAATTATAATAATAATTTAGATAACTTTAAAAATTACACCTCTGTCCTCCTCTGCTGTTGATGTCCTCAGAGCCAGTGGCATCTTTTGTAAGTAACATCAGTTGGCCTCGTCCTTTCTGGATGCATCCCTCCTTTCAGAAGCAGACCCAAAGGGTTACCATTGACCAGCCAAAATGGGCTGTGGCCGCCAGGTGTCCCCCTTCTCCACGGGTCGGGGAAGGACTGGGCCACGTCTCTGTAACTCTGACATGAAATGCAGCTTGTAATTCTGGGCCCAAGGGGTGGGCTTGTCTTTCCTCTAAGTGATGCAGTGCTGGTGAAGGCAGCCCTCAGCATGGTCCTGTTATGAGAGCAACCGGGTTTAGTGTACAGTTGTCAACTCAAAGCCCACAGAATGTGAACGTTAGCTGCACATGCTAAATGTATATACTTTCAAAATGTTGAAATTCTGATTCTTTTCCCCAAAGAGGAGTATTTTGTTTCTGAGGCAAACAGCCTAATACATTACAGTCTGAATATCCAGTCTTTGCAAAGTGGTGAGAGTATAACTTTTTAAACATTTCAGTGATTACACTGGTTTATAAAGGCAGTTCAAAGACACTAATTCTGCCTCAATCTGTAAGGATTTCTAGGATTTGTGTCTTAATTGAAGTGCCCTTATTTAATTAAAACCAGAGGGGGAAAAAAGGCAAAACAACCCAAACTAAAAATCCTCGCAGAGGGGCTAACATGCTCATTTTTCTGTCCTGATGGTCAGAGCACAGTCCTGGGTATGTGCAGGCTCAAGTCTCTGTTTGGTCTGATGGGCAGATTCTTTCTTTCTGAATTTCTGTGAATCAAGCACAAAGAGGTGCTGAGCCTGGGTCTTCAACGGACCAGACTCAGTTGTGTACGAGAGCACATCTCCCCCAGTTAACATACCTTTTTCTCTTTAGAATATAATTCATTATATCCTTTCAAATATCCTTTATCTTTTACCATCAGCAAAATTAAATTTGATATGCTTCCAAGAGCTCCAACTAGCTCCCAGCAAATGGACTGCAATGAACATAATATGTATCCTGAGAACTGCAAGACTCACGGGGAAAGGGAGAAGGCAGGATGCATGGGGTGAATGGGAAAGGCCTCTGGCAATGACATATGCATGTGGATGCATAATTTACCACTTGGGGACACAGTGGATATGAATAATAAGCAGAGGGATAAGAAAAGCATGGGAAAAAATATAAAGAGGGTGGGAAACAGGCTTGGCATGTGCTGATAGCATGAGAATCTAAAGAGGAGGAGAGACCAATGTATGAGACCAGAGATCCAGGTTGCCTTGCATGAGCTGAAATGCAATATTTGGGAGAAATATTTTGTTCTAACATTGAGAATAACAACAAGCAGATCCATGAACACTGAAGAGTTTTAGGTCAGTGAGGCACTATTCTTCATTATTTTAGTGCAACCATTTACATGTCCAAGGCAGAATAAATCTACTTCTTGAGATAAAAATAGTTTGTTTGTTTTTTTTTTTTTCCTCTTTGCTAGACTGCAAATCATTCAATTAAGTCAATTCACCAGCAATGGCTATTCCCTACTGCTTATCTGAGTGAAGAGACTTAGAGTGAAATTAATTTCATGTTACTCCAGCAAGCTCACTGGCAGGCAATCTGCTGAGCTCCCTTTGTAGTCCGTGGAGAACATGTGCTTAATGACAAAGAAGCAGACTTAGATCTAACTTTACACACTTACAGAAATAACAATATAAACAGCAGGGATTTAAACAAATATTAAACATATTTATGGCATATTTGCAAGTAAACTCTTCTTCTTACAGCTGCATGGTGGGTCTCTTGATTGGTATCAGGAACATCTCTTGTCATAGGACAGATGTCCATACCTATGTAATGTATAAACTGGGGTTGGTAATGGGAAAATCAGTGCAGAATTTTCCCCCAGGTCACACTAAATTTTGTGCCTGCACTACACAGATCATTACAAAATTTAGCCTGGTAGACATAACTAGAACTGCTTTTTGAAATGAATTAATACAGAAAGTTTTGGTACAAAATAATTATTTTATTATTTCTTAAAAAAAATTAAGAAGATAAATAAATTCCAGTGTATTAAGTTGTCAGAGGAGAGAAATACTATATTATTTCATGGAGTTCACATTTGTCATAATACTTAAATACTAGGACTAGAAATGGTGCCTTTTTTCCATCCATCTTCCCAAAAACCAAGAAATTATTATAGAGTGAAGAAAAATTATAGGTTAGACTAGGGAAAAAAAAAAAAAGTAACAACATTCTGTTTTCCCTGAAGATTTTATTGTACTACTTCCAGAATTATACTGGAAAACAGAAGGGGGGAGGCCATGATCTCAATGAAATCAATAGTAGAATTTCACTCATTTTGAGGTTTTCATTGTAGTGTCAGGCATCAGTTGAGAAGACTGTCAACTAGTTTCTTTACCTAGTCAGTGAAGTCAAAAAAGAGACATATTTTCAGCATGTCTTTGCTGCACTAGAGCAGATTAAATGCAAGAAGTATGTTGCTTTAATGAAGTCCTAGAGATGAAACAGTCCTGGAAATAGCTACAAACATCTTTCAGGATATACATGCTGTAGGGGATAACACTGGATATCACCAACATCACTTAATGAAGCTGTACTTAGTTACCAGTTGCTAACACCAAAAACTATTAACCAACCTATTTTTGGGGCAGTTCTTCACTGGTACCAGCAAAAGAAAGCTAAATTTGTTCAGGAGTCTAGGACCAACAAGTCAACCAATATATTTTATGCTTGTTTCATCAACACATACTCAGTACATGCTGCTGTATGGACCCATGCATTGAATGTTGAGTGATGTTTCCAAAATGCTCAGATGTGAATCCTTGGATATATTAAAATGAATTGATGACATTTGAATAATTTAATTTTTCTCAATATGAATAATTGAGCTATGCTTCTTGGGAGAATCACAGCCCTAAACCAGAAATGTTCAGGATTTCATCATTGAAGTTTACCTATACAATTGTCACAGTTTGAAACACCACTGTTCTATTTTAAGTAAATCAGTGTCACAAGATCTGTCAGGAACAAGTTGAAATTAGCCCAAGTACTAAGGTAGTAACTGTTCATATTACAGCAAACCAAATCTAAAGGAATATAATCAAACTGATAGCAGGTGAAAAGCTGTGTCAACTGAGGTGACATAAAAATAGCCACTGAATTGGTATAACCTATATAGTCTAAAAGGCAGTGGAAAACTGTGTGAAATCTTTGGCTCCTTTAGTCCATAGGAAACATTTGTGATCTCTTCCAAAATACATTTTTCCTGCTGAAATGCTACAGTAATGTAAGAAGACATTGAGATTGCTGTAATACTGGTGTTTATAAATTTAGATAATAAGGATTTGAACACTGTAGCACTTTCCTTTTGTGAAGGCTGCAGTGCTCACAACAATGCAACTGCCCTGACAGAATGGGTTGATGATAGGGAGGTGAAGCAAAGCAGCCCTGAGGAAGGTTATGGGGGGATTTTGGCACTGCTTTACTGAAGTGCAAACTGTAGTTTAAAGTGCTGGGGAAGTCTCTGTAGACAAAAGAAGTTATGTGAGTTACGCTTGAGCTCATATGCCACAGTGCACAAAGTCAAAATATAGTGACTGAGTGACCATTTTACTTCTTAGGGAATTGCTGGTTGATTGCATTTCTCTCTAATTACTCCTGGCTCAGGATAGCTGGGTTTTATTAATCCAAAAACTTTAAATTCGTCCAGACTTTATTGCTGCATTGCTCAGTAGTTGTTTCATCTTTTGCAAATGAAAATGCATGTAATTTGCAATATGATCCTGAGAAACACTTGATAGCTTGCACTGGACTAGAAAAGCATTGCACAAACCATCCTGATTCTAAGGGGGAGCAGATAAAGATGTGGGGTGCAAGTAGTTTAAAAAAACGCTTCCATCTCTCCTGGATTCTGATGTGCTCAACCACTTCTCAGCTACCTCGAGCAATCCTGGCTGTCTGCTATCCAGGCCTCAGCATTTCATAGCACATAAGGTTGCTGGAGTGCAAAACTAGAAAGAACTTCACATGTTAGAGGGACATGAACCTTTTGGACCAGGTCCAGAGGAGAGCCACAGAACTGGTCAGAGGGATGGAGTACCTCTCCTATGAGGAAAGGCTGAGAGTTGGGGTTGTTCAGCCTGGAGGAGAGGAGGCTCCAGAAAGACCTTATAGCAGCTTCTGAGTACCTAAACTTATAAGAAAGATGGGGACACCATTTTTAGTAGGCAATTGGACAAGGGGTAATGGTTTTAAACTAAAGAGGGTAGATTCAGACTAGATATAAAAAAAGAAATTTCATGCAAGGAGGATGGTGAGACACTGGAACAGCTTGCCCAGGGAGGTAGTAGATGCCCTGTCCCTGGAAGTATTCAGGATCAGGTTGGATGGGGCTTGAGCTCCATGTCGTCAACCCATTTTGTGAGAAGGCAGTTGGATTGTTGTGAGCATTGCAACCTTCACAAAAGAAAAGTGCTGCAGTGTTCAAATCCTTATTATCTATCTTTATAAACCTGAAGCAGTGGAAGATGTCCCTCCTCATTTCAGAGGACTTGGACCAGATGATCTTTAAAGGTCCCTTCCAACACAAACCTTTCCATGGTTCTATGATTAGAAATTAAATAGTGCAAGGGCAGGGAGTGTTAGATGTATGCACCTCCATGCGCTTGATGAGAGGCAAGGTTAGTCCTGTTTTGGCTGCTTGAAAAGCATAAAGCAGGCAGGAATTTCTTGGTAACAGTAATGACTAGAGAAATTTATTATTGATGCAGTTAGTGGAGAAAACCATGCAAGAGCCCAGGCAAGAACCTGGTCCATCTAACTTTAACTGAACCAGAATGGGTTTTAGCACCAGGGCCTCATAATTTCAAGGATGACTTAAAAGTTACTAAAAAGTAACAGCTATTGATGCATGCTCACACTTATCTTTACCTTAGGCATCATTGGTTAAAATGAGCATTCATCTGTCCACAGGTAGACACTAAATTTAGGAGTCTTAACCCCCTGACTTTCACCCTGTGTCTCAGGAATTGTCAAACTGGAGGTTTATAGCTCCTCCAGAAGAGGACATTAGGTCAAATATGTTGAGATTTCACCTTCTGCCTTTTTTTCCTTGAGACAGCACTGTTTCCTACCACATGGCTATAGAACAGTCATGGCATAAGTACAACTATGGTATCACTAACAGGGACAGACAGACACAGAGCTAAACTTGGTCCCACAGCTGAGGCAACTGAATGTCTGCATAATTGTGCTTATGACCTACTGGCACAAGCCTGCTACATACCTGATTTAATATTCATGAAACTGTGACTCTCAAGCTCCATATTCCTTGGGGATATTCCCATGGTGTCTAACACAAACAGGATCACAGGCTGATTTTGGGAAGCTGAAATACTGCAAGACCCGATTAAATACTTCAGTAGTACTTCAGACCGAAATGCAAACTCCAAGTTGTGATTGTTCTTCACCACCACTATGTCTACATCATCCTGTCTCCCAGGCTAACTTACTCTGAGACTTCCTTTCTAATGTGTGCCTCATGATTATCCATCCTTCCCTGCACCAAGACACTGCACATTTTTTAGAGCAGCGATTGGGATGAGGTATGCTAGGAATAGCACCAGATAGTATCTTTTTTTTTTTCATGAGTCTACAGACTCTTTGTCTTCCTATGGTGTTTTAGATGTTAAAAATTGGTAGTTTAAGAAAAACAACTTTAGGAAAAATATTTTGGATCACATAAAGTTTATTTATTTAGTAAAGTTTTAATACAATATGTACAGTTTCTATTTACATATATACCTTTCTAAGAAATGAAGCACCATATGATACAGTTAGTATTTTAGAGGAATTTACAGATATATTATTATTGCATCCAAATAATTATATCTACAGACACACATTGATTAGAACCAAATTCTTATAAGACTCTGACTTCAGTTGGTTTTGCACTACACTGCTACTGACGTTGCCAAAGAGAAATTTAATTGCTGTCAGCTATCAACCTTCTGTGTTTCAGCATAAGAGACCTTAGCATTGTCATTTCAGGGGCTACATGCAAACTTATTCCTCACAGAAAGTCAGAGGTGTTGACAGAAGGTATTTTAAAAGCCGCAAGAATGCAACACTTTTATCAGTAAGATTTTTACTGTCATCAAAAAACAGAGTTTCATTAAAAAGGAGAAAGAACAGTGACAAAGTGTTTGTAGTCATGATGAAGAGTGAAGTTGAGAGCCTGGAAGCTTATGTGATACAGTATCACACATTCCCCAAGGAATACATCTACTATTAAAGAGCTCAGTCTAACAGCTACTGAAACTTGTGGCATGATCCCCTTAACTCAAGGAGAAAGTCTAGTTGTCTGCTTTGTGATCTTTATGCCATCATCAAGGAAAAAAAGGCTCTGTCCAAGGTACAAAGTTTCCTTCAAGTGAATAAAAGACATTTGGAGGGGGGAAACATAAAATGAGGTATTTAATAAACTACAGGGAAAAGAAAGCACCTAGTTTGAAAGATCATTTTGAAAAACATTTTAGATATTTTATATATGCAATTGTTACATTCACCGGATTGTGGGTCAAGTTTTGTATAAACTATTTATACCTTTTGCACTGTCTAATTCACGCTTTTCATATTTTTGCTTCGCTAGACGACAGATCTGATGGCTGGAAGAAAACAATGTTATTCTGAGGACAGTTGTTATGACAGACACAGGTGTTGATCGACATCATTGGCTTTTTTATGACTTTGCCCTGAGGACAGTGGAACTCCACCTGAATGGTTTTGGTGTTGTGTGGGGTACAGCACCGCCCGTCATTGCAGAGGCCGCAGTAACGTGGCTTGTATGTCTGCACACTGGTGCAGTTCTTGTGCTCAAAGCGAATGGCTTTCACAGACTTCTTTGTTCGGATACATTTCTTCCCTTTCTGAGAGAAATATGAAGAGACACAAATATATCGTTGCATAAGACAGACAGCAATTAAAAATTGACATGCAAGGATATAGGTCTACTCTGCAAAGTTAAATTTATTGTCTTTGTTCATTCAACAGCAAGAGGAGTCTGCAGACCTGCTTCAGGTGACACCTACAAGATCTGCCCTTTGACAACAGCGTGTTACTGGGCCAGTAATGAATGACAAATAATTAAAGTCCACTCTTGCCATCTGAGACAAGCCAAGTCAACATTCATTATGAAACTATACTTTACTGGAAAACTTCTCAGGCCAGTGTAGTTCCATCAGAGAGCCAGAAAGCCAAAAAGCAAGTTACAGGACTAGATTCAGGGAAAAAAAGTGGGGCGGTAAAATGAATTGCAAAAGTCATAGCCCATTCTTGTGACCCAAAGCAGCACCAGCTTTAGCCATGTTATTCTTAACAGATGATTGTCTAACTTGTCCTTGGAAGTCTTCAGTGACAGAGACTTCTTATCTGCTCCAGACAACCGTAACAGTTCACTATTCTTACTATCTGAAAGGTTTTCATTCATGTCTTAATTTTTATGAAGTTGAAACATTTCTTCTTGTATCCCCTATGGACTCAGAAGAGGCTGAAATATCTGAAGGCAGTTATGGGAATGAATCTCTCTTCCCTTGTGCTCAAAGGCAGTTCAGTTCTATCAGTTTTTCCCTAGATGAACATGTTTTCTAGGCCTCTGATCACATTATTTAAAACTGCAGAGACTGTTCAGCAAAGGCTTTAGAAATGCTTTTCAACATTCAGACCATTACATAAACTTACATAACTAAGTTATTCTCTCTGACAGGAGTACTTGTTGAAGCAGCAAAAAAATCAGCTCCCTTAGACACACATATTCTTTTTGCATCAGTAGTGTCAGTGTTTGGTTTGCTTTTGGAAAAAAAAAAATCATAAGGATTAAGATAAGGTTTAATTTACTCAAACATGTTTTTCAGGATCTGTCACATTGTTCTGCAGTTCCAGATGCTCAACAGACTAGACATGTCCATTCTGTATGACTGAAGCAACTCTGAAGTATAGGTAGCACAACTGCATTTCTGGAAGAAGTTAGACTGTGTTAGCTGTCAAAATAACCTGCACATGCAGTACATGTGATCTGTTTGGGATGGTTCGAATCATCATAGAATCACAGAACAGTTTGGGTTGGAAAGGACTTTTAAAAGTCATCTAGTCCAACCCCCCTGCAATGAGCAGGGACATTCAGAGCCCTGTCCACCCTGATCTTGATTGTTTCCAGGATTGGGGAATGGCATCTACAACTTCCCTGGGCAATCTATTCCAGGTGTCTCACGACCCTCATTGTACAAAATTTCTCATTTCTAGTCCTTTAATCTAGTCTGAATCTACCCTCTTTTAGTTTAAAGCCATTGTCCTTTGTCATATCACAACAGGCCCTATGAAATAGTCTATTCCCATCTTTCTTGTAGGCCTCCTTTAAGTACTGGGAGGTGTTGTAGGGTCACTCCAGAGCCCTCTCTCCTCCACGCTGAACAACCCCAACTCTCTCAGCCTTTCCTCACAGAACTGCCCCAGACCTCTGACCACATTTGTAGCTCTCCTCTGGACTCCTTCCAATAGCTCCATGTCTTTCCTGTGCTGAGGACCCCAGAACTGGACGCAGTACTCCAGGTGGGGTCTCACCAGAGCAGAGTAAAGGGGCAGAATCTCCTCTCTTGACCTGTTACAGATGCAACACAAACTTACTGAGCAAACACAGCAAGTCTAACCCTTACCAACACACTGGGCTTGCTGCACATGTACTAAAAGGCGCATTTACATACAGTTGCACCTGGAGCATTCTAGACCATAATATTGCAACCTTGAAATTAGAGCTGAAGAGAACCTGCTTGCTTCCTTGCCACTCTCAGCAACCTACCTTATCAGATGACTCTTCATTTTCACAAGGTCTTATCATGCAAAGCCGTGTCTGCTTCACCATTTCACACTGTTGATTTCTGTTGGTAACACGGGTGGAAAAGCCCATTCCACAGCTTTTGGAACAAGCACTCCATTCTGTTGTCTGCTCAATACAATTGACACTTGAATCCGACACATCAATCCCAAGTGTGGCCTCTTGTCTGTAGGCTGGAGACAAAACCCCATAGAATTTCACTACAAGAAAAATTCACATTAAAACCCAGTATCTAACAGAGCTCTACCACATCTTGGAAGGAATATGTGAGACAGAAAAAAGGTACAAACTCCATGTTTTTGACAGGATTTAGGAATTTTAAAAGCTGTCTTTTTAGGCGTCCTGGATGACAACTTCCTACATCTAAAAATAACAAAAAGGTGCCTATCGGTGTAATCAGCAAAGCATTTAGAGTCAGTTCACTCAAGTCCACAGCTGAAGGAGTTACTGCCAATTTTTAAACGAGTTTATAACTCTACTTTAATAACTTTTCATTCCTCGCTCTTTCCAATGGACATACATCACAAATCTGTTCTAAAGCTAAGCCATAAAAATATTTGCATTATGTATGATTTGAGAGAAGTTGAATGATTTATCTAAACTAATAAACAGCATGGAAGTAAAGTCCTTTCCTCCAAGAGTCATAAAGTCACCCCATCTTGTCAATTATTTACAGACTATAGCCAAGGTGATGATGGGGAGGGAGGAGGGAAACAATTTCCAGGAGCTATCACAGCTACTTTAAGCCATAGTAAGCTCTGACCACTGTCCTGCCACTGTAGCAGCATTAAGCTGTACTACACAGGTATTGCTAGCTGTGTAGTTTGGCTCATTGATCAGCACAGGAGCAAACACAAAGAGACAATACAACTGAGCTGTCAGCCACAGCTCTGGCTGTTAACCTCCTCTGCAATGGCCTTTCTGCCTTTTGCATGGTAAAGATCCAAAAAGGAATCCTCCCAAGAGGGATGGCCATTGTTAGCAAGAATGTAGATAATTCATCTGTAGGACTTTTACAGATTAGCCTGTCACTGTCAGACAAATCAAAGAAAAAGAAAGGTATTCAGAAAAGTGTGAAACTTTTTGTTTATATCTTGTGTACCTTACAACTGACACTTCACAGCACATTGGAAGGTTATTAGACCTTTTCTCTCTGGATCCCTCCTCACTTGTTTTTTAAAGAAATCGGCAGAGTTTCAGTGTAACTAACTGCTTAAGATCACAAAGAGCAATGACTGGAAGAGAATGCAGTGCCCTCTACTCTCAGTAAAAGTAGCTTATGAAAATTTATGTTGAACTAATAGTCTAATTTAAAGGGGAAAGAGACATAATTCAGTAAGAAAACAGGGGGGAAATATTACCTAGGGTTTTTCAATCACAAAAGCACTTCATGCATTTTGGAGTGGGTTGGGTTTTTTTACTGATGCATCCACTGTGCTGATAACCACTGCTTCTCTAAGTACTCTGTCATGTTTTTAATATCAGCAATAATGATGAGAACTCTAGCACAGGCAAGCTGGAATTTGTTGGCGTTTTAACAACCATGCTGGCCACTTGCAAGAGCTGCAGAATTTAGGGGGAAAAAGACTCTTGTAGACTAAGCTGTTACAATAGTATTTATGATGTAACATATTCTTGCAGAGCAACTAACAAACCTGCAGTTTTGATGTGTGTGTGTGTGTGTGTGTGTGTGAGAGAGAGAGAGAGAGAGAATGTTTGGAGGATTAGGAACTTGACCCTGTCTTATTCCACTCACAGAACCACCGTGCACCACATATACAGAAGTTTAAGATTTGGGAACTAATTTCAGTTAGCTACCTTTTAAAACTGCTATGCACATTCATCCTCTGAATCTCCCTTTTGCCTGTCGAGCTCTGCCTTTTTTCATTATCACTGGTATACTTACTAGTCACTCCAGATGAGAAAAAAAGATCAGAAAAAACACCGACCGTACAAAGCAATGTGTCTTAGATCTGGCAACCCCATGGATATTTCCAGTATGATATCAGCTCCTCCTCACAGTAACTGTGATAATTAGTTTTAGCTTCCTCACCAGCCATAGCAAAACCTCCCAAAATCACTTCATCATCAGGGTCGCAGATCCACTTCTCACAGCACTCTCCAGGGACTTCGATTTTTCTGGGGAAGGGGCAGTCGGGGCCGGGGAGCAGCAGGTCCAGGTTGCAGCGGGGCAGGCAGCCGATCTGTCCGTCGCGGCAGGTGCACTGGTACTTGCAGCTGGGCTGGAACGTCTCCCCGTTGCGATAAATCATCCCATCAAACACGCAGTTGTCCCCCTCCAGCACTAGTGGGAAAAGCGGAGGCATTCCGCTGATTCAGAGGGCGGTCGGACGCCTCCCGGCCCCCCAGCCCCTCCGGCCCCTCCCGCAGCACCAGGGACAGCCGGAGGGCAGGGGGGAGAGCGGGGCAGCGGCAGCACCAGGGACAGCCGGAGGGCAGGGGGGAGATCAGGGCAGCGGCAGCACCAGGGACAGCCGGACGGCAGGGGAGAGCGGGGCAGCGGCAGCACCAGGGACAGATGGAGGGCAGGGGGGAGAGCGGGGCAGCAGCAGCGCCAGGGACAGCCGGAGCCCCGGGGGACCCCCGCGCCGCCCCTACCCATGCAGATGCCGCCGTCGCCGGGGCCGCGGTCGCAGTAGAGCCCGGCGCGCTCGTCGCAGGGCAGCAGAGCGGAGCAGCGCTCGCCGCGCTGCCGGGCGCACACCGGGCAGCAGGAGCAGCCGTCCAGCACCGCGGGCACGCCGGGCGCGCAGCGGGGCGGCTCGGCCGGGCAGCGCCCCCCGCACGGACGGGGACACGCCGGGTCCCGCCCGCTGCCCTGCGGGGACGCGGCGGCGCCGGGGGTCGCGACACGGGCACGGCCCGGCCGGCGGCTCCCCCCGGGCCCCGGGCCCGCCGGGCGCCCCGCACTCGCCCCGCACGGCCGGAGCAGCAGCAGCAGGAGGAGCAGCAGGGCGGGCAGGTCCCGCCCGCCGCCTGTCGCCATGGTCCCGCCCGCTCGGCTCTGGCGGCAGAGCCATTGCAGCCCCTTATATAGGGCCGGCCGGGGACCCCCCTGCGCCGCCACCCCCGCACGGCGGGCGGGCGGGATGGAGCGGGATGGAGCGGGGGGATGGAACTGGGGGGGATGGAGTGTGGGGGATGGAGTGGGGCAGACGGAGAGAGGGGATGGAGAGGGGGGATGGAGCCGGGGGAGTTGGAGCGGGGGAGCTGGAGCCGGGGCGGGCACTGCGCTCCCCCTGCTCCTCCCGCCGCCTGCCCCGGCAGCACCGAGCCGCTGCCCTGCCCTGCCCGGCGCCGGACGGCACGGCCGGGATTCCTCTGCCCGGGGGCGGCACATGGAGCGGGCACCTGAGCCCCGAGGGCAGAGCAGGTCCCTGCCCGAGGTCGGGCCGGCTCAGTGCTTGAAGTTGAGGGGCCCTCCCGGATGGGGCTGCTGCCCTCAGCCAGTCCCTACGGCCCGTCTCCTGCTCCATCTGCCCGCAGACATCCATCCATCCATCCATCCATCCATCCATCCATCCATCCATCCATCCATCCATCCATCCACCCACCCACCCACCC
>JAWWEE010000074.1:137662411-137711054 GCA_035221455.1 Xenops minutus | reverse complement strand
AAAATAAACTCAGTGCAAATATTTACTGATGTTAGCATGGCAGTTGCTACTACCAGGAATGGATAGAAAACAGAAGTTTGCGGGTAAAACTTGCAATGAATTTTAAGTCTTCTCTTCAAATAAGAGGTTTGTGAGGGATGCAGGATGTCCTGGAATAAAAGAGGAAAGGGAAGCTCCATTCCTGGGTAGAGCTCAACCTGATAGTATGTACCACATACCATTACAGCTTGTTCAGCTGGGGAGTAGTTGCAAAGCGGATGATATTACCACCAGGGGAAAAATTCAACCCAGCTGGTTGTTTTATTAGTTCAGTTGTAGAGATGGTGTGACCAGAAGCTCCAGGACAGTGTTTCTAACTTAAAATTGCTGCTTCTGCCAAAGCTGGAGAGAGCACTGGACGGAATTTACCAGGGTGAAAGGACTGGAGAGCTGGTAACCACCTGTTCTGGTGCATAATGTTGGGTCTTGTGAGAATTTGGTGGCTACTTCCAGCTTTGAAAGAAACTGATATCCTAACAGACTCAGTGCTTGACACACAAAACCAACTGGTTTGGGACACAATGACCCCAAAACTTTTGCAGAGACACGTGGAGTAAGATACAATACTTATGAAATCAAACATGATCCCATTTGTTTAATGATCTTGTTAGCAGAAAGCTATAAATTGAACCAAATATTAAGCAAATATGAACACTAAGTTTTCTAGATTATTACTGCATATAGAGGGTATATTTTGTAATCTGCTGGAAGTGTTACCAGCCATTATCTTCGGAGAGTCCACACGGGCTGAGGAAGTAGATTGAAAAGCATTCCTGATAGCAGAGTGAATTACTTCCTTACTGACATTCCCATTATCTCCTGCTTCTGGAGCACCCTGCGTTAGTATTCACAGACATTTGTACTCATGGGCATTTGCACTACAATTGCATCCTTCTGTCACATTGTAAAGCTCTCTTGACTACTCCTGCAAAATACAAAAATCTGAAGCTTTTATGGTGATGTATGAACAATGCTTCAAAAACTGCAGAACAGGAGTCTCACTGTGAATTTTAGCCTCCAAACAAGTACTAGCAAGACAGTAACTTCATGACTTCATACACCTGTAGCAGGCAGGATTGGGTTGAAGAGTCTTAGGACCATGACAAGAACTGTACTGGGCATCTTCTGGCAGTTTTTGGAAGAAATTAGACTCTGAAGTATAGATGGTGTCACAAGATCTAACAATGGAAAATCATACCCTATATATCAAATCAGATTGTTAGGGACTGTGTCCTGTAACATCACACTGTCACAATGAAATAGTAATTCAGAACTTGCTCCACAGGGATGTAGCCACCCACCTGAATGCAGATTTCCTTTAGAGAAGTGTGGAACTTCAGATCCACTAGTGATGATACTGTGTGGAGCAAGTGTAGCTGCTACTACCAGTGCTGCTGTAGTGTAGCACCAGAATACTGTGAACACCACTGAGCAGGAGTTAAGAAACCTTTGCCTGGTGAGGAAGACTGAACCATTTGGCCAAAAAATGGCCATTCACATGCTTATTCAATGAAAGGGAAAGCACCTTCTCTCAGATTGCTTTCCCTCTGTTCCACAGTCTGAAAAAAAAGAAGTGGAGAGAAGAAGGGAGGATAGTCAAGCAAAGCAGAGCTGTGCTTTAATCCGGTTTTTTGTTGTGGGTTATTTTGGTGGTTTCTTTTTACTCTTTAGTCTCTGTAGTGGCTCATACAGGTGTTAACAAGACTGGCAAAGGCTGTTGGTGTGTCCTGCCTACCAACACCCATTCGTTCTTCAGTACCAGTGCCAGGCAATTAGAAATGGCTATAAAGTTCTTTTAGTTCATAAAAATTTCCAGAAACATTTCCTTCAGTATAGTTTTTCAGTTAAAATGCTGCACAGACAGCAGGCTAGGTATGTGAAATCCATGGCTACAGAAGTATGTTTTAAAGTCTCCAGGCCACAAGTTTGTTCCCGGTGCCAACAAGAGAGGAAAAAATTTATGAACTGGAAACAGAAATGAAAGAAGGTCAGGGACAAACCAGAAAAAAGGAAAAGAGAAGCTACAGAAACACAGACAGAAAAAGAGACATATATTTTATTAAAAATGCAACTTGTTGATCAGTTGCTATGACATTCAAACCTTACCTTCAAAAATAGTCATAACAATACTGGGATCTTAGCAAGTTTAGTAAAGCCAATTTTAAAACTTTGCTTGGCAGAAGGGATTTACTGATATGGTACATATTAAAACTCTTAATTAATAATTATATTCTATTTTCCTAATAGATAATATCGTAGATTACTGGAATACTATATAGTAGGCACAATACAGATGCAGAAAAAGACAAAATCCCTGATCCTGGCCACTTTGATGTAAATAAAATTAAGAAGCTTATTTCATCATAGTGGTGGAAGCTGAAAGCAAAAGTTACAGTATCTATGATCATGATAAACAGTTTTGGTAAGGCATTCTTAAATTGTTCTGTTCATCACTGTGGGTTTCACAGTATAAGATTAAAAAATGTCTGTAGTGCAACATTCAAATGTTCATCCAAACATTGTCTCAGGAATATCAGCATGTTTTAAACAAATGTGAGTTCTTTGATGAGTAGATGATCTATTTCCTTTTCGTCTTTTTGACAAGATGAAATGTCCTCTTCCTTGCATAACATTTTCCTGCTTTTCTACTCTGACTCAGTTTTTGAGACTTAAAATATTTTCATTTGAGTAATTTAATTACATCTCCTGCTAACATAATTCAGGACATTTAACATACACATAAGAGCAATAATTTTTAATGTGAAGTTTAAACCTTTAAAACCATTCTTGTGAACAGAAGAAAATGACAGCATTAAAAGACAATTCTTTTTCTTAAAAACATGTTTTTCAAAAATAGTCTAACTAAGCTCTAAAACATTTATTGAAGAGATAGCTCTAGTTTCTGTAAATAAGCAGAAAGGTAGTACCAGGCCATATAAAAATTAGTAGCCTGGATTATGCAAATTTTTCATTTAATAATTAACGAACAGATTAATGACTAAATGTAATAACTAAAATGTCTCCCTCAGTAAATAAGGATTCTCCAGGCAATTAAACAGATAACTTGGAAAAACGCTTAAAGGAACAGCAATTCGGAAGGAAAACGTGTAGTCATTTTTATGGTCTAAATGTTTAGCAGAAAAATATAGGCATTAACTGTTGTGCATATGACTAAAAGATGTAGTTAAAAACTGAGTTTTGATGATGTCTGTTGGTCTTGTTTAGCTGATAATTATTTCGTAATGTAGACAAATCTCTAGTTCAACATCCACGGAACACGTACGGATACCACAGTTGCCATTACAATAAATGGTACCACGACTAGCAGTGGCAGCACAGAGAGCAGGGATGACAGGAGTGAGGGGCAGCTGAAGGAGCTGACTGCATGGGCTGGGTAGCAGTGAAATACCTGTACTCTCTCTCATACAGTGACTTTTCAGGAAGATTTAAATTATGACATAGTTAAGGAAGAGGAAGAAGCTCCTCCCATGGGTTCTCTGTGTACATTTATTTTTTAATACAATGTAATAAAATCTTTGGAAACAAGCTGTTAAAACATTTATGAACATGTTAAATATGAATGGAGAAACATCTCATAACCAACCAATCAGAAGTCTGCCTTGCAGAAGGAGTGAAAACCACCTTCCCAGAGTGGTTAAAAACCATAGGCTTGCTTAATGTGTCACACTTCAGCTCAACCTTCAGCCATGGACATGAGAAAGAAGGTATGTGAGTGTTCCTCTGGGTGCCTTCATAGTGAGTAAGTTCAACGTCATTTCACCCAGATATTTCTGTTCTGTGGGACGGGTGGAAAGTGGAAAGGGCTCACAAGGCTTCAGAGATCCACAGCTTAATACAAGCAACCCACTAGCCGAAGTGTTAACCTAACATAATACCCCTTGATCTCCTTGGAGAGACTTTTCTTACTGCCAGATTTTGCAAATATAGTCCTTCTTGGCTCTTCTTGGTCTTTAGTACCTTAAAAACAAGTTTTGAATGCATCAAAGAAACAATTAGAGGAGACAAGACAGCCAGGGAAAAAAGCAGCACAGGCAAGATCTGAAATGCCTCTATAGATTTCAGCAACTCATTATACTGGAAAGATGCCTTTTGTTTAGTAAACACTTTGTTTCATCACTGGAAAAAGAGGAACTTGCATTTGGAGACAAAGAGAAGGTATTGAAGGATATACATTTCTAGTCCTAATATATACCCAGTGCAACATAAGGTTTGAGTGTAAGCCCCATATAATTTATTGAATAAAAGTCCTCCTTACACTGAGATAGGTGTCACAATTCTACTTCAAAGTTCTTGTACTTTAGGTGACTTGTCTGCATTTAAAAACTGTAAAAAACCCCATCTCGTTTTGCTTTTTGGTTTTGTTACAATATGACAAAAGGCAAGGCCTGGAGTGGTAAATTTGGGCTAGGTTTTAGGGCAGAAACACTGGTAACCTCTCTCCATCTCCCCAAATCTAGAAGGATGGGTTAAGACAACAATGTTGTGTGGCTTTTTTTAAACATACACAGTGATCCAAAACTGGATCCACCTGAGCAATTTTCTTTGCACCGGAGGGGATAGTGCCATGGCTGCTCATCTGCCTAGGAATCCCAGGAACATGAGGCAAAAGTGGCCCAAATATTCTTCTATTCGAGGAATTTTTTTATTATAATGTTATGCAGTTACATGATTGGTATCTTGGTTCTATTCTCTCAGTTCAGTTTGATTCTGTATTGAGTAGAGCCCCAAAACATTGTGGTTTGGTTTTTTCTTTCTCCAAGCAAAAATATGCTTTTTTTTCTCACATGAAGTACGTGATGGCTTGAATATTTTGATAGCTTTTTAAAATGACACAGCTTGATTTCATACAAAAGAAAATCTCTCTGTGAAATTAAAGAAAGTGCATTTCCAGTAGAAGGACCTTGAGGAACCTGTAAGGTTGGAACTAGATCATCTTTAAGGCCCCTTCCAACACAAACCATTCTATGGTTCTATGATGCTATCTATGACTTAAAATTGAACTAGCTTTAAAGTATCCCGTTTTATAACAAATGCCAGGTTTTAACAGTTCCCATAATAAAAATATAAATAACCATGCTTGAAATTGCTTCAGTAGCATGCAGTGATTGGAGAAAATATTTCACTTTTTAATTATATTAATTTCTAATTTTCCCACATGATTTCCCACACCCAGAACATTCTGCTTTAAAGACCAGTGGTTTTAAGGTGCTCAGGTTGCAGGTTTCTCAACCAGGATTTTTCACAACCTGTTTTGTTCTTTGTTCTCTTCAACATTTAACTTTCCTGAAAAAGACATTTTTCTCAGAGTACTTCTATTCAAGTAGTTTCTGGCGCAGAGAATGGATAAAGTATTATTATATCTTACTGTGAATGCTTTGGTTATCCAGGTCTCATTGTAAGTTTCAAAGCCATGGGAAAATTTTAGATATGGAAATCCTCTATAGCAGATTTAATTTTAGAGGATTTAATGCTGCTCCCAATGAAGTTAGTACTGGTCCTGTTCCCAGGTTCAGTGTGAGTGCTTCAGCCAATACATCCAGAACTACCCTGACCTGTGGAGCTTCACATCTTGGTCACCCACATTATCAAGGAGATCTCTGCATTCAGGGGACAGAAAAGCTTTTTGAAAACAAAAGAATTAAATACTTGAACCTAGAGAAAGGAGAAAGAGAAAAGTAAGGAAAATAAAAATAAGGGAGGACAAAAGGAAGGAAAGCAAGGAGAATTAACCTGGTTCATCAGTTGGTTTGCTTATGGGTGCAGTTGGGAAATCCTTTCCTGGAGTCAGCATGAAAACTAACTCCAGCTCATGGCTCCGTCGAGCATATCCCTGGCTGGCTTGCTTCTGTGTGAGCCAAACCACTGAAGTGTAGATGAGGGAAGGAGATGGAGATGCCAAATATTGGGATGCAGCTGTCTGAGTTTTCCATATAAAAGTCAGCAAAATAGAGATCTACATATTTTGCAAACTCAATCCATTTTCCAAATGAAGGTCATAGAATTAAAACAAAAATATCCCTAAACATTTACAAATAATGACTGGATTGGGCTCTGCTGTGCATTCTTACCTGACAAATGGCAAGCTCAGCTCAGCTACTGATCAAGGGAAAATCAGTCTCTCTTCCCAGCAACCACGGAGAGTATAGTTCATACTCTCATATAGTTCATTAAGTTAATTAAGCCTATAAATCTCTTAATTAGTTTTTTACTTCTCAAAATTCAGTTATTTTGTAATTCTTTGATTAACTTCAGGACATCTCTTCATGTTTTCTTCTCCTTCCTAACTGACATTTCATATTTCATTCAAAAATAATACAATCCCAAATTCTTTGACTTTCTGCTTTTTCTGCTTCATAGCAGTCCTATCTCCACACTCACTCTGAGTCTTATCCAATACCCAGTGAATTTAATAGAATAAAATTCCATAAAAATCAGCAGATTTGAGGCAGACTTGTCCTCTAGAGTTTTAAATAACAGCAGGTAGGAGGCACATGTGTGAAACACGACTATTAGAGCAAGGGGAAAATCTTGACTTTTCCAGAATTCCTTTTAAGCAAGTCACTTCAAGTCTTGGCACCCTGAGGTCTTCTAACTCTCATACTAATGATGGTACTCACCAATATAAAGTAATTAAGATCTTACAGATAGCAAGTTATAAAACTTGTGGACAGTATTATTTGTCTTGAGGATAGTGCTGTAGCATGGCCCAGGAAACTGGAAGCTTCCAACCCTTGTGTTGAGTCTTCCGAACACAGAAGACTTTTTAAAAGTTCCTGCTCTGTATTGCTTTTCATCTTAGTCATTATACAATGCTGAGTCCAAATTGGTGGCCTTCCAAAATTTCAAGAGCCTCTGCTCTAGGGGAAAGCAGTCTGGTAACAAGGAGAGGAAGGGAGTGAGGGGTAATGCTGGCAGATGTCCCAAGGTAATATTAAATAGCAAATTAGGCAGAACATAAAGACAAAAAGTGGTTTCTTGTAGTTTAGAGAGAAGTTATGCATCAACTTCGGGTAAAAAATTAAGGGGTTCCTCTTTCCCTATGGAGGTGATGGTGGTATAGAGGTGTATCACACCTCAGTTTACAGGGTTGCACAGACCTTCCCAAGATAGCTCTGGAGCTTCAAGGAGTCGATCCCTGGATCATCCCATATTTCAATCTGCTGGAATTTCCATGTAAATCTAGCACCAACTCTGTATTTTCCCCAGCAGAATGACCTTAGTTCAATGAGAAAGCCCTTCATAGGCCTTTTGGTGTCCAGTTGTTCCAAGCAAGGGACCATTCTATTGTGATTTTATCAGAAGGTGACAAAAGTAAAAAAGCAAGACTTTGACAAGAAAATGCCAAAATCCATTTGCTGTTTAAGATGTCGTTGGAGTCCAGGTATCCATTGCAATGCTTTTCCAATACTATGCCTGGTCAGGGAAAAAGTAGGTAAAGTAACTCTCAGCAGGACAGTAAAGTTCCTTTTTCTTTTTTCCTTTTTTTTTTTTTTCCCCTTTCAAATGATTTCTTTCTGCAAGAATGCAAAATAAAGCCAAAAGTCTCTAAGGTATCTTTTCAACAGATTTCCTATCTGTAATGATGGTTTCACTTGCCAAAATATTTAAAAGGCCTCTGAAAGTCAGACACTCTACATATAAAACTCTTTCTCAGGCCTGAAGAACTACATTATAGTATTTTTAAGGAAACCTTTAAAATAGGACCATAACAAATCTCTGACATTTTAGTACATACTCATGGAATGTTTAGATAACTAGACTAGACGTTCCCTCTAACCATCCTACAGAAAAGATTGGAATGATATACAGAGCTAACTACTGTTTAAAAAAAGAAGGTTCTCATGACAGAAGGGATTTAAGTCATCCATAGGGGATGCTGTTCTGGTTTTGATTCTAATCATAAGGGAAGGAGCTTATTATTAATGTGAAAGGCCACAAACATGGCAAGGAGCTGGTACTTTCCTTGTTCTTAGGAAAAGGAGAGGCTTCCTGAGAGCGGGAATCAATAAACTAGGGTTTGTAGGTAAGATTTCATAAATATATAACCCAGAGTAAAGGGACTTAGGTACATACAGAAAGTCTAGAAAGAAAATGCTCTAAAGGAGCAAGGACAAACTTGTCAAGAATGGTGAAATGGTAAAAAGTTTAAAGTTCTGGTTACATGTTTTGCTCTTTACTGGTAAAAAAAAAAAAGCACAGTGGAAATCAGATATAAAGGATTGGCTATAAATTAATTGTAAATCAATAGCTTTAGCCAAAGTGATTGGCTAGGGACAGCAGAGTAACTAGCCAACATTCTACTTATTATAAGTTAATATTATTAGTATTATATTGTGCATTAATATTGATTTAGATATGTATACACTAATACTAACAGGAGCCACAATGGCATTTCCAGTTTGCTGCTTCTCAAAGAGGAGAGCTATAAAAAAAAATGTTACTCAGAAGTTCAAGTGTTTTCTGCATCTGTAATTATTTACAGGTACTAATTTGTAACTAATCCAATACTGGGTGAGGCCTCAGTCTAGAACAAATGTAAGGTGAACCCTTAGGTGAGTTGGCTTTTTCAAGTAATGTGAACTTGACAAAGGTCATCCATGGGTGCCAAAAGAATTTGCTGAAGAAAGATCAGAAAAAAATAGCAGTTGTCTTTGAGAATCTGTGATGATCAAGTTTAATACTGGATACATGAAAGCAGCAAGTGCAGCACTTACCTTGGAAAGTAAAGAGCTGTGAAATTCTAGTTAAGTGCTCTAGGATGAATAGATGCTTAAAGAAACTATCTGTAGGCATCTGGAAGATGACAAGAGGTTGAGCAACATGTTTTTTTAAGGAAGGTTCATATGAAGCTCATCAAATTTCCTTATACAATGAAAAGGTCATTTTAGATGAGTGAAGCAAAAGATAACATAGGTTAACTCTGAGACAATTTGAATTGTATTAATGACAAGCAAGCTTGGAAGATGTAATCTTGCTGAAACTGTTATGCCCACATACAGCATAGAGTTGGAAGACAAAGAGGAAGGATCAATATGTTGAGTGAAGTCTTCAGTACTGGATTAAATTACTTTAGTGGTGGAGCAGAGAACTACAGTATTAAGCTTGCCACAGATAAGCAACTGGAAGAGACTTCAGGAATGCTGGAGGTAAAGATTCAAAGAAAAAGTGAAAAATTGGAGAAATCATCAAAATGATGGTATGGCCTCCCAAATACAATAATCCAGGTACTCTGTTCAAAGGGACATACAGTGTCTGGTGTTGGGCACTGTATTTGAAGCAATAGGTAACTGGAGGATGTCCAGAGCAGCAAGGATTTATCAGAGGTCTACAAACAAAGATTCATGAAGATAGGATAACTTCTTTGGGAGACAGACAAGGTTGAGCGTGGAGATATGTTAGCAGTCTTTTAAGCATATAAGAGTTAATTCCAAAAAGTGGGATAGAATACCTAGTGAAAAGGGCAAGAAATGACCAGCCTAAATCACAGCGTGAAAGATTCTGGCTTAACATTGGTATAAACTTTTTAACAGAAATAATAATGAAGCATTTGGGCAGATTGCCTGAGCAAACTGTGAAGTTGCAGTCAGTGGTGGTGTTTAGAAACAAGTCATAATAGGCATTTTTCTCCTCAGTCTTTTCCTTCTCATGCTCAGACAGACACTGCCTTACAGTTTGACCATATTTTTGGAGAGTTTGGAGAAAGAATTCCTCATTCTCTGAAATAAATTCTTAAAAGAGTTGTGGCAGGTTAAGTGCAGAAATAAAATAGAAAGTACAGTGGGGAAATACAGGGTATAATAAATGAGGATAGATATTAGTTTGTTGCATATTTTCCTAACACCCAAAGACTAAAGTAGGGAGGATCTGTAACATCACTGCAGAGTCCAGGAAAAAGAAAGAGACTTGAGAGATATTTTTTTTTCTTGGCACTGAGGGGTAAGCAACGGATACTTGTTCACAAATATGCTCTGTGGCAGAGATACTTGGAAACATAAGATCAAATTATTAAATACTGTACTTGCTGATTTTTTCCAAGAGGACATGATGCTACCTTCAAGTACTCAGCCTCTAGCTGTCACACCTGCAATCACAAAGACTGCCTCTCCTTCAGAGCTCAGATCCATGCTCTCAACTTCTGCAGTCCCTGCTTATCTCCCCAGTTGTGGCCTAAGTGGTGCCTCTTGAATAATTACATCTTCAATGCTGTAAATGCTGTAGATCTTATTCAGTGTTAGAAGAAAACAAAGAGAGTGTGTTATTTTGAAGAATTTCATGCTAGGCTTGTCTGTTCTCTCTGTTGTGATAGATGACAGAGCCAATGCCCATTTGAGGGCATATTTATTCTCCTAACATCAAGAGGCTAATTGAATTCAAAGGACGTTTCTGCTCACTGCTTTCTATGATCCATCCACAAGCTGGAAGGATCAAGACAGGGATAATTTTGTCTGTATTTGTACAACTCTGAGAATGCACTGGTTATATATTATACAGAACTAAGAACTTGAAAAGCCTAATACCTCAAATTGATCTCTAAGCCAAGATTTTCTCACTTATTTTATATACAATGTATTAAAACCTGTCTTGGGATATAACTGAAAGATAAATCTTGTACCCTTTTCTGCCCTGGCTGTCAGACATTTCTCTAGTAACAGCTGTTCTTGTAGGTGTTCATGGATAGTATGAGCAGCAGATGTTGTTTTACTGAGAAACCTATTTCTAGAAAGGTCTTGCCTTCAGTGCACAGTAACTTCTGCAAAAGTGTTTCATTCCATTTTTGTTATAGAATGATAACAACAGAAATCATGGCAGTGAAATAAGCATCTTGGTATTGAAGGTAAGTGCAATCAAAGATGCTAAGAATGCATATTTGTAGCTGCTTCCATATCACTGCTTATTCGTATCAGACATAATCTTGTTCTTGGGATTAGCTTTTTATTTATTACAATTTTCCATTTTTAGCCAATTCTAATGAGAAATCCAGTGCTAAACAACACCACACTGATAATATAATCAAAATCAGTCCCCGCTATATGTTTATATTTTAGTTCGGAGTATTTAATATCTAAATATGTCTAATCTGTAAAGTAAGTGGGACACGAGGTACATGCAATTTAAGGCTAATGTATGTGAGGTGTTTCTGGTGGGGTGTGGAAACAGTGGCAGGTATTGTACAGGATGCAAACTCCATTGTAAAGTACTGAAACCAAACTCTGCTTTACCAACTTTCTCTTGACAAGCTATTCAAGACACAGGAATAATAACTACAGACATTTTTGTTTAGTTGTGTGACTAATCTTGATCAGTTTAGATCTGATGTCCTTGCTTTTTATTTCAAAGAAAGATTAGAAGATTGAAAGAAAAAAGGAACAAGTTTTGAATGAAGATGAAAGACTAAATGGTTTATACTGTCCTGTGAGTCCTTTTTTTTTTTGCATTATGGCTCTGATTTTAACATTTTTCCCTGATGTTCTGACTAGCAAAATGCCACTACCAGTTTGAAGAGAGACAAATTCATTCCGTTATGACACAGCAACTATGACAACCTCTTTTATTGTTGCTTAATGGTGTGTTCAAGAATGTCAGAACAGCTTGCAAATATTTCTGGATTTGCTGTTTCAGGAACATGAAAACAGCAGCTTCAATTGTATTGAAGTGTTATTCAGAACAGCTTAATACTTTAGGAGCATTTCTTGGTATCATTGCGCTTGCCCATATTTCTAAACATAAATTGTCGACTAGTCTTTAAAAAGTCAAACTAAACTCTTTAAGATGGATGAGTAAGCTATACTCAGTAACACAGAAGTGCAGATTAATTGGATGTGGAGTCTAAATTCTTGGTGGCAACTACTTCAAAGTTTATTTCGCATTCACAAAAATCAGAGAATAGCGCAGCTCACCATGACCCACGGTTTCCATTTGAAATGACTGTGTATGGTTGCCTGCTTTGACATGAGATGACTTCTGAATGGATTTTTGTGAAAGTATTGCCAAGTCATAAAAATCACTGCAATAAATGACACGCTTATCAGCAAATGTCAGCAGTCAGAGGAAGGAATTTGCTGGACACGTTAGGTGAAATAGAGTTTATCTGTTCTCTCAAATATATAGTTTGGGAAAAATATAATAAATCACAGGATCATAGGAAAATTCACATGGAAAGGGAAGTCAGGATGTCTCTATCCCAATCTCCTGCTCCAAGCAGGGTCGGCTCTGGGGTCAGACTGTGTTGCAAAGGCTTTGAGGAAGCCCAGTTGAGATTCACCCACTACCTCCAGGATGGAGACTGCACAGTCTCTCAGTCATCTGCTCCAGTGCCTGACTCCCTCAGAGAGAAAATTCCAGATGCCCGAACCTCTCCTCCTTCATCTTATGCCCAGAGTCCCTCATCCACCCATTAGGCACAGGGAAGAAGAGCCTGGCTCCCTATTTCCTTGATGGCCTCTTCATGGCCGCTGTTTGCTCCCTCTAAAGCCATCCCTTATCCACACTGAACCGGCCCAACCTCCTCAGCCCCTCAAGGACATGTGCTCCTGCCTTAACCATATCAGTGTCTCTCAACTGAACTTGCTTCAGTTTGCCAATCTCTTTCTTCTGTTGGGGGTGCCAAAATTAGATTTCAATAATATATTCCAAACTCATAAAAATACTTCTGTCTCCATCTTCCCACTGTAGATGAGCAGATCATGAGGTGACACTGAAACTTTCATACTGCAAATCAGGTCCCAGGTAAGATATCACAGCTAATCATTCTAGGTCTAATGATTTCCTTTTTTTCCCACACTGACATTTCTTTTCTATGTCTCACACTCACATTGTTTCCTCCTACCCAGACTTGTGTGATAAAATCAGTTCAGATTGCTGTCTACCAGTGGTCCAGAAAATGTGCATTTTCACTTTTCATTAACCTGCCCCACTGCTTGCTGATCCAAATGTAAATGTTGCTCTGCATTAACTAACCTTGAGAACGGCAAATACAGCAATAGCCAAACAACACTGCTTTGCTTTCAGTTAGTCTGAGGGGGAATAGAACCTTTATCCTGCCAAAATTCAGAGTTCAGTTCCCTAATGCTGGTTTGACTTTTGCTGCCTTTACAGGTAGTGGAGGGAAGAAGGAAAGAAAATTAATTTGAGTAAGTTTATTTAATCAGAACTACTTGAGGATGTTAAGAAAAATCAGTTAGAAGTAATACTATCACAGCTATTTCAACCTAAGTGCAGTCCAAATTTTTTCATTTCTCAGGTG
Organism: Xenops minutus; assembly: GCA_035221455.1. NCBI lineage: Eukaryota > Metazoa > Chordata > Aves > Passeriformes > Furnariidae > Xenops > Xenops minutus. The sequence goes on along the minus strand of JAWWEE010000074.1, from coordinate 137,697,751 downwards.
TAGTGCCTCCAAAATGTGCCTGTTTCAGAGCAGTTCTTTACTTCCCAGTGTTTCAAAGTCAAACAACTGTGTAAAGCTGCTAATTGCATTGGTTAACTCCATGCAATGAAAAGCATGTTGAGTCTCTGTAGCTGCACAGGCCAAACCTGTCTCTGACCTGCTGAAGTGCCTGGGCACACACTGCCTGGACTTGCATTCCACAGCCTGTGGGAAGGGAGGAGGTGCGCCTTCAAAAAGCTGTAGGAGCAAGGGCAGATCCCAAACTCTCAGCAGGAAAGGGCAGGCAGGTTGTGATGAACATTGTGGCAAAGGGAGTCAAGGAAAGAAAACCTCTCTGAAATCAGTGGGACTTGAGGGAACCCAAAATTTCACCTGGGGGAGAAGGGGCTGGGTACATCACAAGGCTCTGTCAAAGCACTGATGCCTCAAGGCCATCTCAAAACATCCTAGTTTGGCCTTTTGGATTACAGAAGGATCCTCGAGAGGTTGACTTTGGTAAGGGGAGGTAAAGACAATACAATCTAGTCCACTGACTTTGTTGTTGTCCTTCTAAGCTGCAGAGGGCCATTATTTTTCACTGATCTTATCTCCCAAATAGCCATGAGGAAGGAAAGCTGACTGAAAACAGTGTGATACTGTCTAAGGGGTGAGAGCTGACCACTCTTTGGCAGGTCTATGCAGGCTGAACCTGAACCTTTTCATGTTCCTCCATGACTATCATCATTAATTATTTGTAACTTGCTATTTTTTCCAAGCAAACCAGAACTATGGGCTGCATGGAAAGCTCTGTGAATGACCCACAGCTGACTGAGGTAGCTGCACGTTTCTCATCTGGCCGTGCTGCCAGGCTGCTGTCCATACCTCTAAAGTAAAGAGATTTCTTTTCTTGGCCCCCACAAGAGTAGCTCAGCCTGAAAGATTTTCCTGATTTAGAGGCATTTATAAGCCATAGAAGTGGAAAAGTAATTCTTCTGAAAAGGAAAGGGGAATATGATTTCATACTGAGCTTCAAATCACCCAAAGCCTCCTATCTCTGTTTATATTTAGTGATGATAATCATGGCATGAGCAAAGAAAGTGGCTCTTATTTTTAAAAAACTGTGAAAGAACAACTTTCTGCATATGCCAGCAGTTCACAGCTGATTTATTTTTATTAGCATGCTGGTATAAGTGCATGTCCTACCCACTCCAAAACTGCATATGACTAGAGATTTAAATCTGACCCTTCTGACACCAAGGTCTTTGGAGGATCCTAATCTTGGCCTTCCACACAAGTCCCATTTCCATCTGACACTGCACTGGACAAAGGCTGGGATGAAGACTGTGCTGTGAAGAGGAGATTCAGGGTTACCATTCCCTGGATTTAAATTATGAATAATCACAATCTGTGCACTATCAACGACAAAAGTGGGTTTTGAATTTGCGGTAGAAAATATGTTTATTCTGTGCCTCCTATATTTGTATCTTTTAGATTTAGATTTTCACTTCACCATACCAGTTAGTAAATGATCCCAGCTGTCCCTGAAGCTGTGACTTTGAGGAATGAAGCAAGAAGGGGAGACCAGTGACAAAACTGCATTTGCGTACAGCTCTGGACCTTTGTGCATTCCTGGACTCCTGGTGTGGAAGGAGAGTGTGGGCACTTTGGTTTCCACATCCTGGAAGGGAGGTGAAGGTAAGAACATGTGTAACCATGTCTCATTGTGGCACAGAACAGGCATGGCCAGGTTGAACATATGGCCTCAGAAGCGAGTTGGGGTCCTGAGAAACATACAATCTGGGATCAGGGACCCTTGCCACCTGAGTTCAGGTGATATCTAGAGCTGGGAAATAAAGGGTATGTGATGGTCAGCAATAAAATAATTTCCAGATTCTATTTTGGCTGTGGATTCATCTCAGCTGTCAGTGAGGTTTGGAACAGTGAGAGCATATCCTGAGCCTAGGGGAAGGACCCTTACCTAAATCTGATCTAGATCAGAACACTGCATCATTGACCCTGCTCCATACCCCTGGCTTTAGTGGGTACAGGTCTCAAATGAGAAAATGAAAGAACTGTGGAACAGAAATGTCAGCCTTTCTTGGGAAATGCATGCCTACCAGTGTGTAAGAGATTAGTATTATTTTAATTTCAACAGTCCTTGATGGATTTTCCTTTGTTAGGTTAAGAAGTGAATATAGGTATTTCCCAGTCCCCTTTACCTGATTCAAGTGTCCTGAGGATTACACAAAAGATCAGGAATACTGTGTTCCAGGTAAGTAGTTAAATATTGCTCTGGTTCTAGTTATATTCTTCCATATCCTACCAGCAGGAAAAGTTATCCCAGAGGAGAATGAACAGAAACGAGAAAAAGAACTTACTTACTGTCCAGTATGCACCTTGCCTATCTCCTTTTATTTTTATTTTAAAAGAATAGTATGGTATAGAGTGACATCCACTTTGAACATGTTTTCCCGTCACTGCTCTACCAGCTCTAAAAATTGTTTTTGTTTGGATATTGTTATTATCTGCTAGACACTGATAGAAATGTGGAGTCAGTCAGTGAGAAAGGGAAACATGGTTCTCATTCAGAAAGAATGCAGCTTCATCCACACAATTTACAGCACAGTTATATTTGAAGTTGAGCCACAGGATCTTGTGGCAGTAAAAGCCATTCTGATTTATAGGAAAATGTCACTCTGGCTGTCTCCTTTATAAAATCTTTTTACTACTCTTGTTGAATATAAATCAGAAGTATGTGGCCAACAATATGATGGTTTTGGCAAAATGTTGTGAAGACAAGAAATAATCAGGTTTGAATTGTCTTGGCCTTATTCTGCAGAGAGATATTATTCGAATTTATTACCTTGCCAAGATCAATATTCTTGTCCTTAAAAATAGGTGTGTGTAACTGTATGTTTAAATTTATATCCAAATTAATTTAAGGATGTTCACCATGAAGTTTACCTTCAACTCACAGTAACAGTAGATCTTTACTGATTGAAATGAAGGTGACAGAATTTCAAAATACCACTCTGTCCATATTTGTAGGGCCAGACTTCAGAATCTTTGGGGGTTTTGTTTCTTTCCCTGGGGAAATGTGATGTGTCTCAACATATTTGATTCATGGCTATCAAACTTCACCCAGGAATTTTAGTAGGAGATGAATCTCTCCTCCCACACTGTATATTAGTTCAATTTCTAAGGAAAAATATGTGCGTGACAAGAAGGTTCTGCCTCTGCAGTGAAGCCAGTAGGGAAATGGATGCATATCAGAGGAAGCTGAAGGAGGCCAGGAGACACCAAAGAAAGGTGATGAGGATTTGAATCTAGTCCTGCACGGCCTCTCTCAAAGCCATGGTGTTAACTAGGAGTTGCCAGCTGGTGGCATTTCAGCCACGTGTGGTTCACGGGTGTGTAGCCAGGGTGGCTGCCTGAATTTGGCTGTGGACAAGCCCAGGCTGTGGGGACAGTATCTCCAGTTTGCCCTAGGATCCAAGCAAAGTCCCAGCTCTAGATCATTCCTGAGTGGAGCAGAAGCATTCATGGAGACCCAGGGACACTTCTCATTTGAGTGCTCTGGGGATGGTGGATCTTGGTCAAATGAGGATAAGGGGGAAAAAGGATTAACTTCACCTTTACTTGCTCTACCAGTATTTACAGCCTGATGTAAATAGTGTTTACAGAAACTCTGTGCTTGCACCATAACAGGAGACTGGCTTAGAGAGAGAGTGCAACCCTCCCTCTGGCCCTTATGAATTTATGAGTTCGCAGATCCTTCCCTGTACTTAAAAGACCTCTGCTGTTGCTAGCTGAGCATCTGTGCATGTCATCTGTTTGTAAGCAGCTGTACAGCAGTCGGAACAGGCAGCACTCTCCTGACCCATACATTATTCCGTGTCCCCAGTTCAGAGTGCCCTGCTCAGAGGCACCAGCAGAGGTGCACAAACCACAGAAGAGCTTGGGCTTGCAGTGGAGGGACTGAAGGAACTCACCTGTCCTATGCAGCCAGATCCTTGTTTCTTACAAGTCCACATCTCAAGGGGTATAGAGAGCAAAATAATCCACCCCTTGCTTCTGCAGCAATGTTAATAATTTTCTAGAAAGTGAGATGTAAGGAGATGCCCAAGGCTGGGCAAAACCTTGATCTAAGGTTTTATTCTTTGGTTGAAAAAGTACCATGGAGGCCAAGCTAGTTGAAATAATGCTCCACAGGTAGCTCACAAATGAAGCAAAGAATATTTATCTCTGAAGTTATAAATAAAAATGGATTACAGGATCATTTAATCAGAACTGGGTACTGACTGTAGAAGGAGCAGTTGATATGGACTTCAGAAGCTCCATATAACCTATTCAATATTCAGAAATATGAGTATAAGTGGTAATGAGCACTGGTGTACTTTTATTCCATTCTATTTTCTGTGCATAAAAATGCAGGTATATTTCTGTGAAGAGTCATTATGGCGTTCCTGAAGTATACTGATCCATTTTGATGACTCTGCTGAGTATTCAGGATTAAGTGATGCAGATTTCTGACTTCTGAATTAGAGGTGTGTTTTGTGGTATATTATATTTCTGCCTCAGTCTTCCCATTTATGCAGTGGAGGTAAAGCTATCTACTTTCTTCAAGGAAGCAGTGGTGGGATTATAATATTTATTTAGGATTTTAAAAATGGAAAAGATCAGACAAGTACAAATTGATTTTATTACAACCATGCCTTGCTTGCCTTACATATACAGTAAAAGGTGTTTCCCTTTGCCTCAATTATGAGACGATTGCGACAGCCCAGAACATTCAGCAAAAGCAATCATAGATGTTGACTACACCCACATATTTCTGAATTTGGTGATAAGCATGCAGTCTGCATACTACAGGAATAAGCATGTACTGGTTCACATAGGAAATGAAAATACAGCAATTTAAATCAAGTGCTGATGAATTGTATCTATCCCCCTCTAGCTATTTGCTGCAATACCAAAAAAAAGTTTAAAAAAAATCAGTAGTTTAACTTCTTCTTACACAAGACAATAAGCTTTCATTCCTCTTTCTTCTGTTATGCCAATGTGTTAAAAATGTCAATGTGGTATCTTTCAAAGCCACTTCAGTAGGATCATATATTGAAGATAAAAGTGAGAAAGAAGTTGGAATAAAACTCACATTGAAATTTGAATAATACAGAGAAGTTTAAGTGTTAAAACTGTTAAACATTTCAGAGTTTCAGAGACAGGTTCATGCTCTAATCTGTAGTGTAATACACATGACAGTTGAATATAAACACACAATTTTTTCAAGTTTTGGTCTGTAAATTCCAGCTTTTCAAATAGATAGTTTTAAGTCTCCAGGCAAGTAGACTTCACTGGTTTTGAGGAATTTGTTGTTCTAAGATTCTGAAATTAAGAATGTATATTTAATTAGTAATAAATTCCTGGATTTGTGAAGAAAATGCTACTCACCAAAATAGAGAAACACTTCATCATAACATAAATGCATGTTGTTGTTTTCTCTGTAACTGTCTTTGCTTTCAAGCCTCATCGGTGACAAAGCCACGTGAAACCAGTAACTAAAATAAGCTTTCTAAACCAGGAGTTTTGCAGTCACGGAGCCTTCATTCTGTGTATGGGTAGCCAGGTTTTTGTAGTTAGTCACAGCCCTGGCTGAGCCCTCTTTGCTCCTGTCTTTGCCCTGGGCATTTATTAATCTGTTTTGGGCAGACAGTTACATTCCTTATGTTTTAAACATCTCCAAGTAGCACAACCAAGCATTGGCTCTAGTTTGTAGTTACTGGCACAATGTGGAACCTTTCTTTCTTCCTTCAGAGGATGGAGAGCCCAAGAGCGAGTCATTTGCATGAGCAATGTCTAACTGCATAGAGGAATGAGATAACAAAACCAAATGAATTTAGCAAAATTACTACTTTGACTAGCAAAAGAAATCTACATATGCTGATAAAATAATAAATGCACAGGTGCCATCACTGGTCTTGTTTCTTTGCTTTTGGAGAGTGTTCTGGGATTTTGAATGAACAGACATTACAGAGGTCAGAGTCCTCTCCCTTCACAATGTCTGTTATAAATGGATTCTCTGGTAACAACCTTGAACCTGGGTTTAAAAGGGCACATGAAGGTTATTTTAGAAATGTTCCTCTCATGCCTACATCAACATTGTACCTATGCTGTCCAGTCTCCAAACAAGTCTGTGCTTCCAAGAGATAAAAATTCTAACATATGTATGTATATAGAGATACACATATTTATATCTATATTGACTGGTTTTGATTTAATCTGGATTTATGAGACAGAGGAAACCTGAATAAAGGCTTCAGCAATCTGTTTTAGCACTAGGCATCAAGGAGATTTCCTAAGAAAGATTTCCCCACTTATCTTCTTCAGAGGGTGACTTTTCTGTCTGCTGTCAGCCATGAGATATCACAGCAGGGGAAAACGCATAGAGTAAAGGCACACCAAAGGCTGATGCTCATTACCTTGAATATACCTGAAAGCAGAGAAAATGCCCAGAGACTTAAAAAAAAAATCCAATTAATTACCTCAGAAAGAATTCTGAAATACTCTTGAGTGCAATTAATGTGGATGGGTGTTGAGTTTGGCCTAAAGCCTGACCTTAAGACTTCTCTTGTACAGCTGAATAGATGTAACCAGTAGGTCTGTGGCTGCTCACAACCTGAAGTGTGTCTTGTTAAGGGAAATGGTAGAAAAAACACTGAGAACGTAGACTGACAAGATACATAGTGTTTAATATTTGTAGAGTTTTAACAGAATTTTTTTTATTAGCAGTTGACACCAGGATCTTTCAGCTAACACTGGGACAGATATGAAGACACAGATGAAATAGGAAACAAGGATTTCTGCCCAAAGTTCTAGGAGAAAAGAGAAATCACTGTAGTGCCCTGGCTCTGCCCAAGTTTAGAAACAGCTAATGAATATCAGTGAGCACCATACATTTTTTTCATTTGAACTTTTGGTGGATCACATAATCGCAGTGTTTTCAGCTGTCCTGGCATTTCTTGCAGGACTGGGTAGGGCACACACACATAAGTTCTGCCATGAAAAATAGCCTTACGAGTAAGAAAATAACCTTTTGGAATCTGAACTGCAAGACAAATACATGGATTTTGCCATATGTTGACATAATTTGGCAGTCTTATTAATCTTCATAAATCAAGTTCTACAAATAGATTCACAACATGATTCTGCTGGTAGAGGGAGTCTGACATATACCTGATAAGCACCCCCATCTAGAGATCTGTTCTTTCAGTGCTTTCTTAATTACAGACTGAGTTTTTCATGCCTCCAGTTAGACAAGGTGCAACTGGGAGGAGTTCTGCCAGTGCTGGGGACAAAACGTCAGAGGAGACAGCATGACTTCAGCTGTACCTGCACAACCCCCTAAGCACAACCACACCTATGTATGCCTATCACTGAGCATATGATGGCATTATAACATACATTTCCTAGTGTGTTCTTGGGCCTGATGTGAAAATAGGAGGCAGATTCTGAAAAGATGAAGACAGAAAACACTGCAAAGCCAGATTCTGTCTTTAGGCAGGCTATGAGATGGTTCATAACTTCACTTTCCCTGAGGACCCCACAACAGGAGCTGTTTCCTCCAGTTCTTAAGGGTACACAGCAATCTTATTTTCCTGTCATGCTGACCTTCCTTCATGGCCAAAGCCCTGACAGCAGAGTTGAGACTGCACCTACTGCCACAGATGTTTAATCAGCAAACCAGGAGTGGTTGTGCCTCCCATGTTCTCTCCTCATTCATTGTGTACTACTGAGATTTGGAGACACAGTACAGGCAAGTGCCTGTGTAACTTGCACCCTTTTATGTCCCTGAAGACTCTCAAAAGGAGCAGCCACAATGTAATTCCATGTTAAATGCCATCTTAGAGATACTTGGTGGGAGTTCTCATGTGCTGCTGTGCCACTTGATTTAATTCTACCCCCAACTCAAATGGAGTGCTGGGCTGCTTTCCTGTCTCTGTTTGGATTTTAAATCCTCTCTGGATCCTGCTGATATAATCTCTGCCAGAGACAACTTATCACTAGGTATTACTGAAATGCTCCCAAGGAGCACATTTATTTCTTTCTTATTCTTGGCCCAGACCAGGTCACAAAAAATGGGAGGAATTTTAAAGAAAATTCCCAGAAGCTGATACCAAAAATACTCCTCCTTTTGCCCCAAAATCTCATCTTCCCCTGGTTTAGGGTGAGCAAGCCAAGCATGGCTTTGCTTCATCCATATCCCTGATCTGTTTTCCTGATCACCTACCTGTTTGGGGACAGAAGTGAGACAGCTTTCATATGATGTAGAAGGCTGAATAGACTCTCGAGTCTCCCAAACATCCCAGGTAAAAGCAGATGGGATGCTACTGAGAATTCCTTTGTTTAGGATGTTGGCAGTAGGCGTCTACAGAGTTGGGGTTATATATATATATATGTATGTATATAAATATGTATTCCACCTGATGCATTTTTAAAACCTTTCTAGTAACTAGTTCCATCTTCCTGTCTCCTCCACAAGTCTATGGCACAGCGAACCTGTGCCATTCCTGAATTTAAACACTTTTTTATAGCCGCTTCTCCCAGTGGCTTTTGCCAGTTCTGACCATTCAGAAGATCCTTCCTCTAGAGCAGGACGCCAGTGACAGCTGGCAATGGCTCCATCATCCATCCTATCTCCCCTCTAAATCCCTGGGCCCAAGTTTTCCTCCTCTAGCCTTGTCAAGCATATGTTTTGGAATTCATGTGCTGAGCACTTAATGAGGATCCAGGATAAAGTGTTAAATATTTGTGATCCATGGTGAAGGAATATAAAAACAGGCAAGGAAGGACTGTTAACAAACGTTCTTCTAGACTAATGGAAAGAAAATGGCAAGAGTGAGTGGAGGATTTTCCTAGAGTTGGTACCAAAAAACCAGCAAGTGTTTGAGGTAAATTAGTGATAAAAGACTCATGACAGATACTGGAGAAATTTCAGTAAAATGAATGTGGAAGAATCCATCGCTTTAATTTTTTAGAATTAACTCCTGCAGGAATGCTTAGGCTTTTATCTTCTTCTGTGTTTTAGCAGGATATACTACACTTGCAATGAATGGAGGTTTGTATTCCTTGTGAAGTAGAAGGTGTTTAATTTGTTGAGAAAACTCTTCTCAGAGAAATAACTATGTGGTTTTATAAAAAAGATGTTTTTCTTTACACATAGTAAACCAGACTCATTAGGAGTAGTTGACATGTCCTGTTTTTCTCACCATATTTTTCAGTTCTTGACACACCAGGTTTTGACTATCAAAGAGTACTAAAGTGTGTCAAACTTCCACTGGTCAAGACACCAGCCAGTAAAGTCCCCTTGTCTGGAGCAATTCAGAGGCTCCAGTCCTGGGGTCTGATTCTTTCACAGGGACTTTCAGTCTCTTCCAGAGCTCCGTGGAAAGCAGTAGGAAACTCTGGTTGCAAAGGTTTTTCATCACTTCTCATCTTAGACTTGCATTTCAGACTTGCCTTTCTAAACCTGTGTAAGGCCATTGTTTAGGAAATTAGCACTATCTCCCCAAGAAACTAAAAGCAGTGATGCACACACCCCACCCAGAATGGCAAGGGAGAAGGAATTGCTAACTATTTTAAAGAAATGTAACCTTAAAAATATCATACTCTTGATTTTTCTGTGGTGTTCCTGTTCTTCTCCAATAAATAAACTAAGCCTTAATGCATATAAAATAGATTTTAATAGAATGCAAGAATGCTTGGAAAAGTATAAACCATTTTCTGAAGGAAACTTGAACTTCCTGTGAAATGGAAACAATTCAAGAGCAAAATATTAAGATCATTCATTTCTTATATTCATTGGCCTTAAACTTATTTAATGACAGTCAGAAAAGATGGGAGAGGTGCTAGATTTATTCCAGCCACAGTGTATATATTTCCATTATTGATACTAAAACCCAAGTTATTTTAAAGAGGCTTGGAGCTTTCAGCTCACCTTCTGCTTTTAATGAAAATAGCATTTTCATAGAAAAGCTAATAATGACTTCCCTTCATTCCTTCAGATTTGGATTTTGCTGTACACTTCAGCCTTAGAATAAGCACAAGGTATAAGGTAAAACTTCCTAATGATTACTTTTATGCCTAGCCATGGCAGTAAAATAATACTCCTTTAATATATGTATATAAACATACATAAAATGTACCATATACTCTTTAAAGGTTAGGAGAACATTCCATGAGTTACTGATGTGGTGAAGATACACTACATACACTGTATATGTGCTCCAGACATGTGAAAGTCAGTGGAAAGACTATGATGTTCCTCAAGGAGAACTGGATCAGGCTCCATCTGATTAAAGAAATTTCTGTTGCCCTAACTTACGGGATTATATATAGAATATATAAAATGTCATTCAGTGGTTTTCTTTGGTTAAACAGCACTTTTTTGTTGGACATATAACACAAAGTCCCTGAGTGCTTTGTAGTTACTGCAAGAAAATAAATGCTTATACCTGAAGAAAAGCCATCTGATCAAAAATCAGGAAAGAGAAATATTATCATGGATGGTAACATGACTCCCTGGAACACCACCCACTCCTCCCAGTTTTGTATCATCTGCAAATTTGCAGAGAGGGTGTTCTCTCTCCCGTGTTCCCAGTAGGTCATTAATGAAGGTGTTAAAAACCCTACCAAAATGTAACTGTTTTCCAAAATGACCAGTCTAGAGGCAAGACACTTAGGACATGCATTCCTAATGTGTGACTCTAGGGATCAAATACCATTTCACAGGCTGCTTGGCAGAAGTCTTCTTGCACAGGGACTGTCCTGCAGGGGGACCGGTAGCCTCAGCTCGGCTCAGTACGCTCCGGGTTACCAGTGGCAGCAGTGTTCCCCTCAAAGAGGGGGTCCACCTTGAGTGACAATGCCAAAGTCAGGGCAGAGTGAACCCAAGCAGGGGGCCCATGGTGATAACCAGCAGGGGAGGAGACTGAGAAATGTGCCTTGCATGTGTCAGACAGACACTTTGAGATGTTGCATTTTTGAGGCAGTAGAAATGTAATGTCATGTTGGAGACAGGCAGCCAGTCATTGGGACACTGAAACTAAAGGGAAGGAGAGAAGAAAGGAGGAAGAGGTGCAGGCTTTTGAGCCCAGAGCTTGCTGGGGGGCAGATTATGGTGGGGGCTAGTAGGCTGCTGCTGTTCATTTCAGTTGTGATCTTAGTGAAAATTAGGTTTTTAAAGAAAAAGCTATTTTCTATAAATACATTTTTTCTTTCTTTTTTTTTTTTTTCTGAGTGCATACTTGATTCTTATTAACTGTTTCTCTTTCTAAGAGAAATTACCTTTGGTGGGTCAAATATTGGCTAAGCACTCAGATTAATTAAAAAATGGTTTAAACTGCTTAGGAATGCAAATAGGATGGAGGATGAAACCTTACTGAAAAATAAACTTTAAATGATATCCTCTTGCCATAAATCTGCTTCTCCAGATGATCTTCTTCACAGTATCCCCCAAATGCCAAGGACTTCATCTGAGGTCACTTGGCTTGGAAGGCACATGGTGTGGTTTCTCTGCCACACGATCTATGTGTAACACAGTTATTTGTGTATAACTATCTGTGTATAATGCACCTTTCTCACCAGGCCTATGTTAATATTGCTCTTGACTAAATAGCAGGTCTTGGTCCTCTTCCAGTCCCAGGTCAGAGTTAACTAAACAAGGGAGACACACATGCGTGCTGTGATGGTGTGTTGGGAGACTCACTGCTCCTCTGCAGAACTGGCTCAGTTTGTGTAAAACTGCTCTGGTACTAGCATATGGACTCTATAAGCTGTAAGTCTCATCAGCTGAACTAAGGAACCATGAAATGCAAGGTGATTCCAGCAAAAGTTAAATGGGGATAGAATAACATTGAAACTGGGAGTTGATTTTGTTCTGACTTGCGTGTAGAGCTATTGCTGTAAGCCTCAGCATGAGCACTTGGCAAGGAAATTGTACAAAAATGACTTGCCAGAGGTTTGCAGTTTATGCCTGTATACATTTCTGTGGTGAAATTTATGCCTGCTAGCCAAGCCAACTTGTACCTGGCACTTCATTGGAAGACTCCTTGAAAGGGCATGTCTGTAGCCTTCGTGAGACACCAGTGCTGGAGCCTTTTCCATCGGCATCCCAGTTCTGCTTTTCATTCTGGGACACTCAGTGCCTTGGAGCATCACAGAGTCAAAGTAATCATCAAAAATATGTTTTCTGTATTCCAGAGCAATGTGATATTGCATGGGTTTGCATCATATAAAATGTCACGGTTTAACCCCAGCTGGCAACTAAACACAACACAGCTGCTTGTGTACTCCCTCACCAGAAGAATAAAGAGAGTATCATAAAAGTGAGAAAACTCATGGGTTGAGTTAAAGACAGTTTGATAGGATAAACAAAAGCCATGTACACAAGTAAAGCAAAACAAGGAGTTCATTCACCACTTCCCATGGGCAGGCAGGTGTTCAGCCCCCCCCGCCCAGGAAAACAGGAATCCATCACATGTAACGGTGACTTGAGAAGACAAATGTCATCACTCTGAATATTCCCCTCCTCCACCACTTCCTTCTTCTTCCCCCAGCTTTATGTGCTAAGCAAAATGTCATATGGTATGGAATATCCCTTGGGTTGGTTGGGATCACCCATCCCAGCTTTGTCCCATCCTAACTGCCTGTGCACTCCCAGCCTCCTCACTGATACGGTGGGGTGAGGAGCACAAAAGGCCTTGGCTTTGTGTAAGCCCTACTCAACACCAACAAAAATATCTTTGTATTATCAAACTTGTTTTCAGCACAAATCCAAAACACAACCCCACACTGTGAAGAAAATTAACTGTCCCAAAACCAGCACATAAGTGCTGAGCCTTAGAGCAGAAAAATCATTAAGAAACTACTTGTGGAAATATACTTTTCTAATCCTCTTCACTTCACATGGCTTCTGATTAACCTAGGTGAGGAGATGTTTTGGAAAAACTAGAGTGCATTAACGATTGGATTTGCATGCCTAATTTCTGTCCCTAATAATAAAAAATTTTCCCTGAAATGTGTAAAGGCTGACTGTGCAATGGGAATTTTGCTCAATCAAAAATCATACAAGGATTTCTACTGGGAATACTGAATACTCTGCAAAGGAGCAATGACTTGTCAGGGGATAGAGCACAGTATTCTGTGGAGAGAGTTTCTTCTCATCCCCATGACTTCCAGCAGCTGTCAGGGAACATGCAGACATCCTTCAAGATAGTTTTTTGGATTTCGTGCCTGCTTCCTATTGAGTGAACAAATAAAATACATCTGCAGAGCAACAAGGCAGGTGTGAGCTCAGTATATAGAACTGCATGTCTTTACTAACAGAGTAAGGCAGATAAATAGCTTGTGCCTTGTTTGGTAGGCAAGAGGCACACTCACAGGACTTCTCACAGCAAGTCTTACAACTCACTGCAGGTAGGCTCTGAGCTGGGGTCTTGTTTGCTTTGAAAGAATTGTTCCTGATAATGGCTGTTTGCAGGTACATCCCACAGGTTGCCCTACATTGTAATTCTCTGATGTGAGTTCTGAAACAGCTTGAGGGAATAATTTGTCTCTGCTCCAAGTCTTCCAGTATAGCACAAAACCACATGAAATTCAAAAGCCAGACCAGATGCCAACAGAAAAAGTGAAGTAGGGTATTTCCTATTAAGCTGCATCTCAGCATCACTGCTGGGTGCAGGTGAGGGGACCAGTGAACTGGACAAAGCAACATATGCACAGTCCTTGTCTGCAAGCAGGGGGGTGATGAGGGTGAAGCACTATGGTGAGCGCAGTGCCCTGTGCTGTGGGAACTCCCCTTGAGATTAATGCGAACACTGCCCAGGACTGTTCAAATTAGGAATAGAAAGGGAAGCATAAGTAGAAGCAATTGCCTTTTAGACATTTGACATGTTCTTCCTCATCTCTTGTACCGTTTCCAGTGTATCTTGTCACATGATACCTTTAAAATTAAAAGCAAATTAGCTGTAGGCACCAGTGTCTCCTGGTTGTGCACTGGAACACCTTATCTGCCTTCTTACTCTGAATCCAGTTGGGAAACTCCAGTTTGGACAATGAGTACCCATATTTAGGTATGGCAACAGTGGTCATGATTCTGGCCTCTGAGGACCTGGCCCTTCATGACTTAAAAGGGCAATGGGATTTTTAGCCTTTCACATCATTTACATGGTTTTAAAAATATGCCCCAAATTTAGCTCATGTTGCTTGTTGTTACAACTTTTCTTATCAGTTTTCTGTTTCTCTGAGGATAGTGAAGGACTGTGAAAGATGAACTACAGGCTGCTCACCCAGTGGTAGCATAGCTTTATTCCAGAATCCTACAAAAGAGCTGCAGTAAATCCCACTCCAAGTGTCATAGGAGGTAAGAGAAACTATCTGACATTTCTTTCTTAGAAACTTTCAGTGCTGAAAGTCTCTAAACTTTGGCATTTCACCAAAATCCACAATCTCCACCACAAAAGTAGAAGACATCTAAAAAATAGGTCCCTTTCCAGGAATGACACAAACAGAAATGAATACAGAGAGAGGAAAAATCTCCCACTGTTCAAGATAGATTAGACATAATATTTCCTTTTTAAACTTATAGGTCGCTGGGGATTTGGTCTTAGAGAAATTACTTTCCAATTACAATTCTCAGACCTGAGTTCTGCTCCTCCCACAACCGATTATTTCCCAGAAGTAATATTTTTCATATTTTTGTTTGGTTTCTTTCATACTGAACAAACTGAAACCAGGAGTCTGAAGAGAAAAAATCTTAAGACAGTTAGCTCTGAAGAAAGTCCTTTCCCCTCTTCTGCACTTATCACAATTTAGTAATTTACCAAAACTGTTATAAACACACTTGCTACCCAGGCAAATTGTAGCAAGATTGACCACCATTCTGTTTGACTGAATTTTGCAGTATACTTTTAGGCCACTTAATATAGAAGAATCTGCTCCTGCAAGAATCATGGTATAGCCTCAGCTCACATTTCCAGTACCTCTGTTTGTGGCTTTCACAAAGACAAGCTGTTTTTCTGTTCTTGAGTGAAGTTTATTATACAGTGGGCAAAACATCAAAGGGAGTGCTGGACCGAGACATAAAGTAAGCCACAAGGGGCACACTATTACACTGGAACAGTCTACATTTTTCAAATGTTAAAGATAGGAAATATTTTAAATAGTTTTTTTCCCCTTTTTGCTAGATGTGTTGCTCAGTATGCCTTGCCCATGTCTATGGAGAGAGAGCTACCAGCTCCCTGTGGGACAGGTACACTCCTTGGGGCCAGCAGGCCAGGATGGGACATGCAGTAGCATCTTTGGGATGGCAATAGCAGCTGGGGTGGGAATGTCCAAAATTGCTGTCAGAAGCTGGCTCACCTGAGACTACATCTGGAGCCAGATTTCAGCACACTGTGTGGTGTCAGAGGAGTGGAAAATTCATCCAGGCTGATAGTGGCTATAGGCACTCATAGTGACATAATAGTCAAAGGATTTGACCATCTTCTACAGCTATTAAAATTTTGACCTGTAGCCTGTTGGGGATATTCTATAGCCATTTGGTAATGGATGACAAGGATATGATGGGAAAATGGTTATCACCTGACGTTTATTGATGCCTCTCACCATGTGAACACAACACCCTTTTGTTCACTATGTTTCAGCTTCAGCAAGTGTGTGTATATTTGTAAGCTATTCCAGCCTAGATGAGAGTTTGGTATTTAAGCATCTCTTTTGGCAGTAGGAGAGGTGAGTTTAAACCCCCTGGGGGAATGAAGGACAAAAACATCAGTCACTTGGAAAAGCTTTCATCACAGGAGGGTTATACGAGAAGGTGAAAAGGGAAGGACTTCTTAGACCTTATTTTTGGTGAAATTCTTCCCCCTCTAGCTACAGACTTTGTTTATGTGTGTTACCAGCACAATAGCATGAGCTAGAAGGTCACTTGTCTCCCTTTGGACTTACATGACATTATTGCTAAAGCCAGCAGGCTGGAAAATGGAAAGCTTTCCAGGACTGCCTCGTCTCCTGTTAAAGACAATCCAGGAAGCTGTGCAGCCTCTGTGCCGAATACCCAGAGTTATAGTGAATCCTGTGGTTACTTGCTATCCTTCAGTGGATATTCGAAAAAAGAATACTCTCTGAGGGAAGCGTGTTATTGTGAACCTCTGAAACACTGGTGCTGGAAGTTCGTTTGCTCCACCTGCACCCATATTTTCGTATCTCTTATTGTCAGCTGTCCCTCACCATAATGGTGATTGCTGGGTAAAAACCCCCAAAGCATAAAAGTTCAAAAAGAACTTAATTAAAGACCAGGTTGGATGCTCAGCTGATGCGAGCTGGCACAGCTGAATAAGACAAGACAGCTGCTCCACACCAGTATGGGGAGAGGTCCTCAGCTTCAGACTTCCAGGAAAGCAGTACATATGTTCAGGAAAGGGGGAGACTTTAAAAATGGCAAATACTTTCTCACTCAGTCTGACAAGCAAACTTCATTCTCATTTACTTCAGAAAAATGGCATTTAGATTTTGAGAAAATTTGATCATAACAATACAAGCATTTTCCAGTGATGATCATACAGCTGAAATTTTATCCAAAAAAGGCAGTGTTGCTTTGGTGTCAAAGGGACTTGTTGGTGTGAAGGATTAAAGATGCTACAGCCAGGGCAGAAAGTGCTGTCTATCATTAAAGAAGTGTCACACTTTCCTCTGAAAGACTTTCAGGCTGAAATTCTCCATTCTGATTGCTTTTTTTCTGCTGAACTGCCTGGGAAAGATTTCATCAGAAGTCATTCAATCCTTTCAAACAGAGCAACTGGGAAAAACTGCTTTGCCTATAGTGAAAAAAGAATTTTGCATCTATATTACTAAGCAGCTGCATGTTTTACAAGGGAGAGGTAGGCCCCTCACTCAATACATGGAAATAGTGGCATGTCCAGCAGCAGAGTGTAACTCCTTGGTTACCTGAAGCCCTACAGCTCTGTTCAAGGCACTTGGAGGATGACATCCCTGTCTTGTGTCTAACACAAGTGATGAGTCAGTTAAGGCTTGCAACAGGGAAGATTAAAACATGACAAGAGCACTGTGAGAAGAGACAGGGATGAAACACCAGCAATACATACTGGACCTGAAAACATTACACAGAGGAAACTGGGACTGTATTAAAAGAAAAAAAAAGATGGAGCAGAGGGAACGGCTGAACCAGGATGCTATGGAGAGACTGGGAAGGGAATTAGACAATGAAAACTGCGAGTGAGATGAGGAAGTGTGTGTGTGTCTGTGTCTGTATGTGTGCATGTGTGTGTTTACATGTGTGTACAGGCAGCCCAGCCCCTGCACAACTGTAGAAGGAAAGGTAATGAACTGGGGGAGAAAAAAACAGGCCAGGAAGTATCTAGGAGTTAACATGAAAATTTCCTTAACCTTTTTTCAATAACTTTGCACATATACTTAGCTTTACAATTAGCTTTCATCTTGTCACTGCTGAAAAATGTTTTGGGAGCAGTACTAAAGAGTAAGGTAGAATTTCCTCAGCTGACTTGGGCATCTTGTATTGAAACCATTTACTGCTCCCAAAACTGTGTATGAACATGACTTGATCTTACCTCTTGTTCTCCCATTGCCTTGTGAAGGACCAGGAGCCAACACTGTTATTCATTTGTATCAAATCAAGCAGCTCTGTTCACGTTAGGATATACAAGTTGCACTTTTTCCTAAAAATCTTAATTTAGATGGTCTGATTTTAAACTATCAGCTGGCCCCAGGTATCAGCCTGCGGATGAACTCAGCATTTTGGTGATGGAGTCAGGAGTGAGTGTTCAGGAGAGGCTGTATCCCGCAGGGCAACCTTGCCATGTGGAAGAAGTCACAAGCTGCATATAAGACATGGCCTTTTGGTCACACAGTGAGCCATCTTGCCTACTGCTCTGTGTAGTCCTTTCCCCTTATACATAGTATTCACAATTGTTGGCTTAGGGATACTAGAGGTATGCTCCTGCCTCATCCTTTTAGCATAAAGACACATTAATTTGTCTAATTCCTTTTTGAACATGCTAATACTGTCTGCCTCCACAAGCTTCAGAGACTCACTTCTCACTGTGTCAGCAAATACTTTCTTTTATCTCTTTTAAACTGATCTTTTGGTAGTTGCCTCAAGTGTCCCCTAGATCCCATTCAAGGTCCTTGTAAACAACAGTGACATGTTTGGTTTAACCAGCATGTTCATCATTTGGTAAATCATGATTACCCCACTCCATCAGCTCCTTCACTTCAGAATGAAGTACCAGTATTTTCAGTCTTCATAAGGCAGTAGCTTCAACACCTCAACCATTTTTGCTGCCATTTACTACAAGAATGCATCAGGGTGGTTTGGTTTATTTTTTTTAATGTAGCAGTAACATTACACCCTCTGTCCTGTTCCTAATAACCTTCTTATGATTTCCAACATTTTATTGGATTTTGTTTGCCATTGCATACTGAGCTGATGATTTCAGAGAACCATCAACAATGGCTCAGAGACCTCTTTCCTAAGTTGTAACTCGCAGTTCCAAGTCTGATGTGGATAATATTTTCCTAGATACATTACCCTGGATTTATCTATATTAAAGTTCATCTGCCACCTTTGAGCCAACTCAGTTTGGTGATGTCTTCATGGCCTGCACAAAACTTGACTGTCTAAAAGAACAAAGTGCAATGACAGCAACTCCATGGTATGAGCTGATTCATGAGCCACTTTAAAATAGTTGACCTGGTTAACTTTTATAATTCCCTAGGAGAAAAATCCCTCCAAAATCCCCTTAAGGTTTGAAGGCTAGTTTCTACTTCTCTAATCTAGTGGAACTATGTAGATTTCAATCACAAAGATTTATAGAAGTCAATAAAGCCAACTCCGTCCTGCAGGGACAAGAGCAAAGGGTACTGTCGCCAGCTACCTCTGCGCCACAAAAAGGGACTTTGCATCATATTTGCGTCCTAGCATTTTTTGGTAAATATGAAATTTGTAGTACAACCATAGTGACAGAAGTACAAAGGTAAGCACAACACTTAAGTTGTTGCTCTGTCTTCTTATAAACAAAAAGATGAAAAAGTAAGCCCGATGCTGTCAGATGAGTCACCTGAGTTATGGGTGCTCCACTCTGGGAGCTGTTTATTCAGAGAGGGGTGGGTGGGAGCCCTGCGGAGGGGCTGGCAGGGCGGTCCCGCAGCGGGAGCGGCTCCCGGCGCTGGGGCTCCATCTGCCGGTACCGACCGCGGCTCTCCTCTTACCAAAAGGTACATCGGATGGAACTAAATTCAGCATGGATCTCTTCTCCTGATACCCCTTCAGCCAGCAGTGCTACTCAGATCGTTGAGACCACTTGAACTTGGTGATAATGCAGCAGCTTTAGGCAACATTGCACCTCAAATACCCTGTCCAACATTGCCAGCCCTAAACCATTCACAAGCCATAAGTCAGGTCCTCCAAAACAATGAGATTCTACAAGTGCTGATTTTTTGTCTTGGAGACTTCACACTTTCTAAGTCTGTCACGGCCACAAAGGCTATTTGCCCCTTAAAGGCAGCAGTAACATCCTAGCAGCAACTCACCCTAGCAGGAGGACCTGAAGAGAAACACCAAATGACACAAGGCCAAGAAATCTATAATACCATTAGTTTCAAAGGTCAGCTCTACTTAGTGCTGAGGGAAAATTCTGCTCCTACTTCCATTAGTGAAATTCCTCACTGGCGACTGGAAGTTGCATTTATATAACTAAAAGAGCAGTTTGGCCTCTTGTTCACCACTAAATTTCTCTCTGAGGTAACTGTCTAAGAACATTTGCTCCAGCTGAGACTCAGACTTGTTGTTTGACAATTTCATTATTGCATATATTTAGGTTTTTATTATAGGTCAGGAGTTGGACCTTGGACTTGGTCCAGGAACAGCTGCCACTGCCATGGGTAAATCAGGCATGTCTGAGAATTCAGATGACACCTCTGTCCAAGTCCTGCTTTCTGTCCCCCAGATCATGGATAGTTCATGGCAATTGGAGCCAGGGAACAGAGGTAGAGGAGAACTACTCCTGCTGTTCTCCCAACTCTTAGAGCTGATACCAAGTTGGAAAGTGGACCTGAAAACAATCCCCCTTCTCTGCTCCTGAATTTTGGGTTAAAGCATCTGGTGATGATTCATCTTGCTTCTTATTCCAAGAGCTCAAAGCTCTAAGCTGGCCCTACAGGTTCCCCAGGGCTTTAGATCTCAGGCCAAGGCATTTACAGTTTGAAAAACAGGTATATTATAGAGCTAAATGCTGGATTCAGATTAAGTGCTGGATGCCAGATTTTATACAGGAAACAACCATAGCCAAGTACTAAGGTCTTTCTCTCCTTTTCTAACTGGTAGCCCCACCTCATTTCCTCATTTGCCGTAACTTTGTATCTTATCTTGGTGGAATCACCTGAAGACCATCTATGCTCTTTTGTGCTACTGAACAGGGCATCATATTCCAATACAGCACATTGGGTTTTGGGTTGTCCAGGGATCTCCAGATCATTCCACATCTCCCGTCTTTCTTTCCAAAAGCAGGGGAAAGGCAGAGAGACGAGAAAATGCATTTTAAGGTCTTATTTTGGCACAGAGCTGTAACTAAGCTGGGGAGTCCACCTTGACCCAGGAGTCTGGAAATACTTCCAGGCCATGCAATTTGTGAAGAATAAGACCTATGATATCATTAATTATATTATTAATTTATGTGAAAGTATGTGTTCCACTTGAAAAGTAATCACAAATTAAAATGGCACTGATCCTTGTGTGGGAAAAAACAAAAGTCAGCAAAATGTTTATAGAAATAAAACACATTTTGCATCATTGTTTGGTAATTCTTATTGAACCCAAAACACCACCTGTAACAAAGTAATGTTAAAAGCCGACTAATGGTGGGCACTGAGAGCAGAATTGCCCAAGCCTGTAATCAGTTCACCAGGAAGCCCCATCACCTTCGTACAGGGTCACGGGGCTGTGGAAGGTCCCAGCTCTGTGGCAAGAGGAGTGCAGAACCTTTAAGGTCCCTTCCAACCCAAACTATTCCACAATACTATGATGCTTTTCTCTTCAAAGGAAACAGAACTGTTCTCCAGGTTTCTTTTGATCTGCTGTTTATTGTGTGACAACACTGGTCTGAGAACATAGGCCATACCTTGCTGAGATGAACAGGAAAAGGTGTTTGGCTGAGATTAAAATCTCCAGTCATTCATTTAAGATTACTAATAATGGCACAACCATAATCAAACCCTGTATGGATCCATAGAGCTCAGTTACAGAAACAGAGTCACAGAATTTTTAAGGTTAGAAGGGACCTGTAGAGATCATCTAGTCCAAGCACCCTACCAAGGCAAGGTCACCTGGACCAGGTGACACAGGAACACATCCAGGTGGGTTTTGAATGTCTCCGTTCAAAAGAGCATGGAGGGAGACTCCATGCTCTCCCTGGGCAGCCTGTTCCAGTGCTCTGCCACCCTGAATGGATAGAAGTTCTTCCTCACATTGAGGCAAAACTTTTTGCGCTTTAGTTTATGGCCATTGCTCCTCATCCTGTCACTGGGCACTACTGAAAAGAGTCTGGCATCATCCTCTTGGCACCCACCTTTGAGATATTTATATCACAGAATCACAGAATGTTCTGAGTTGGAAGGGACGCACAAGGATTACTGAGTGCATAGGAATCTCTCTGGAGACAGGCACAGGAAGTCTAGACATAAGTGTTTGAATATTTTGTCCACAATCTCCAGAATCCTTACAGATATTTGCAATAACCCCATGGCATGAGAAGCGTTAAAACCACACCTAGGTATAATGACGTTTGATCACTGGGTTCCCTTGAACAGCTTGACAGGTTAGTTGCCAAAACTTAGCTCAGGTTTCTGAACTGAAAGGTGCTGTGTCCTGGCAGGTTTAAGGCAGGTAATATTTTGCTAGCACCAAGAATTTAGGGCTCAAACATGCTGTATAGGAGGGAGCAGCTGAAACCTGCAGATTCCTGACGACTTGTTTCCTCTCAAGATATAGCAGGTAGATCAGCATCTCAAACAGGAACTCCATGTAGCCTATTTACAACTGGATAACAAAAATTTGTTAGAACACCCAGAAACTAGCAAAGCCAATTTGGCACGTTAAACCTCCCTTTGACTTATAATCTTCCCCAGTCATTCTGCCTTTTAACCCCATGTAACTAACTGCCAGAGTAATACCAGGACAGAGACAGGAGTGGGACAGGCCACACACCATCCATACTACATTGCTTCCTTCCAGCCCACAGCGGGCAACAGCAGGGCCTGCTGGGCAGGGCACAGGAAACTCTCGCCTGAGAAAACAGGTTTCCTTTTCCTGCTCCACCACAGATCTCCCGTGAGAGGCCTTTGGCAAGCAAGTTGTTCAGTGCCTCTGAGTTTCCCACCTGTGAAATGCAAATAGCACTTCTCCTCTTTCCAGGAGCACCTTGAGGATAAATAGAGTAAATTCTGAGCTGGTCAGGTTATAAGGGTATCTAGATAAACACCATAATTGACTGAAAGAAACCTAACCCAGTGGGAGAAAGGGGTACAGTCATGTTGAACTCAGCTTCTTTAAAAAAAAAATAAAGACTTTCCATTGATGTTTACTGATTTTAGTATATCAGATTTGCTTTTTCTTCTGATGGTTTCCTCTGTGTTTCAACAAAGACTAATGTGTCATGACCAATTGTACAAATTACAGCTAAGAAAGAAATACAACATGCTCTCACTTTCAAATTTTTCTTTTTGTAAGATTGAAAAGAGCAATGTTCTATTTGCATCTCAGTCTGAGAACTCATGGTTCACTATTATCTACAGACAAAAACCTGGAAAGCTTTTCTGTATGACTTGGACAGCCTGGCAGAGAACCATGAAAGGCATCAGGACATTTGTGTTCCTAAATTTCACAGTATTTAGAGAAAAATAGAACAAACAAGATATCAGGGCTTTAAGCTCTCAATATTATTTTTTCAAATTAAGATGGAGAAATTATATCAACAGTTTTTGAAGTTATAAAGCAAACACAAAAATAAAGTGATAGAGGAAGTACAGTGGGAGTCAGCATTGTCATCTGGTTTTAGAAGCAAAAAAGAAAGAAAGTGCTGGTTTACTGATTATCCAGTGGTTTTTTGTAATTTTTATGAAAGGCACAGATTTGTGTGATCACTGTTTCTGCCCCCCTCACCTTTTACAGCTGTGTTTTACAGCTCTATTTTAAGGCAGCATTTTACAGTAGCATAACTTTACACACATCAGGAGTTATAACCAAGGTACACAGCCAGAGAAATCATGAGAATCTGAACAGACTGACCCTTGTAGATCAATAACCACCACAGGACCTGAGTAATTTTGGATAACTTCCAGACATTCAGCAAAGCAGAAGCAGAGACAGAACTCCTGTGAAGCACTTGATGTGCACACTTTTGCACAAAATTCTAACAGTTTTAGCTTTCTAAAACGTGCACTTTCATTTCTCTTTAGGAAAAAGCAATAAACTGCTGCTTATCCCTGCACCCTCTGAAGGAAAGTCTCCTTTGAGGCTCCTTCTCCTTATTTGCCAGCAGTTATCACAGAGTGGTATTCAAAACACCATGAAATGTTTTCTAAGAGTAGGGACCTGCATGGTATCTTAGATGCTGCTGCACTGCTACTTTGCATCAAATATAGATGTTTGATGAAAACACTATTTGGCATCTGCGGTCTTCTTTCTTTCACCTTAAATTAGTTGAGATAATTTATCTCTTTGTGTAGCCTCCTACGCCTTCCGTTCTTTGGAGCGGTCTAAGCTTGTGTCCTTCAAGGTCACAGGCTTGGGGGAATTTTTGTACATGGAAGAATGACATTTATTACAACCAGCTTGCACCTATCCCCTAGAATACCAATCACCAGGATTACGTATTATTCCCATATCAGTATTTGCATATAGACATCCAGCATGCACATACCATTCCTGAGTCACACCTATCTTTTTAGATTCCAGTACAAAGTAATACCAAATTAACTACTGACTTTTTTCTTTTTTTTTTTTTTGAAAGAATGTACCTGCATGTTCTGGTGTGTCTTTCCTTAGATCTTCCTCAAAGTACAGTGAAAGTCTTTGCATAATAACAGAAAAATTTCATTCTTCCATTTCACTTTAGCTGTGAAAGCCGGTCTTCATTACTGTAGTTTTTACCTTTATCTCTTTTCTGTCCTTTGTTTGTCTTTGATACTTAAGAGGAAAGTTCAGTCTTTCCTCACTATGTAAACAGTTTTCATGCTATGCTAACTACACTCTGCTATCTGGACTTCTACAAGTAGATTAAGAGACTTGAATAGCACCCATCAATCATGATCTTTACAGCTCAAATTTGAACTTGGAAGCAAGATACAAATGCTGACTAAACTTGGACAGTTTTTCAACTGACACCACGTGTGGGATTCATACTCTGTAGATTTAAATAGGTAAAACAAAGATCTGCCCTCCATCATCCCAGCTGGCTGCCAAGACAATAGCTGTGGCATGCACAGTCTGTGGTGTGCAGCACACAGCCAGGTTGCAGGATACAGGAGAAACCACACCAAAGATCAGCACCCATTGGAAATGTTGTAGCTCACCTTCCTCTTCTCACTAATATTCATGCAGCGTCACATGGCAAAACAGCTGTGAAACTAGTTATAGATATATGAAACCAGTCCCAATGCAATTGTGCCTTCTCAAGAAATCTCAGACTTAACTTTGTATGTCTAGCATCAGTGAGTTAAAGTTGCAAGGTAGTTTTTTTGACACTTTTCAAAGACAATATTAGTAATCAGACTACTGCCATAAATATCTTAGGTAACTTTAATGCTGCTTAGCATAAGTCTTTGTTATATACTTTTATCCATATACTCCAGTGTAAATGTATTTTATGCATATGAAATATTTTTAAAAGTTTATGGCTCTAGGTAAAATGGTCACAATTTTTTTTTCCTAATACACTAATTGCAGTGAAACCAGACAGTGTACAAAATCTTTGGAAAAAAAGATTCAGAAAACAGATATACAAAAGCATCTTGCTGTAGTAGTTCAGGATTACCAAGTGGTTCTGTAGTCAGAATGGCTGCCACTCACTGCTCTGTCACCCAAGAGAACCTGTCCTGGGTTAGCAGGGACTGCAGGGCACTGCTGAGGGTGGTTGCCTCTCAGAGATCCTTGTACCTGACAAGTTTGGTAAAGTAACTTCCATGGCAGACACCACTGTTGGCTCAAGGAGAATAAGTAGGCCTGGGAATTAAGGAAATCCTGTCTTGCCTTACCCAACCACTGCTGGACTCTGCAGAATATTCAGGTGCACTGGCAAGATGTAGTGAACAATGTGTTTTACAAATGACAGGGAGCTTTTACTCTCCCAGGTTATCTATTTGGCACTGTTCACAAAGGCAAAAGTTATTTGCTAGCATTATTAAAAAAATGTTTCACCATCTGCAAAAGGACATGAGTGTCAGGGAGCAGAGCATAATGTTATCATTTAGTTTTGCTAAATCAATTATCTATATATAAAATTGCATGTCATTATACAACAGGATATTCAAGAAAGGCTCAATTAAACTTCATTTGTGCGAAAAGCAAACTCCATAGTGGGCGGACTGCTTTGCATTCCACTGCTTTCGGTAAGATGTTGCATAGGCATCTGTCCAAATAAAAACACCTTTACAACACTGCAGGTTTAGAATGCAACAAGTAACACATTGCAAGAATTGAGGTCAGACATTATTCACCATTTGGTAACATTCCATTCAAATGATATTGACTCACATTATACCTAACAAATGCAGCAGTTGAAGTAACCAAAACAAAGCTGTACTCCAACAAAGTAAAACAATGCAAATATTTGTTAAACAAAAATATACCATGTATATACACACACAACACAAATGCACTGTTTCATTTTGCAGTATAAATAGATCTGATTACACTAACTTCCTAAAACTAATGGACTACTGATTGACAGTCCCAAAAAGTTTTCCTCTAGTATGGAACATAGTGAGCTTTAAGGATCAGATGACCATAAAAGAGTATCAAAAGATTCCACTGGATAGTTATTTAAAATATTTTCTCTGTACATCAAAATTAATTTTATATATATATACTAAGTTTGTATGTCAAAGTCAGCTTGGGCTCTGATCATGCAAAGAGCAGCACACAGAACATCCATGACTCTACAAGGAGCCTCAAGACTGGACCTGTGTGGAGTGCACGGTAATTCTGCAAAACACTTAAGGCCCAATCCCAGGACTTAACAAGGGGGACACATTTTAGCTGCCTATGCAGTTAGTATCTTGGCTTAGTTTCCATTTTCTTCCTCTTCTGATGGAGTACTAGAGCTCTGTTGTCTGCTAATGACATCTGTTTATCCCTGAACTCCCAAATACCATACAATGAGCACACTTATAATGTGTACACAATAAAAATAAGTATTAGAAAGGGAAGAGATGGAAACTTGTTGAGGAAAACCTGAGTAGGGGTTATTTGCATTTAAAATAGATTTTAAGCAGAAAAAGAATGGTCTTTTTGGAATTAGATTACAGTAAAACAGACAAGTAGCACTTAATTTGATCTGAAGTGGAACACATGGGCATTAACATCTCTTCAACTGTTATTTAGCCTCCATCTTCTTAATGCCAGGGCTGTGCTGAAACCATAACAAATTGCTGTAGCAAAGGCAAAAATCTACAGAAGGAACAGGGGGAAAAAGAACAAAAAAAGAAAAAAGTGAATCACATATTACATTGTTCTACAATTTTTTTTTCTATTCTAAATGAATATAGGAATACAAATTATTCTAAAGTTACCCCCCCACCCCCATCAAAATGTTTAAGGTAAAAATAGGTTTGGGATCCTCTAAAGTCCTCTCAGGAACTTCTTTGTTATAACCCCACTTCAACACTACCCCACATTACTACTTTTCACTTGCTTGCTTCAGCAGACATTTTGAAATAGAATATGAAACAGAATTTCTGCAAAGTTATGGGACAAAGTAAACACACGTACATACACTGAGTATTTCTCTTATCTAGATTGACCAAACATGAACCTCATAATTATTTTCAAGTGAATGCCTTTACCAGCAAACATGTAAGAAGACATGCCTCTAAACAGCAGACCTCTTTTACTTGCAGAAATAGAGAAACAACTCCAAATCTGCCCTCCTTGACCAGATATCCAGCCATTAGAACAACTTCCTGAGCAATACCAGGAAATTGCTCTTGCTCCAAGAATTGAATTGGATAGATTTGAACTGAAGATCATGCCAAAACAAAACTGAATACATAATGATGTATTTTTGTACATATGAATTAAATCATAACAACCTATTCCTTGCTTCCCATAGCAATAAAGTTTTGAATAGATGTTACACTGCCAAATATCACCTGTATAAAATGAACATGTATTTTGTTAATCATGGTATATGAAAGTAATTTTAAAAGACAGAATGCTAGCAACCATTTATAATTTTTTGTCATGTAGCTTACAGGACTCTTTTATTGAAGTATTTCAAAGGATTACATTTTTCTGTATGTTCTGACTTCCTAAACATAAACTTTTGCAAAAAATGCAAAGACACTAAAGACTACAGTTATCTGATTCACCATTTACAAGCATCTCTTAATTGAAGATACTGAGGCAAATAACAAAAGAGTCTCCCCTTCCCCTATCTTGACAGGGATTTGAGAGGCTTGAAGACTGGAATTCTCTCTTAAAAAATAGTATGGAAGGGGGAAATGGTCTCTTGGAGTCCCTAGTATCCTGTTGTCAGACAAAATTACTTAAGTGACTGTATATTCAGTGGGATCTGAACACACTAAACTAGGATTTAAGAGGTACACTTAAGGGTAGAATTTGAGATACACGCTTAGCATAAACATCTCCCTTAGTATAGGCATAGCTATGAGACATCACCTCTGTCCTTGTACCATATGGCCACACAGATCAGATGTGCTTGAGTGTGTTACTGGCAGGTGGGTAATGGTGAGGAACTCTGGACTTAAGAGACTGATGTGTCCATTTCAACTCTTCAAAGTGGTCATCTGGTTTTATCTTAAGATGAACTGAAGGTGCTAACTATGCAAAATTTATGGTATACTTTTAAGTTTTAAGGACAACAGATAACTGCAGAGGTTTTAGGAGCTTAATAAATATATCCTGTTCCCTGAGGTATGCAAGACCCTCTGTATCAAACAAAAATGTAAGAGCAGTAGTTTCAGTTCTTTAACCTAAACCTACATGGCATAGCTATACTTGCCCCTGAGGAGTCCAGCCAGAGAGAAAACGAGAGCCTGGTATATTTTCTGATACAGTTATGCACACCCACATTAGCAGATACAGTGATGATGCAACTACAGTGACAAAAATGCATTCTGAGCTTAGGCTGTCAAAAAAAGCACTCTAATAATTGCCATAAGAGACAGCAGGGCCCTGACAGATAACTTTTATGTCTAATGTGGTAGGTACATATGTGGAGCTTCACAAAGATCTAAGGCAAGCTTTTTATTCTCCATGACATGTTGAGGACTACCTAAATGGTATAAAAAAAAAAAGGCAACTGAAAATTTGAGCACAGGCATGAAATTCATACTTCCTACCTTGATAAAGGCTCAGTTGTTATCTTTTTCTTCAAATAACACTGTTTTTACAAATTACCTTGTCTAGAGATCATATATTTAAAACACTATGGTGAAGAGTATCAACTCTACACTGCACTGAAAAGTAGCTATCACATTAGCTTATACCAATAGTTTGTGCATGTTTCTGTTAGACACTGCCACTCTTGAAGACAATCCTTTCTCTCACAGCTCCTCTTTCTATTCCAGCTTGCTGTTAAGCTCCCAAGTTCAATGGCTGATTACAAGGACTTACAACAGACTTCTGTTCCCCTGGTATGAATATACAAAATACATACCGAAGCTGCTATGCTTATGTTATACTCGTGACCAGATAGAATCCTTTCTTGTGTGGTCGAGTTGAATTTGCGGGGAAAGTGATGCAGAGATGTAGTTGCTGCTTGCAGTAGAAAAGCTCCAAAATAAAAGACAAAAGTAGCCCCATGGAAAATAAAATCCTAAAGAGCAAATAACAGAATCAGTCTGGGCTGCAATACATTCTTCTCGTCTGAGTACAAATGAAATCCAACACTGAAACATGAAACGAGCACTGATAACAGTTACTTTAGATAAGCTGTGTTAAATCCATCTGAGAGTTTAACCCGGACATGTTTTCACAGTAGCTTGCAATTATAAGCAACTCAGTAACATTATTAGTGATAAAGGGCAGCTTTCCCTCTCCTCAAACCTTCTTTTCTTTCTAATTAAGAGCCATATGCTCATGTTTACGTACACAAACTAACCTCTTAGATAAAAAAGAAGGGACATAAAGGCCAACTTTATCACATTTCAAGCAGTACAACACAATCTTATAGTCCCACAAATCCCTCCTTAGCTATACCCAAAACAAATGAAAGCCCCCCTCCATGCTTAAATTTTTCTTCTGTAAATGCCCAGAAACACCTCAGCCTTGACACAGCTGAAATTTACTTTCCAATACAATCTGAATCCAAGAAATGAGGCATTTCCCTAACTCTTTCTGACTTGGCTCTACCCAATAGCCAGTAATTTAAAAGTTCTTTATGACACTGTGGACTAAAATGCCTGAGACTTAAGAGGGCAGGTGTTAGGATTTACTTTAAATATGCTTCTCTCCTGGCCCACTCTAGGCAATTCTCTCTGGTGAATACTAACTGAACATAAGGTTTAAACACCTCTCATTTCTGGGTTCTATGACACTCATGAAAAAAGTCTGGTGCCTAAACATCTTTGTAGGTTCTATTTCAGAGTCCAGTGTTCCAGCAGGAAGATCTAAAACACATTCCAGTAGAGTTTTAAAATGTCTAAAATATTCTTCCAACATCTCCTTCTGTTGTGGAGTCTGAAAAGCTGACATTTGCAGTGCACTCCATTCCTGAGTCCATACAACATACACTTTGTGCCTATACCTTTGCAGGTCTGAAAAAGCCACAGACACAATTTTTAAAACATACACAAGTACATATATGTTTTTTATGATATCTGTGATAGACAGTCTATCTCCAGCATAATGACTTCTTTATGAATTTACTTCAGTGCAATGGACTACCAGTATGCCAAGAGTAAGAACCCAGGGTACTCTGTGTGTCCAGCACAGCAGCAAACAGCATTTATATGCACTAGAAATTACTGTGACATCCTTACCTACTGCCTGCCTGATATCAAAGTGAGAATGTGCTGTGTTTCCCTGTTCAGAAACATGAAGTTTCTTTGTAAGTGTGAGATTTTATTGAAAGAATTTTCTTTTCAAATTCATTACTTGTTCCATATTTGATAGCAGCTAAAGCTATTTAAATCATACCCTAGTCAGTTTTGATAAATTACAATATAAGCTGCTACTGCAGTTCCCCATTCCACTTAGATCAGGACTGACTGCATTCAAGAGAGATATTTTCAGAAGACAAACTTTTTAATTTCCTTCCTTCTTCTGCCAAACCCTCTAATTTCCTTCTCCTGGAAGCAATTACAGTGAAGCTATATAGCATCAGTAAGGCTTCACGTTCACATGGTTATGGTTTCTGTGACCAAAAACCCCAAGATCTTATGAGGGAGAGCTTCTTGGTTTTTAGTAATTGTCAGCACGGTGCCTAACTCTCCCTTGCCTCCACACTTGTATAATCATTGGAACCTCATACAAAGCATATGTAAAATACAACCAGATCTGCATGATAAATTGATTCACATCTAATTTTGTAAATGAGTATGCTGTGAGTCAGGCTATAAAGGACAGTATTTGTCATACCATCTGGTTTAATACTGTGATGTACAGTGATGCGGCTCTCCATAAGGTCCATCTTTTCCATTGCGTAGCATCTTATTTTTTAAATATCTTTATTAGCATTAACGGATATAGTTACAACATAAGGTATTACTAAATGCAGGGCTGCATTTATAGTAACAAAAGTAATTTGTTTCCAGCAATTAT
Source organism: Xenops minutus (assembly GCA_035221455.1). NCBI lineage: Eukaryota > Metazoa > Chordata > Aves > Passeriformes > Furnariidae > Xenops > Xenops minutus. The sequence continues at coordinate 137,666,682 of JAWWEE010000074.1, read as the reverse complement.
TGCAACAGAAGGTAAAAAAACCCACCTTGTGAAGTGCTGCTAAAGTTCCGTGCCAACAAGTTATAGAACATTTAGGTACTCATAAATAGTCGTCAAATGATCTAGCTAGTCTTATTTTTGTTGACAGCTGGAAAGGGCTGGGTTTCAGCTACCAAGTGAGATATTTTTTTTTAACTTAAGATGTTGACTGAGTTACAACAGCTTTTCAGATGAAGCTGCAGATGCAGCCTTTATACAAGTCATGTAGCAATTTTCTGACATAAAGTTTTCCAGTAATTTACTATATACAGGAGGACAAAATTAACAGTACAACAAATCACTGCTAGTATCAAGTAGTCAATGTGTAACACACACAATTGTCATAAGATGAAATTCGTATAGTATTTTCAACCAATAAAAGGCTTTGTCCTTACCCAGCAACTCTTAAATAGATGCATGATTGTAAACTGGCAAACAGTTTCAATGAAACCTAGGACACTATTAATTTACTTCAGTTATGCACATGCTTAAGGGCTTTGTTGCATCATAATTTGTGAGGATGTTGCAGCATAAATCCTTATAAAGGTCTCTGTGATCATTACTCATTATTAGCCTAATTACTGACTGCATTGTGCTGGCAAGCTGTTGCTGTATGTATGTGCATTCACTGTCAAAGTCCTAAAGTTTGTTTTTAATAGAATCCAGTCTGTTACCACTGACAGGCTTTGAAGTTATCACAGCTCCAAAATCATGAAGCTCTGTGATTTGCTTTAAATACCTTTTGTTTTAAGGGACTGCCCACGAATAACCTGAACAGATTCCACAAATGTTGATACTGAAGCATGCAATTGATCATGCTACGACCAAGGAAAGTGTCATTAGGAAAACTAAGCCATGCAGGAGGAAGGTGAAAGTGATCAACAATTACAAACAGCCATACTTTAGTGTTTTAGAAGTTGCAGTCCTTTTGGAAGATTTTTTTAAAATTTCCATTCTGATTATTTTTGCCACCCCTTATTTCTCACTTCCAGTAATATAAGAGAGAGTGTGATGTCATCTCATGCTCAACTATTTGAGTACTAAAAACTCAAAGTAAAAAACAATTAATGACAAAAAAAGAGAACACAAATTAGCGGCCAATAACCTGAAGTATCCATATGATTGGCAAAAACTAGAGCAAACAACTTCCCTTTTTTAACAGGAAGGTACAGTCTGTGAGAACCACTGGCACAAGCCACAACTGATCACAGCAAGAATCAGGTTTTGTCTTCACAATGAAGAAAAGCTGAGAAGAGTATAATTATATCTGTAGTCTCACCAATCTTCCTCTAACAAAGGTAAATATTAAGTCTCCTAAGCTATAACATACTTCGGGCTATTCTGTCTTTGACCACCTAAGGTCAAAGGTCACAGCCACTTATCATTGCTGCCCTAGTTTTAAGGAATAAACCCAAAAGTCACCCAAATATTCTTTTAGGAACTGGAGGGGACCTACTGGGTGCTAAACTCCAGTCTGTGCTATCTCAGACAACTGTATCACACAGAATGTTCACAAATGCATCCTTTCCTCTACAATATTAGATGCATTTTTCTACATTGGCTTATTCACAAGGCATTACTACCACTTCTCTAACAGCCAGGAAGTATTTTCTGATTTCCAGTCTATAATAATTTCTGGCCATATAAACAAGTTTGTTGTCATGCCTTGTTAAACTAGTCCTCCTCCTGCTGCTCATATATATTCTGTGCTCACAGAAGACAAGTATACTCCTTCAAACAGTTCCAAAAGCTCCTTCAACCTCCATCATAAAACAGATCCTGTATTTCCTCTGTCATCTTTGTAAACCTATTCTTTCTTTTTCTGGTTTTGAATTCCTCTGTTTTGAAAAACTTTCCACTGAAACAGAAGGCCAGGCATTAATCCTTAGGATCAGCACGTTCCCATTAAATGATTTTCAGTTTATAAAACAAAGGGAATGCTTAAATAAAGAAAAAATCTTACCGCCTGGTTCCAGTTGACAGCAATTTTATTTGCATAACCGAAGAGGAACACAGAGAGGAACACAATGGACAGGAACCATGCAGTCACTGCTACAAACATTACCCATCCCTGCAACACTGGCAGTGGAACTTGGGTAGAAGCAACCAAAATCCAGACTATTGTTCCAAACAGCTGCAAGGGAAGGAATACAGAGAATGAACTGAGAGATAACTTTTCTTCAGTCCTTTTTGCCTAAGAACTGATATCACACTTTACACATCATCACATTACTCTTAGGAACCAAGAGGAAACACTTTCAAAGTACTCAGAGAGCCCAAGTCCTCTTCTCAGAAATAATAGGCACTAAGTGCTGATAAGACAAAGCCACTCTGAAGTTCTAAAAAGTTCTTAAAATAGTCTTAAAAATGGGATTTATGAACCCAGGTGACAGTTGTGCTGCTGCTGAAATTTTTACCCTTACTCTAATTTCGAAGAAAATACAATAAATGTGAAAAAAAAGTCTTTTTACATATGCTAAAATTAGCATGAAAAGGATGTACTTCAGATTTTGATTCAACCTCATATTGTTTAGTTTTGTAGTCCTAATCAGATGAGATATGGAACAGAGATGACACTACTTCCCTTTTTCAATGTATTTGTAATGGTAAACAGAAAGAGAACACAATAAGCAATAAAGCGAGACAGAAAACTAGAATACAGAATAAGGTGCATTGTAAATGATGTAAAGACTAGAAAAATATAGAGCTTTCCAGAATCATAACTTGAGGAAGAATTTAGCACCACCAATTTTCATTTCAGCATACTGATCACAGCAAATGAGTGAGAGGGATGCTATGCTATGATGGGAGAACTTATGTACTCTCTGGTTTAATCAACTCCTGGCATAAGGAAGGGTCCCATTTCTTCCTGCAAATTCTGCCTCAATAAAAAACGATAAACGTTTTTGTGTGAATCACAATTGTCATCTGAAGTATGTTCACTTATTACAGAAAGATTTAACTTCATAATCCAACCTGCTGAACAGTAACAACTACAATCAATTTCCAAGTAAGTTACTTCTTTCCTGTCTAAATTCTACAGATTTACAACCAGGAAGTCAGAGGCTACATTTTCAGATTCAGAGAACTTTTTTTTTTTTTTGTATCAAGGTTGGATGAGAGATACCTTTCAAAAAATGCCTGCTATAAAATTAGTTGGTTACTCTCTCATGTTTGCAACAACACATATGTAAAGATGCATTGCTAGTCTCAGTTCAAAGCTCCCAAGGCTTTATGTGTTAGTAATCAAGTTGTTCTTTAGGGTTCCTTTTTTAGCTGCTGTGAACAACCAAACTTTCTCTAGTTTCAGAAGACTGCAGGTGCAAGTCTGTTACTCACTGACCAGACAGTGAGGGACAGTGAGGAAGCAGAAGGGATAGCAGAAAGTGCCTGTTAAACGAACAAACATAGGCTATGTGAAGTGTTTTCAATATTTTGAACGTGCAAACTTGCAGGGTTCTTTAAAAATAAATTTAGAAATGTATTGTAAAGACTGCTAATCTCAGCACCCACTGCTGTTCTCTTTCCCTCACACTACACCTGTCCACTTCAGCTCAGCTGTCAGATACACAATAGGTGGGCCAACCTAATTAACCTTTTGTCCCTACTGACTCAGGGCCTGGTTTAGTGCCTGGACTTGTGTTTCAAGCTCTTTGCTCAGGTGGAGTTTTATAAGTTGTAGGGTGGGATCCAGCTCACAAGCTGAGACCCAAGCAGCTCTGACCCCAAGAAAAAAAAGAAATAAAATAAGGCGAGTTCTACAAAGGTCCTGTTTAGTTTTTCTTTCTTTTTCTCCTACTAATCAGTGCGAGGGCACTGCAGAGCCTCACAGACGGCCTTAGCTCAAAGGTCCCAGCCCTGTGTACACCAGCGACACACACACGACACTAAACACACCTGCAGCAGTGCGCACAGGACCCGGTGCCACTCTCCAGGCTGCCTTTTGGGGTTTGGGTCGCAGCTTACAGCCCTCGACATCCCGAACCACCCCGCCAGACCCACCTCGGCGGGGCTGAGCCCCGGACACGGCCCCAAGCACTGTCCCCGGCCCCACACACACACTGTCCCCCTGACCCACACACACACACACTGTCCCCCTGACCCACACACACACTGTCCCCCTGACCCGGCCCCACACACACACACACCCTGTCCCCTGACCCACACACACACACGCTGTCCCCTGACCCAGACACACACACACACGCTCTGCCCGGCCCCACCCCGACCCACACCCCCCCACGCGGGGCGCG
>JAWWEE010000074.1:137638589-137662336 GCA_035221455.1 Xenops minutus | reverse complement strand
CCCAAATCCGGCCCCGAACCCGCCCCGAACCTGAACCTGGCCCCAAATCCGGCCCCGAACCTGAACCTGGCCCCAAATCCGGCCCCGAACCTGAACCCGGCCCCGAACCCGCCCCGAACCTGAAGCCGGCCCCAACCTAAATCTGGCCCCGAACCCGCCCCGAAGCTGACCCCGGCCGCAAACCCGCCCCAAAGCTGACCCCCGCCCCGCCTGACCGGGCACCGACCCGAGCCCGTCCTTCCCAGGTCCTGCACCAGCCCCGCCGGGCTCGGGGCGCGATGTCCTGGTCCCGGTCTGCAAAGGGTTGTTATTTACCTTCTGGTTACACATATTTGGGGCTTCGAAATTACGAGGTTACACTTTTTTTTTATTTTAAAGGAACCTACTATGTTGCCCATGTGTATTTTCTTTTCGTTCAGTCGAGCTCAACCATGTACAACTGCTTAAAAGTAAATGAAAAAGTTTGTTTGTAAAAGTTTTGTGTAGGTGAGGGTCTAGGAAGGTACACATTCACCAGAACACTTGCAATGCATTTTTTTCTTACACTTCTTTGTATTTACATCTTCCCCAGATGAAGGATGTGGCATCGTGCAGCAGTTTTGTTATTTCTCCCAGTGTGGCTCAGGAAGAGGTGTCCTGACTATGGGATGGCTGAGCACTGTTTCACCCAGTGTTATCCCAGGCAGTGTTTCTGGGTGTTATCCTCAGCACATATAGCTGTGATTTTAAAGAATACATTTTAAGAAGGTTTCGTGCAAGTGTATGCAGCTTCTCTGGAAGTTGAACTAGCTTAGCTGTTAAGACTATATACCTTTATTTTTAAATGCATGATGTTTCTGGGATGTCCCTTTGTCATGACTGAAATGCCACAGCCTGATGTCTGTCTTTCCCACCCCAATCCAAGTTCTAGATGGAGAGCAGTCGGCTCCAGTAAACACGACTCATCTGTGCTGCTGCCATACCTAGAAAGTAAATAGGTTTGTGATGCTTTTAAAATGCAGTAATAGCCACTTGGCTTTCAAATCGTGACTTCTAAAGGAGGAAGGAGCAACAGTTTACATTCTTTCTTGTTCTCTCTTTGTCCGTATGCATCTTGTAGCTGGATGCCTCTTGCACTCTTAGGTAGGAGATGTGGGATTTAATCTCCATTAGGCTGAGGAAGGCACTTAGCTCAACCTCCCCTCTTTTCTCAGTGCTATACCCCATCAGTCATCCAATGAAATAATATTTCTCCTCGACCTATTTTGAAAGTGAACGTTGTGTCCCATGCATTTATCTTTAGGAAAGGACTTCAGGCTCTGGAAGTACATGCCTATGGGACCTGATTCAGATGTGTTTTGGAAAGGAATGTGATTCAGACTTGGGCCTAAGTGATTAGGTGTAGGTGGTTTGTTCTTGGGGTTGCTTTCTGGAGACCATATGTCCAATTAATTTCACAGTCTGGCCCTAAATCTGCTGAGACTGCCCTGCAAAGGAAGAAATCTGAGTGGGTGGAAAACTGGGTTGATCAGTTTATGATTCAGAACAAGAACTGTTATTGTCCTTATCTTATACAAAGAAGTACAAGTAACACTTGGTCATAAACATTTCCAGTGTTATTATCCAGCTGTGCAATAAATCTGTGTGAACTCCAGCAGGACTGGATTTCAATATTGATTACACACCAAGTGCATTCACTTTTTCTTGCTTTTAAATACCATTCCTTTTAATTTGCACATGCATTTTAACACTTTTGTTCTTAAATATTAGTATGTTCTCACAATGAAGTCTAAATTTCATTGATTGGTAGCTATAGGTATACCAAATAGATTTTTGGCAGTGCTTTTTCCTGAGTCCTAATCATTTAAATGAAATTGACTGTTTAAATTATTTTTACTGTGTTCAGGCAGGATGCACTACAGCACCATGTGGGATTGCTTTTATATTGATTCATAAACTGTTTGAGTCTTTAAAGATTTGGATTCTTTAAGAGATTAGTGTCAGGATTGCATTTTTAAATTTTCACAGCAAAAGCACGTTTGTGTTGGACTGCTTTTTAATAGCATTTTTATGTAACTAATTGCATCTTGGCATGTTACAAGGTAAACCAATGATGCTGCTTCAAGTCCATCAGAGTCAACAAGTAGACAGAAGTATATTGATTCACTGTGCATAGGAAGGTCTGTCTATACAACCACAAGGACTAAAATCTGCTCCTAAATGGCTGTAACATAAAGTTCAAACTCTTTCCCTTTCATGCTTTTATGCTTATGGCAGGCTAACTCAAAGTTGACATTGTCACAGAACTACAAAATCAGTTACTATTGATTTTAGATTATTAAAAATAATTGATGATTTAAATTCCTTGTATAGTGATGCCAAATATGCATATCTTATATATAGAAATTAAAATATCTGTTTTGGAATGCTTTAATTTCCTCCCAAGTGAATAACCATAGAAAAATTCAGAAGTTATTAAAATCTGTAGTCAGCCATAATAAAAGATAAATCAATATTTTGAAAAAAACATATACATACATCATGCTGAATATGAAAATTACTTATACAGCAGTCCTATGCTGCAAGATTCAGACTACCTTTTGTGATGTGTGGCATGATGCTTCTGGAAAAGGTGACTATTAGTAAGAATACTAGAGTAATAGGTGAAAGTAATGTCAGTGTAAGAATTCACGGTCCTTAACACCTTATCTAAATACGTTATCAGAAGCACTTTGGAAAGCGATGTAATCTCATGTCCCATGTTGCAGCGTGCCCAAGAGTGGTCTGCCAAGGTGGCCAAAGGATTAGAAAATAGAAAAAACAATAAATGACAGTAACCCTATTCTCCTGTGTCTCTGTTTACACAGAAACAGATTTACCCAGCCAGAGCAGAGCTAAGCAAGGTTTTTCTGATAGTATTAGGACCTGCTTCTTTATTCCAGTTGCCTTCTTGTTCTGCAGGAAGTTGCCCCAAAAAGTCATCTGTTTTTTTTAGATTTGCAAAGTTGCTCTTTCCTAAGAAAGAACACAGACTTTCATAATCCCATAATTAGTTACATATCAAAACCAGAAAGCTTGAGGCTGATCATATAAAATGCAGACTGTTTTGTTTATGGATGAATTAATTTAACATGCTCCTGGAAATTACATGCAGGTTTCTGATCTCATATTGGTACAAACTCTGGAGTCATTCCGCTTTAGCCAGTGAAATTAAAACACGTTTCATAAGATGAGTGATAAGGAAACCTTTTAGCGTCATTTGTATACTGTATTTACTCAGTGGTAACAGAACTTCAGGGTCATGGTGGAACCTATGCATATTATGAATTAGTGTGCAAATACACCACCTTGTTGAGGTTTCTTGGGAGGCAGTGCAACAGTTTTTATTTCTAATAGGCAGGGCCGGGCTTGTGAATGCATGATGGCCCTTTTTGAATCATTACACTAAGGTAAAAATAGCTGTTGAAATCTCTCACTTCATCCAGTTAGACTGAGCTTGGACTGTGTGCTGAAGAGAGGAGGTGAAGATAAATATTCCACCTGTTTGGGCCACCAGTCCCAGGCATGGCTGGTTACCAAACCAGTCCCCGGAGTAGCTTAAAGCAGTCTCAGAGCTGCTCTAAGCAGTGATTTCTGTCTGGCTCATAAGGCTGTGGTGGTACTCTGGATATGGCCTCTTCCTGCAAAGTGTCTTCTGTGCCCAGAGCTGTGAGATAAAAGGCATTGACCTGGCTACTTTGTCTCTCCACAGTCTCAGGATGCCCTTTAAAACAAGAAATCCTTAGCTGGCTGGTTAAGAGTATTTGAGGGTCCCTTCACACAGCTGGGAGGCTGGCATGGAGCCAGGGACCCTCCTTGGAGGAGTTAGATGGTGTTAGTGAGAACAGACTGAGGTTTCTTACCTGTTCCAATAACATCGTTTCCATGTTCCTAAGGTTACGAGCACTTAATTTGTTTGACTCGGCACTGCTGTTCTCTAGCAGCATAGTGTAAGGTGCAGTTAAAGGGTGGATTCTCTGTTAATTTACTTTGAGGAACTCCTTTTAGATGTGTGAGCGTGCAGCAAAGGTAAAAATGCAAAATCTCATCGTAGCAGAGAGGAGGATCCTGAACTGGCATGGTGCAGGAGGTGGGGTGTGTAGAGATGGGCGTGGCAGAGCTGAACAAAGTTACCTAATGGGAAAATGTCTCAAGAAGTCACTGTGCTGCTCTTGGCATAGGTGACCCAGCAGGAAATATGGTTTGTGTGGAGCGTCCCCAGAAGGGAATGTGGAAGTCTCAGAGGTACAAACTGGGAGCATGACATTCTTGTAGATGAGAATGAGCAAATAGCACTGATTATGTATGACAGAATTGCCCAGGAAAATGAGCAGATGGACTGTGCAGCAACAATACTAAATGTTTTGGTTTTTTCCCTGTCCCCCCCTGCTTCATGGTGTAAAAGAGGACCAGTCCAGCCGGTTGCAGAGGAGCTCAAGTTCAGCGGCACAGGCAGGAGGACACGCTGTCAAAGTGCTGTCAAAGTGCTGTCAATGCTGGATGCAGCACAGCACCATGCCATTGGTACTGCTGGTAGCGTGGATCTCTTCTCACTCTGTCATTCCCCAAGGCTTGATGTACTAATCTTTACTCGTAATGTATTGGCCTCTGGTCTTATCTGTCATTGGTCAGGAGTATGTATCTATTGTTTTGATGAACTAACAGTACTGACGGGAAGTCACCTTTTTCCTCAGTTGCAGTTTGTTTGCCTTTTGGGGACTGTTTGTTTTATTGAGCAAATTCCTGGCTAAAAATCCAATAGATGGCAAAGGATAATTAAGCAAAAGACAATGGTGACTTTATTTAGTGATGAATCAATTCAGGAAGGAGAAGCAGGGAGACATATTAAAATATGGCATAAAAAAGGCACTATAATGGTTGGAAATAACATAACAATGCTGCTGCAAAAGGAGCGAATCTATAGATTTCAAAGCACTCTGAATTTATTGCATTGTAAATAAGAAGGACTGATCAGTGTTAAAATGTATACACATAATTAGGCCTTATCTGATAACTGTTAGGAGGGTAAAGAACCATTTGTATGTAAGTATGGACATCTTTAAGGGTTATACAGTCGATATTTGTAGTTAGTTTCAATTTGCTTAAAACAGCAGGATTTTATTCTACTGACATGTGTTGTTACAGCAACTGTTTATAGAATTACAAGACTGAGAGGGAGGTATTCAGCTACTGAATCCCTGACAGACCTGTAATCCTTTTACTGACTATGCATCATTTCAAAAATGTCTCCAATGCTCCAGCATCCAAGCATGCAGTGCCTCTGGTGTTCACAAACTTCCTCGTGGCAGTTCAAACTGCACAGAAGCCAGTGTAACTGAGCTGGTGCCCCATGAAGTGATCCCATTCCCCCAGCCATGGTTTCCCTCTGCCTCCTTTGTATCAAAGCTAATGAAAATGAGGGTACGGAGTGGGTCAGACCAAGTCAAAACTGTTCATTGTTTCTCTTTGTTTGATTAGGTTTGTGCTGAAATGAAATAATTTTAATACTAACAGAAAAGTTTAAAAATAAACACAAAACTTATTAGTCAGATGCACTGCCATGTTCTATCCTCTTTATGGAATGTACAGTACACAGATTTTTTTCTCTTTTAAGATGATAGATGGAAAGCCATTATTAGAAGCTGTGATACAGCTTCTAGAAGCCTTCGGGTGGTCTGAGCCATGCTTCTGCATCTTTAGACACTCTACTGCTGTGCCCATATTAAGTAAAGGGGAAAATTTTATGATCACAGTTATCTGTTTGTACTGAAAGAAATTGATTTAATTGTGAAATTCAAATTGTTCATAAAGAGGTGTTTGAATGTTCTTATGTATGGGTGATTTTAGGGAAACTGGTATCTGGAGTGTATTTTCTTGAGTGAAGTTTACAGCATTTTACATCCTGGGGGATTCCAAGACCCTCAACTGAGATGAATGGATCACAATATATGAGCATTTGTCTAATTTTTTTTACTTTGAGTAAGCATACATACATGTTCTGTAACCTTGAACTTTAGATTATGAACTTACCTGCCCTCTGCAATGATAAACTCCCATAGGACACTCAGGTGTTTTCAGGAGCTGGATGCCCCTTATAGAACAGGAACCCTATTTCTAATGCTTGATTTTGTGATGTGCTTACATCCTCTGAAAACCAGCTCTGATACTGATGGCAAGTTCAAATAGTAGCTGTTTCTGATTCATCAAGTGCTGAAGATACATCAGAAGCTAAAATACTTAAGAGCAGTTTTTTTTATTTCATGGAATTATTGTTAATATATTCTTCAGGCCTATCTCAACAACTTAGTTCCTACTGAAACCAGGCCCAAATTCTTTCACAATGTTTTGGTAAGTTTAAGCATTTGATCGAGTAGGTTTTGATTCACAGGGAGACAAAGAGATTTGATTTTTTTTTTCTTTCTTTCATAAATCCTAAACCAGTTAAACTGCATTCCTGTTGGCTTGGCATCCTTCATGAAGAAATAAGTGTTACACACAGTATGTATGCAATTTCTGGATAGAAAACAATATGTAGTGCTACCAGCAGGTTTAGCTTATGAATCATCAGGGAAGGTGAGGTGGTTCATGCTCTCCTCATGCAGAGACACACTCTGCTAAGATGTGGTTTAGACTATGAAAAATAAGTTAAAGACCAACTATATCACTTTCCCTCCATGATTTTAAATGTGACAACCACAGAATTTGCTCACACATATAATGAATATTTTATTTCATTCACAGTTGCTGGCTGTTTCTTGTATTCATTAATGTCTTTATGCTTTGTTTCCTGACATCTTTCCACTTCTTGCACATGCTCTTCTTATGTAGTGGGTGTTTTTGTCCACTACAGTAAATAACTCCTCACAGGAGACTTGCACATTGTTCTCAGAGGTCCTGGATGAGGGGAGAGAATTGTCTACCAGGAAAATCTTGTAACTCATTTACAAGGCAGTAATTAGTAGAGAAAACCAAACAAACCTTAAACAGCAGCCTTCCTGCACCTTTAAGGAAAATTTTTCTTCTACCCTGGAATCTGATTTGGAATGGGAACTTATGTTCCCATATCCTTTAAAGTGTTTACAGTCTGTAGCAGTGCCCTTCAAATTCTTGAATGGCCTTGCCATTTTCTGCCTACCAGTGGTTTTGTGGAGCTATTTAAGTAGCTTAAGTTTTAATCCACAGGTATTTGGAAGAAGGATGAATCAGTGGTCAAAAAACACAGCTCATTAATTTTACATAATAGCAAAAGAATAAATAGGTCAGTATGCTGTGCCTTATTTTACTAATAGGATAGTCTAATTGTTGTGTAGTTAGTGTTCATAGGGTACTTTGAAGATGTAATTTGTTGTACAGGACTAATGTTTTGTTCATACATTTCTACATCTAGCTATGCTCAAAAATAAATACTTAACCTTGCATGAAGTCCTTTTGGGTTTCTGGTGCATAGTGAAAGACGCCGGGCTGGGTTTCAGCTGACCAGGTGCCTCTGTGTATCTCTGCTTACCTGGCTAGACCCGCCACTACAAAAAGGAAACAAATAGCTGCATTTGAGGAACAATTTGTTTTATACTAATATATATATCTGGAAATAGATCATATGAATCATTTGTGTTCTGCTTTGTCTTTGGTTTTGCAGAACATGTATTTCTACTTCTTCAGGTCCTGAGAAAGCTCTCTCTTACCTATGTGAGCTTGCATTTGAAGCATTTTCAAGACCTAGAAACTGGCTCACAGTGGGAAATAAACTGACCAGTTCACATGCTAAGCATCCGCCAACTCTGTATTCACATTTTTCTGCACTGCTTTACTTAATCTTCTACTGAATGTCTGATCATCATTGTTACTCCTTCCACTCTCCACACAATAGAGTGCTCCATGTGCTCAGGGAATGTTGTGGGGCAAGTGATATAAAGACTTCTGTTGTAATAAGGTGGGAAAATTAGCATCTCTCGGTAGACAATTCAATGCTGAGTGGTTAGTAAGACAGTAAAAGCTTGAAACATCTAGTAAGGGGAAAAGCCCAGGGTATTCATGACTGAAATACGTTTCCAAAAAGACATTACTTACATGTGTTGTGTTCTTAAGGATTGAACTATGTCTGCATCAATAAAATCAAAGCAATGATTGGCATCTGGCTACTTTTATAAAGTTATGCCTATTTTGTAAAGCACATGAGCAAAGACAAGTGTGACAAAAGAGAAGATACATAATGAAATTGCATTGTCTAAGAAGGTCATGCCTCTGCAGATGCATCCATGATCTATCATACCAGTGAGAAGGTACAGTCCCTTCACTGCCCCATCATCTGCAGATTTGCTTTTGATTAATCACAGGACCTCCACGGGATTTAAGCTAAGTATAGCACTGAGGAGTCTGAGGTATAGCATTAAGGGTCTTAGGGATTCACAACTCAGACATGCACATATTGACATGCACTTTCCAGGCATGGAGAGTTTTGTATGGTGAGCCACCGTGATTTGGTAGGCTGCTGCTGCTGACTGCAAAACGGGGTGATGGGAGTTCCCGGTCCTGCCCACCTAACAACAATCAAATGAAACTTTTCCTCCCTATGTTGAAAGATCCACGTGGAGAAACCTTTCTGGGCCAGGAGCGGGTGGGGTCCTGGGTCTGCAGTTGGGCTTGCTGCACGCAGCAGATAGCCAGAGAATTCTTTTATAAATTGCTGCTCTCCCTTACCACACAAACATAAAAGAGGCCCAGATTAAGCTACTGCTTTGATATTGCTCGTTCTTTCTTCCCCATATGACTTTAATAAAGAAATAGCAATTCACAGCTTCTGTATCTGTGCAAACTTACTACATCAGGACAATCTTGAGCAATACCTTTCAAATAACCATGTTAATTCTTCTGTCTGTGAGGCAGTTACTATTTTTATCATCATACATGATGTCAAATTGCATCTCATTAACCATTTCAGTCAGCTGAACTGCAACTGCAATATACTGTTTAAGACTGTATGTGAAACTAAATAGAGATGCCTTTATAGTCTTGTGCTGTGGCCAAAAATGTGGCAGTCCATTACTCTTGGTGCTAAACTGTTTTTTTAAAAAAGTTTTTAAAGGTAGTGAAAGAAGTGGAAAGAAAGAAATAAAGAAGTGGAACTGCTGAATGCCCATGTGAAATTGTGTTAAGTGCTTGAAGAAAATGTATTCTTAATGGGATATATTGATTCTGTGATTGGTTTTATTAGAAATAGTTTTTAAAACATTATAGTTACCATAGGCATCTGAGCCTTATGTGTGTTATGAGCCTGGGGAGAACAGCATGATAATGCTTGCACTGAGTCAGGTGACAGTCTTCAGAACACAGAAGATCATAAATTCCTGGCTGTACAAGAGCAGGAAGGGTGCTGAGGTATTCCTGCTATGATGTAGCAAGATCTTGAGCAGCTGTCTTGTATTCACTGTAGATCCACAAGCAAAGGTATCAGGAGATTAGCATGGCTAAACATGGAGCTCGATGGAGCTCCAATGCAAAAGGGGAGTATGGAGGAGATGGAAGCAGGAACAGGCTACAACTGAATAATTTTGAAACATTCACTGAGTTTGTAGTGTTAGCCTCAGGAGTTCCAAAGCCTAAATACTTCTGAGACATGGGAAGTGCAACAAGAGCTTCCACTGCTGTGTTAAATATAAAAAAGGCTGAGCAAGCGTATGTGGAACCATTGCTAAATTGAGGAGGTGATGTAGTGACAGCAGACAGGGATAAAATGGATATTTTCTAAGGTTTATTTACCATCTTTACCACCAAAGTATCCCATTGCTATGTGTTTAGAGAAAGGGTCCAAAGAGGACTTCCAGCAGTAGATGAGTGTTTACCTGGGGATTATTTGAGAGAATTTGACCAGAAAACTTTATGGGAGCACACAGACCACATCCATTGTGCCAAAAAACTGATTAGATGTCTCTGCAGGGCCATTCTATCACATGAGAATGGTAATGGAGGTAATGAAAGGTTCTTAATAACTGGAAATAGGTAGATGTTATACCCTTTTTCAAAAAGGCCAGAGACAGCCTGGGGAACTATAAACTGATCAGCATCACCTTGGTCCCCATGGAACTTAAAGGAGTGGGTCCTCCTGAAGCACATTTCTCAGCATACGAAGGAAAAGAAGGTGACTGGAAACAATCAGCATGGAACTACCAAGGGTAAATCATGCCTGACCACCTGATTGTATTCATGATTCTATGACTGCATTTGTGGATGAGGGGAGAGCAGTAGTTGCAATTTACCTCAAATTTAGCAAGGCTTTTGACATTGTCTCCGACAACATTCTTACATCCAAGTTAGGATTTTATTGTCTGTGGATGATTTGGCTCTGAGGAGAATGGTTAAACAAGTTGCTCTCTCTTCAGAGGACGTTTACCTGTTTCTTTAATAGAGTGCCACAGGGATCTAGATACCAGAACTGTCCTGTTTAATATCTTTACCAGTTACCTCGAGCAGGTGATGAAGTCCACTCTCTTGAGGTTTGCAGATGACACCAAACTGGAGGGAACAGTGGATATGCTTTGGGCAGTGCTACCATACAGTGTAGGCAGGCTGGAGGAATGGGCCAAGAGGAACCTTATGAAATTCAGGGAGGACTCCTGAAAGTTTCCATCACCTGGGAATGCTGAGTCCTTGCATCAATACACTCTGCGGCTGCCTGGCTTTACTGTAAAGGCTCTGGGGACTCCTGACAAGACGGCATGCTGCCTGTGTGTCAGGACTGTGTCCAGGCAGCAAAGAAGGTAACAGCATCCTGACTGTGCTAGAGGGAGCACAACCAGGATCATGTGGGAAGGGATTACACTCCTGCTCAGCACCTGTTGCACCACATCTAGGCAGTGTGTCCTTTCGATCCCCTTAAGGAAAGGCATTGAAAACTTGGAGCCAGATTCTGCTGAGACCCCCCCCCAAAATGGTTAAAGTCAGGGCCATGTGAGGAGGAGGTAAAGGAATTGGATTTATCGGGCCTGAAGAGGTGGCTTCAGGGAGTCTTCAAGAAGACAAAGCCAGGCTTTTCACAGTGGTAACTGGTGGGAGGATAAGAAACAGCAGGTATAAATTGAAACAAGAAATGTTCAGTCTGGCAATAATAAAAAGAAAAACTTCTGAAAAAATAATACTGGGTTTGGGTAAAATGGTTTAGGTGTCAAGCACTAGCAGACCATAAATCATGAATAGTCAGACACGATTTCCTGTGTTCCTGGCTCCATCCACTTAGCACAGAAACCTAAGATACTTTACCCACCACAGTGAATTTCCATTGGCTAGCAGTGAAACCTTTGATATATTCCAAATTCTTAATTATAACAAGCATATTTTTCATGCAGAACACAGCTATAATAGTTAGTGAAGGCTTGTGTCCGCATGGCATGGTGCAGGGCTGTATGCACCTGCCTGCCAGGTTTCCTCTCTGGGGTAGCCTTATTTGGCCTGGCCTATGAGCTAGGTTTTTTGGCAGAATTTATTAACTGGGACCCAGGGCTGCAGAAATGGGTTGCACAAGCACCTGATCACATTTAATGCCTGACTGGCTTAAACATCTGCTGTGCCCCTCTTCTGTAGTTAGCAAAGGAACTGCCACCCCAAGTCTGCTTGTTTCAGCTGGCCTAGCCTTGCCCAATGTTACATTACTGAATAGTGTGTAAAAGGGTTGGTTTTGTTTATTTTTTTCTATTTAAGAGGGGATGAACCTGGTGTGGTAGGAGAGGAAGAGGGCAGTTCCAATCTTTCCATTGTAGAAACCTGACACAAGGTCCTCACTCAGCCATGAGTGCTGTGGTAGTCATTCCTTCCTGTACGTGGAGCATGCTCCAGGATTACTCATAGCTCATGGTCACCTAAAAAACCCCTATAATTTACATTTAGGCATGTATTCCCTGATTTTGAATGTGTAGGAGAGCACCTGGTCTAATTTGAGATAGAGTTTAATCCTGCAGCAAAGTATTGCTCCATTTACCTCCCAGCATTGAGTTTCCTCCTCAAGAATAGGGAAATGTCCTATTCATGATGGTTGTAGCATTAAGGACACCTCTAAATTTTGTCACCCAGTGGTCTCAGTATGCCTAGAAGGTTTTAGATTATGCGCACACACACACCCCACACACACCCACACACCCCAGCCCCGTTCAGTCTAGCAAGCATCTTTTGGTGGGTTTTTGGGTCAGAAGTACAGAGAAGGTTAGGAGAAATGATTGTGCCTACCCACAGGGATTTTACTATGCCACTTCTGCATGACTGCTAGGAACTGATTTGCTATGAGTGAGGCCAGTAGCCCTGGGCTTGAACTTTTAAAAGGCATTACTTTTTCTCAAGAAACTTAGCCTGGAATTAGTCATTAACTCTTTATCATTACCCATTAATGACTCTAAACAAAAAATGTTTAGCTTAATGGGTTTATTAGTATAGTTCCTAAAACATGTAATTCTGCTTAATTTTAGGGAATATCAATTCCCAGAGATAGAACCATTCAGGCTGAATTATGTTGTGCTAAGTGAACCTGTTTGCCCAAATACTGTCATAACATAGTAGGGGAGCAATGAAAAGAAATATGGTCCCACCCCTTCATTCACGGGTCTGAATAGTTTTCTGGAGGGTGTGTAGCAACACAGATAATTTACTTCTGGTAGCAACAAGTGGTTTTCTGGAAGAACAAGAGTCAGAGAAACTGGATTACAAGAGTGGTTCTGAGTCACATGGTCTTCGGGGCTCTTCCTGCATTGGTCATTGCTCAGAGGTGAGCCTGGAGTCAAATTAACAACCACCTATATGGTTTAGAGGATTTTCCTGTTGGGGATGAGCTTGAGGAAGTATGACGGTTGTCTGGTTGCCCTTGCAGTGCTCTACAAAGCCACAGAAGGAAGACTTGGAGCTGACCCTCTGCATTACCAGCTGATGGCATGTCCAGCTCTTCATATACCCAGAGGAAAACTATGTGCAACTAAGGCTCAGAGTGACCTGCGGGGTATGTTGCTGCCCAGTGCCTAGTGTCTAGCATTCTTAGCTTTGTGTTATCATTCCTTAATTTTTAGTGTCAAGTGGGAAATAAACTTTTGTTGCAATGACCCTGAGATTTCTCTTGGCATCTCCTGCTCTGAGGAAAGGCGAACCATGACTAAGAACAGGCTCCCTTCTGGAGGCAAAATAGTTGCTGTGTCTGAAGAAAAAAACTCTGTCAGTATTGTCAAAGATATGAGAATGTGATCCATTGCAGGCATTCTGACATGGAGATCTGAGCAGCTGTGCATTGGTCGCAGAGCCTTCATGTTCACTGCTCATCATTTTTAGGGAGTCTCTCTGAAGTGCATGCCTAAGTTGCTCAACCACACCTGAATCTGGGTTCTTGGAGGATAACACCTGTTCCATAGCTGTTTCCTGTATTGCAAAGGCATGGGTAATTCAGCATTAGACGTCAAATGTCACTGCCTTCTGAATTAGGGAGTTAATATGTTTCTAGAATAACTTGTTAAACCAGCAGCACACAAGGTGTAACTTAGACTACATGTACCTGTTTACAGTGTAGAGGAATGATTTTACTTCCTTTGCACTGTTCTCTTTGTGCTAGACTTTTCTATATTTATCACAGATTTTGGGAGACTCAGAGGCTAAAACTGCTCTATCTATTGTCTGGTTGCCTACAAGCTGTGCAGGCTTGCATGCAGAAGTACCATTAATTCTTCACACCTCAGATCAGCCTGATGGAAAATAGAGTTGAAAGCAGAGATCAGACCTCCCCAGTGTAAAATCATAGAATGGCTTTGTTTGGAAGTGACATTAAAGATGATCTAGTTCCAACCCCCCTGCCATAGGCAGGAGCACCTTTCCCTACACCAGATTGCTCACAGCTCCATTCAACCTGACCTTGAACACTGCCAGGCATGGGGCATCCACAACTACTCTGGGCAACCTGATCCAGTGCCTCACCACCCTCACAGTACAGAATTTCTTCCTGATATCTAATCAAAACCTACTCTTCTTCAGTTTAAACTCATTCTCTCTTGTCCTTCTACTACATGGCCTTGCAAAAAGTCTCTATCTGTCTTTTTGTAGACTTCCTTCAGGTACTGGCAGGCCACAATTAGGTCATCCAGGGCCTTCTCTTTTTCAGGCTGAATAGTCCCAATCCTCTCAACCTTTCCTCACAGGAGAAATGCTCCATCCCTCCAATCTTCTTGGTGTCTTTCCTTTGCATTTGCTCCAACAGGTCCATGTCCCTCCTGTGCTGGGGACCACAGAGCTGGACACAGCAATCCTGGTGGGGTCTCACAAGAGTGGACTGAGGGGCAGAATCACCTCCCTCGCCCTGCTGGTCATGCTGCTTTGGATGCAGCCCAGGACACAGTTGGCTTTCTAGGCTGCAAGTGCACCTTGCCAACTCATGTCCAGCCTCTTATTTACCAGCACCCCCAAGTCCTTCTCTGCAGGGCTGCTCTAGATAAGTTCATCCCAGCCTGTTTTGCTACCAGGGGTTGCCCCGACCCAGGTGTAGCACCTTGCACTTGGTCTTATTAAACCTCATGAGATTCCCATGGACGCACTTCTCAAATTTGTCCAGGTCCCTCTGGATGACATCCTGTCCTTCAGGTCTGTCAACTGCACCACTCAGCTTGGTGTCATCTGCAAATTTGCTGAGAGTGCACTCAATCCTTTTGCCCATGTGATTAATGAAGAGATTAAATAACACTTATTCCAATATGGACCCCTGAGGACTCTGAGCTGTTGACCACTAACCACCAGATACAATTGTCCAACCAATTATCGATTCATCTAATATTGAATCCATCTCTCTCCAATTTAAAGAGAAGGATGTTTTGGGGGTCCATGTCAAAGGCTTTACAGAAGTCCAAATAAATGCATATCAGGCAATATGATTGCACAGCCAAATGAAGGACAGTACTTCTACATCTGAAGTGACCTTGCTTTGCATGTATGATTTAACCCTGCT
The DNA here is from genome assembly GCA_035221455.1 of Xenops minutus. NCBI lineage: Eukaryota > Metazoa > Chordata > Aves > Passeriformes > Furnariidae > Xenops > Xenops minutus. The sequence goes on along the minus strand of JAWWEE010000074.1, from coordinate 137,647,365 downwards.
TTGCATGGATCATTTAACCAGATGACCTCCAGAGATCCCTTCCACCTCAAATTACTCCATGATTCTGAAAGAAGAAGGGTTTTTTCAAGAGAAACTGCAAATCTATTTTCCCAGCTCTGAAGTCACCAGGGAGATTACTGGGACTTCCTGCACAGGTCAGAAATGAATGAAAAATGTACTCTTTCCATCTGTGGACTTTGCAAATCACATCAATAATTAATTTACCACTGAGCTTACTATTTCTGGCATGGGTGAAATTATATTCACCTCTGCATGCTCTAAATTTCCCCCTAAATTACACACAAAAATGCCCGCCCTAAAATGAATGTAGAAATGAAATAAAAATTCTCGGCTGGCTGGATGCCCCCTGCTGATTTTATCATAACTGATGACTAAACAGTAGCTACTCTTGCTTAACCCGGTGAGGTGAAGGTTTAGGCCTATCCTTAGTTTGCTATCCCTGGTTTGTTCTCCATACAGCAGATAAATGAGTATTGGTCAGTGTATGTACAGTAGGTGCCAGGCATATCCTCTGGCACTTTTATTTCCTCTTCTTGGGGAATTCACATACGAAGTAGATGGTGACTTGGCACTCAGAGTCATTCCACTCTCCTGTGCTGAGCATTTCCACACAGTCCTCCCGGCCAGCTGCATCATGAGGCTCCCCTTGCTTCCAGTTACTGTAGTTCTGCAGTGGCCTGTTGTCTGCATATACAAATTGTCCTTCTTTTTCCATGTCGTTCAGCCCAATGAAGGCTCGGAAGAGGCCGCTGCTGGCGATGTAGTCAGCAATCAGGGCATTAGTTGCCTCATCTTTAGGCATGGCCAGTGTTCCTCCTCTGTCTCTGCAATGGATCAAGGCTTCTCTGTAATTCTTCTCTTCTTTCACGATGTAATAGAATTTCTCATCTGTCTCCCTGATACCTGCTATTACTTTAAAGGAGAAGAAAAATTTCTTAATGGCATGTCAACAGATGCTGAAGGTGCTTCTATTTCAATATGACAGTGAGATGATTTTTACAGTAGAATTAATAAAAGGGAAGGGGGAAAAGTATTCCCACCACTGAATTTGCGATGAACAATGAGGACATGATCAGAGACTGATGCAACTAATGGGACTGACAAGCACCTTGCACACATTAGGGAAAGAACTATTCAGTCCTGATTGGTGTTTCTCCTGTGACACTTGAGTTTTACTTGATAGGTGCCTAGTACTAACCAAATTAAGGCATGGTAACTGGTCAAATAGCAATGTCTAACTCTGGATCACCCCCATTGCTTTGTATGCTTTTAAATATAGTTTGTGAAAGCGTGCCCAGGGATAGAAACACAGGGATTTAGATAACTTTTCAAGCTCTTTCCATATAGAGGAAAATGAATGTGACTGCTAAAATAAGACATTTTAAATAAAGTTTGGTATTCAGAGCTGCTGTAGCACTATGTGGCATTGACTAGGAAGAAAATTGTGGCTGCTCAGCAGCTTTAAGAGGCAGACCTCTCAACCAGTGTATAGCCTAGTGAATTAAGCCGTGCCAAGGAGCATGCCTGGGCAGCTGGAAGTTGATTGTCACTTCTGATGGGTTGCTGGAAGAGTCCTGAGCAGTGTTTGGCCTGAAACAATTAATTCTCTCTCAAACAATTCAGGAGTTACCCCAGGAACAGTTTGGGAGTTAGTAGAGGGTCACTCCTTGATAATATGTCATTCACTTTTGTAGGATTTATAATATAGATGTTCTGTGCTGGATGCCTACAGTGACAGAGGATAGTCTCAAATGCATTTAATTTACTGATACAGCCCTAGTCCTGAAAGAAGTGGTGGAGCCATCTCAAAATCTCTGCCATGCCAGGGAACTCCCTTCCTTCCTTTCAGTGGGGCAGTTTACACTGCAGTGTGGCTTCTTATAACTCACGTTTGTGAGTGTTGGTCCCTTGTTACAGGAAAATGATGCTTGCATTGAGGGGAGGACTGCGTTTGCAGCCTTCCTGGGCATCAGAAAGATCAAGAGGTTCCTGTTGCTTTTCCTGCCTCTCTGAAGCAGATTGGTACAAACTTTTCCCTTACGTTGCCTGATAACTGTTATTGGAGCCAAATAAATCCCATCACCTACGTAAGGATCCTTACCATTCTTTACAAACTTGATGGATGTGTTAAGACGAGCAACATTGATATTCAGTTGTCCAACAAATCTGCGGTATCTTCCACAGTCACAAACTGTGCCTGATGCAATATAAAGGATAGAGGATTTATCTGTTTAGAAGCATTTGAGTGTGTGCATAGAGAATCACCTGTAACCCACTTCCAAACCTTCTGAAGACCCAGGCACCACTAGTGGACAGCCAGTCTCACCTTGCCCCACTGGCTATACTTCTGCTGTTCAAAGTGCTTAATATTTAGGCTCTGTACAATCTTTTGCTGACTGGCTTAAAAATCCCTGCTTGTAAAATGTGGATAGAAGAGTGTGCCATCTTCTTTTGACCCGTATCAGTATGGGATTTGCACATCCTCTGCCCCTCTCATTACTGATTCCATCTAGCTCGAGATGTGGCTTGTCATGGGCATCACTACAACCTTAGATCTGAATACCAAAGGTCTACCTTTGTATCCATAATCAGCACAGGTTCCCCAGCCTTCTAGTAGAAACAACAGCATCCATGAAATGGGGAACTGCTGCTTTCTCAGTGATGGAGCTTTGTGAGTATGCATAGAGGTGGGATTAGCAAAACTTTGGTAGAAGGACTATGTTAGTGAATTGCTACATGCAGCTGTGGTACAGCAGTAAGTCAATACCAGCTCACATAATTAATAGCTTTTAAGTGCTGAAGTCTCAGTTATATTGGGTTCTTGTTTTGGTTTTGGCATTTTTTGGTAAACTGAAATTTGTCTTGGTATATGTTTTATTTGTTCTTCTGTTATTCTTAGGAAGAAAATAAGTTTCTAATGGTTTCCCACTGAGAACAAAACTGGCATTGCATATGAAATCTCTTAGAAATAAACACTAGTGAAAGTTCAAGGTGCATAACTCTTCAAGGTTATTAGGACTCAGAAGAACTTTCTAATTCATCAGACTCAAATTCTCCTTATGTAAGCAAATGCATTGCATTCATTTGACAACAAATTATGCTCTATCTTCTTTTTTCACACCCATGGTCCTATTAGGACAGTTAAAGAACTTAATTCCTTTGATATTAAGAAACTTTCTTCTAGCATCCAGTATAAATATAAACTGCTGGCCTGTGTGTGTGTTAGTTTTTGTGATAACAAACATTGTTCATTAATTGGGGTGACTCTTCATAGTTTGTATATGTTGGTGTATTCACAGGTAGCAGTCATGTCCCCAACCTAGCCTTCATTTTGCCCAACAAAACGTTTTCAGTCTCTTCCTGTTTACACTTAACTTTTCCCATAGGCCTCAAAATTTCCTGAAACTCCAGACAAACCAGTGCTGAAATAAAAAAATCCAGCAGACTTGACCATTCTGCAGAGAAGGATGCATAGCATACCTGCTTTTCCTTTTTTTCCAGAAACACCTGATAAGCCCTTGGCTCCTTTGTCACCTGAATAAAGAGGAAGATATATTCTCAGGTCTCAGACAGTGCACCTGTCAGGGGAGTGTATTCAAAAACCTGTTTAATAATATATTTGCAGTGTACTTATGATAGGAAGCTCTGATGTACTATACTGGAAGACATGCCAAGTTAAACAAACCATGATTAATTCTGCTGTATGGAAATCAGAATCCTTTAATAGCTAACTCACTGATAACACTGGCATCTTGTGTGCTGCTGGTTCCTGGTACTACTTACTTTAAGTATAAACTACAAAATGATCCTGGGAGGCTGAAACCACTCAAGAAATCTTGGAGAGGTGAGATCTGGGTTCTCTCATGGGCTGCAGGACCGAACCCTTCCCTGGGTTCAGTAGCTCCATGGTGGGCTGAGGCACCAGATGAGGCTGATGTGCACTAAAGCACTGAACTCATGTGTGCAACAGATTGTGTGTGTGGGCAGCAGTTGGCACCTGCACAGAGGGAGGTCAGTAAGGAGCAGCATTTCATTTCAGTTACAGTTTATGGAAATGTGATTTATTTTCATCCAACTGCTTTCTTCTTCTTTCGAAAATCATAAAAATGAAGGAAATACTTTTCCACATGCTCTGATACTTCACAAGTGGAGGTGACTAGCTTTTAGAAAGATCTCAGCTGTAATTTGGATCAGAAACAGCTGGACTTTATCTGAAATTCATGTCAGCTCTTCTTTTATGAATTGAACCTTTAGAGGTCAAAAAGTACTAGTGCTTGCTCTGCCTTAATAATAGCCATGTTTTGTTGAACTTTTTGCTTTTATATGGTTGTGTTTTTTTAAAGAATTTAGATGCTGTCTGTCTTTTTAATTAGCAATGGTTGACACTGCACACTTGCAAGCTGACATTTCAGGGGTGCTTAATTAAAAACTTGAATGTTTAATTGTAGATTTAAACAGTGACTTAGTGACCTTTGCTTCTGCAAATAAAGAAAATGAGAAAAACTGTAAGGGCACAATAAATTGTGCATTCAGATTAAGACAGAGCTTGATTTAAAGGCTCAGAGCATTGGTTTGCTTTCAGATAAAGAAAAGTAATTTGTGAGATAACTAATTTTTTGTTTCCTTGATGATTGAAGACATCTTAGGAGATAACTCTCTGAGTTTTCAGTTGTCTAGATATTTCTGCAAATTAGTCCCTCAGACCAAATCCTTTTTTTTCTTCTCTGATACTGAGGCTGTCTAGAGGCCATCAAAGGTTTATTAAAAACACTGGCTTGAGAAACGCACCAGAAAGATTGTTCCACCCACTCACCAGCAGACCTGGGTTGATGCCCTGGTTAGAGACCACAGAGTTCCCCTGGGGGTGGTGGAGTCCCTGATCACCTTTCAAGGGAGGTCTCCTTGTGGCAGAAGTGATATTCCTTCTCAACTAGCTCTTTAGAAATAACAGAAACGAATGCCCAAGCTTCTTATCAAGACAAATAGAGCATAATTTAATGAAATTTTTGTCCAGGCAGACTTGGAGTCTACCTGGATTTGCAAGTAGTTGTCATCCATGCTAATGTAACTGCCTCCTTAAAACTCCTAAATCCCTTCCTTACCAAGCTATCCTGTGCTCATGTGACCCACGACAGTGCAGGTGCCAAGGTGTGGCATCCTGAACAGCACCAGGACATTGACTTAGGCCTTCAGTGTCCAAATCAAAGGCACAAATTTCTTTTTCTCTTTTAGAACATCCCCTCACAGGGGATGTATTTCTCCCTTCCTCTTTTAATGTAGCATAGTTTGGATTGCAGGGGACCTTTAGAGATCATCTAGTCCAACCCCCCCGCAATGAGCAGAGACAGCTTCAACTAGATCAATCAAAGAGGATTGATTTTTTAACTCATAAACGAAATTATTTTAGCCAAGTAAGTGAGATATAGCACTCATGGGAAGTAAGAATATCTCAGTTAGCTCTCTTCACCAATCTTTATGCATAACTTTATTTGGAGAGCACTAGTCACAGCCATTATCTGATATTACTCCATCTCTGGAACTCTCACAAAACACATATTTACCTTGAGGGAAAAAGCCAAGAAAACTCATAGACCAAAGCTTACCCTTTCCACCAATGGGACCAATTTTCCCAAGCATTCCCTGGTCACCCATATCCCCTGCTGGTCCTTTGTTTCCTAAGATAAGAAATTAAGAGGAAATGAGTATGGATGGTTTCTGTAATTTCTTTTCCAAGACACTGTTTAGGTATCTACTGCTGCTGTTTTTCCTGTGTGGGCAGTCTGCATGTGTGGCAAATTCAGAATGAGTGCAGCCCTGAGGATGTTTGGAGGAGTACAGCACAAATCTCTGCTACTGTAGGGTCAGATAGTAGGACAATTCAAGGCATCTTAGTAGAACTGCATGTTCAAATGCCCAGAAATATCATATTTTGTTACAGAAAATACAAACTAAAACTGCTAGTGAATATTCAGATATTGATTGTACCTCACAGCCAAACTATGCTCACAGTAGATTTTGTTTTTATTTTTCTTTATCCAGACAAAAGTCTTTCCTTCTTTGAGGTAAAGTCCTTGCAGCTTTGCTGGAAATCCTTCTCAAAGCAGAACTGCAAGTAGGGAGTTAGTTTTGCTGTATGTACTTTCCCATTCTTCAGAGCACCAAAATAATGGATGTACTTTTTAATTGATTAACACTTTAAGTTCTAAAATAGCTGTCTAATGATGACAGGCCAGTCTAGGGAATCTCAGTTTGCAAACAAAACATCAATAAGATGATTTGTAAATAGTTGGTTAGCTGACTCCCTTGTATCTTACCTGATGTTCATTTTAAGGTAAGCAAAATCAAAAGAATGCATTTAAAGTGGAAAAAGTTTTTTATTATAACAATTATAACTGGGTGATTTTAAGGTTTATATAAAAGTAAAAACTTTCCTGATTAATCTTAAACCACTATCAAGGAATAAAGACTGTGGATATGCATTATCATCAAACTCTAAGGATAAATTATGCTTTTGAATTACAGTATGCAAACAAGGCTGACACCATCACATTTGGTGCCTTCAAATGCTCCCTACAGGTCACACTGTGGATATGGGATATGTTTAATTGAGCCAAGTCCTGAAACATCTGTGAGTTTCTTCTCAGCTTAGATAATGTTTGATCAGAAGACTTTTTTTAGTGTATGACTTTGTTTGCTTTTCTGCAGAATAAAGACAACTGAGACCCAATTTTATTGAGCATCCTGATGTGTTACTAGGAAATAACTCTCAAAATTCAGTTTCAACTAAAGGATCATTTGAGTAAGAAATCAGTAATCTTTCTGATTATGCATTTGATTGGGGTGTTCTGAATCACACTCATGACAGCCATATGGTTGTCTTAAGTATCGGTAGGAATTGCACCAAGCTCTCTTAGTATTGTTAGTTTCCCTGATTAATGTTTGACAGGATTGTGAAATCCACTAGTCCAATAGGAATGAAAAGCATTAAACATCACCAATCATATGCACCAGTACAGTTGTGTATAACGATATTCATATGCCAGTAATAGCCAACAAACCATCATAAATACCTTTTGGTCCTTTTGGTCCAACCTTTCCTTGTCTGCCTACTTCTCCTCTGTCTCCTTTTTCACCTTCATCCCCTTCCAAGAAACAGAAAATAAAACAAAATGGTACATTTCTCTCAGTGCAGTAAGTACAACTCTACATGCTCAGAAAGCGAATTCACAGGTTTTTTTCCTGCTAATTTCATTTTATTTCACATTGAAGGCACAGTAGCCATGGGATAAATTTCCAAAGAAGAGATGATGAATCTTACCATCATTAGGAAAAGCTAAAAACTTTCTCTTTCAGAGAAGCTATTACAAAATGAGAATTCTACAACACCAATTTCTACTCCTACACTTTAAGCCTCATTAGTTATAAAGCAGATAAATAAGCCAATCTTTATTGGGAAACTTGTGAACACACAAACTTCCAGGGGAGGCAATAGGTGTTTATTAATTGTTCCTAGTGATTCTCTTCCTAGTGACTCTGTGTTCAAGGTATGCAGATGCTTTCCGAATGTGTGGAATGTAAATATGTTGAAATAGATATTGACATAGACATTAGCACTTAATATGGCACAATTCTTGCCTTCAGTTTTTGACAGATGATATTTGGATATTGACTTAACAAACTTGTTTTGTAATTCTTCAATGCTTTATTTTGAAAAGGTCATACACAGAGTATATGTAAAAGGTAAAATCATTGCATTTATTACAGTAGAGCAGAGATTTCTCCAAATGAGATCAAGACCCTATTACACAGGTTCCTGTATAGTACTGTACAAGCACTTTTACTGTTGTGAGAGACAATCTCTCACTGTGCAGCTTACAGTCTAAAGGTGCAAGGCAGCAATTAGTTGGAAATGTTATTTATCCCTTTCCATAGGCAGCATAAAAATGTTGCTTCACATTACACAGAAAATTAGAGATAGAACTAAAGTTGATTTTCTTATCACCTACTATTTAGTTTTGAGCCAAATTCCAGGAAGAGATTTGCTCTCTCTCTCTCTTTTTTTTTTCCCTCCCTGGCAAACACAGGGATGGGACACAACTCACCTGCACCAAACAGCCAGCACTGAATACAGGCAGTCTTCCAAAGCCTCTCACCCTGTTCCCTGCCCTTGCTGGCAGTAAGCCTTGTTGTGCAGAGGGAAACAGTGTCACAGCCTCTTGGCTCAGCCAGGATCTCAAGTGTTAGTTACAGCCAGCTGTGCCTTTGCCTGCAGCCCATAAGGGAAGAAGAGGCTGCATTTCAGCAAATGGAGAGCCAAAGGGGGAAATTCTGCCTGGGTGTCAGCAAAGGAGAAGTGAGGACAGAAGAGCAGTATGTGACAAGACCAACAACCTGTCTCACTGAGGATGGTGCCTCCAGCCCTGGTAGAAGACGTTTGGGAAACTGGGTGTACTGAGGATTATGACGATCCAAGTAGTCATTTCTATCCTCTTACAAGCAGTGGTTTAAGGGCTCACTTGAGCCAAACACTGCATCCAGACCTCTCATAAACTAGTGATTCTTTCCTCCACTGATTAGCCTTGTGCCTTTTAAACCCATTTTGGGTCTGAATCCTGGATCATGTACTGCCACCGCCACCACCTGCGACTCCTTGAGTGCTTCCATCAGCACTGCCTCCATACAATCCTAAACATCCACTGGTCTGATTACGTGACTAATGTGTCTGTCCTTGAACAGGCAGAGATCACCAGCATCG
>JAWWEE010000074.1:137609635-137638489 GCA_035221455.1 Xenops minutus | reverse complement strand
AGACTTTCCACTGTGCCTTTTGTGACCGGACTTGCCTATCTCGCATTGGCCTTTTTAGCCACCAGCGTGCTTGTAGCTAGCGTGGGTAGAGCCCTTGTAAATCTTCGTTCGCGAAGCCTAGCCATGATTTAAACCCATTTATATGTATATTTTTGGCCCTTATAATAAATATCCTGTGGCAAAGAGATCAGTGATTTTTTTATGTGCTGGCAGAAAGTACCTTCCTGTGGTTGGTTTAAGACTGATCATTACATTGGTCTCATTTTTTTTTCTGAGAAATGCTGCCCACTCATTCCTGATTTACATTCTTCTACTTCTGTAGCCCATGTCATGGGCTGCTCTGTGGAGCAATATTTGATGAGAAGTGCTGCATATTAATTGCAACATGTAAAATGTATTTTTAAATGTTTGGCAGCATTCTGTGCCAGTTACATGGACTGAGTCTGTCCCTTTATGCCAAAAAACCCCTTCAGCGTTAGGACTCTTTTGTGAACAGCAGACTCACACTATTGGTCAGGATGCCCTTTGTGAGAGAAGTTCAGTTGTCCAAGCTGAGGAAGATAAAGGGCTGAACTTCAGTCTGTGTTGGAGGGAGGAAGCAGTTGCTAGAGGGATAGACAAGGAGCAAACGTGATGTGGTGTGTGGGCTGTCACTCAGGGAATTTTTTTTTCAACACCAGTTGCCACAGGACAAAGTAGGAAAAGGCTATAAGCAGAGAATAGAATCTCAGCAGTAGAAATTTCAAACATCTCTATTTTCACTGGGTCTTAAAAATACTCTAAAAGTCAGTATATATTTCCAAAAGCCAAGCTTCTTAAATATCCAGCTGAAGCTGTGAATTTGAGCCTGAAACTGATGGAAGGATGCCTGCTTGTACTGGGTTCCAGTCCTACTGAGAAGAACTTGGGGGTGCTGGTAAATAAGAGGCTGGACATGAGTTGGCAAGGTGCACTTGCAGCCCAGAAAGCCAACTGTGTCCTGGGCTGCATCCAAAGCAGCATGACCAGCAGGGCGAGGGAGGTGATTCTGCCCCTCTACTTTGCTGTGGTGAAACCCCACCAGGAGTGCTGCATCCAGCTCTGGGGCCCCCAGCATAGGAAGGACATGGACCTGTTGGAGCAAGTCCAGAGGAGGGTCACCAGATAATCAGAGGAATGGAGCATTTCTCCTGTGAGGACAGGCTGAGAGAATTGGAATTGTTCAGCCTCAAAAAGAGAAGGCCCTGGATGACCTAATTGTAGCCTGCCAGTACCCGAAGGAGGCCAACAAGAAAGATGGAGAAGATAAGGGCATGTAGTGGTTGGACAAGGGAGAACGAGTTTAAACTGAAGGAGAGTAGGTTTAGATTAGATATCAGGCAGAAATTCTGTACTGTGAGGCTGGGGAAACAAGTTATCCAGAGTAGTTGTGGATGCCTGATGCCTGGCAGTATTCAAGGCCAGGTCGGATGGAGCTGTGAGCAACCCAATATAGTAAAAGGTATCCCTGCCTGTGGCAGGGGGGCTGGAGCTAGATCATCTTTAAGGTCCCTTCCAACCCAAACCATTCTATGATTCTACTGATCATCAAACAGCAGAGCTAGAAAATACAGTTTATTTTTGCTGTTGACCTCAGTGTTAACAAGATATTGTCCTTTCCAAACCCATCTGTGAAACCTTTGAGAAAAGTGTAAAAGGCACTTCTCAGTAGTTCAGAAGTTCAGAAGAGGTTCCCAGAGGCTGACAAAGGGCTTGTGATATGAAATTCTGGAAGGAGGTTAAGAGTTGATCTGGTCATGGTCTGCAAACTCTGCAGGGGAAAAGCATATAATAATTGAAAGGAAGCAGGGCATGATTGAAATCTGTGAAAACTGGGTGAATCTTGACTCTAAATACAACATGGGGATATTTAACAAATGGACTGTGTTCTCTGACAAGGGAGAGGAGTGTGGGAGGCTTTTCATGTCCAGCCTTTCCCTGTGAAGTGAATTCCTTTATGTAATATATGCTGTAATTCTGGGTCTGGTCAGGAAGCTGCTGAGGGAGTTTCTTTGGCCTGTGGGAAGCAAACCAAGTTCCTCCTGACCTTTCAAACCAGGGCTTGTCACCCTGGCAGTCCTCATCATCTCTCAGGCTGGCTAGTTACATTTGCTGTGGCCTGCAGGCTGCTCTGTGGGGTTGAAGGTTTGCTGCAGAAGGAAGACCTCTGTGCAAGATGCTTTTTTTTTTTTTTTTTAAGAAGTATTTCTTAGCTGGTCATCTTAGAAATAGACACAGGAAAAAAAGTCAATATACAAGTGGAGAAGCTGTGATCACTTTCCAAAGATGTTTTATTCCTGTCTCAGAATCTGTATTTTGAGACACTTAAAGCTACAGTAACTTTTTCTGAGAGACATTGGAGCAAGCTTTTCAGACATGGGGCTGATGGAGGTGAAGTTAAGTTGTCCCTTATGGGCCATGAGACTGAGAGCTGACAGGTGAGAGGAATGGAGGATGTTGGAAAATTTGTTCTGGAAATTTTGAGAGGTTATGAAGTACCTCAACTTTTATTGTGTATACCTTGTATAGTCCAAATTTTTGCTTACACCATCTAAAAGCCTAAGGGAGAGATAATTAAGATCTCTCACCTTGGCATAAAGCAGCCTACCACTCTCTTAGTTTCCCTATCCAGAAAAAATGGGGAGAATAATAATTTTTCTGTAAAAGAGTGTAATCCTGCTTTTCTCCCCATGTCATATGAGAATAGGTAGACCATTACAAAACAAGGGTAGAAACAAAACAGTATTAGTTAGTGGTACCACGTCATTGTTAATTTAAGACTGGATTAAGCTCAGTGCTTACTAATGTGATGTTAAAATATGTCCTTTCCTCCTTTAGCTGTTCTTATGTACAGTGATCTCAAATTTTGGCACGAAACATGAAGTCTTGGGTTGTGCTCCCCTCTTGTGGTCTCACTATGGCTTGCAACCACCTATGAAAGGATGTGAGAGGTTGGCTGGCTTTGTTTTGAGCAGGGGCTGAGTTGGCTTTGTTTCTAATTTATAATAAGCATCCCTCCCTTTTCCCTGGGACTTCAGGTGGACAAGCCATCCCACTGTATTAACAGCTTTTTTTTTTTTATTATTATTATCCAGAAAAAAAAAATCTGTCCTGCTAGTACTCTGAGCTGGGTTTTTTAATTTTGTACTATTGTGATATGTGCAACATGAGTTTTCTGATCTCTGACCTCATATGTTTGTAATCTATACCTAAATTTATTCTGTTGTGCTGCTTTACACTTGTGGCACTGTCTGGTTGAATTTTAACCTGATTAGCAGATTGTCACCTTAAAACTGTGGTTACAAGGATGTCAGGTAATGCATTGCACTAGCATTTGAAGAGTGGGTGAAGCAGCACTTGGAATCTGTAACTGAAGTAAGACCATTTCTCCATCTTGTTTGTATTCCCTCAAGTTGATTAATTTCTTCTGTGTCACAGATATAAAATACCAGATCACTAAAATGAACACCTGAAGCAGTGGATTACTGGACTCTTCCAGCCTGGGACTGTGTGAGGCAAAAGAGAAGCAGGAACCATAAGCAGAAAGTGACTTTTGCAGCCGTTAAAAAAATTTAATTGTAATTGAGAGGGAACCACAAACCTTCCTTCTCCTATAGACAACGTTGAGAGGTTATATTTGGTAAGAATTTAATTAGTAAGATTTTACTGACCTTCAAGTGGCTTAGATTTCCCTGCTGAATCTTTTGTAGTCAAATTATTCATTTTGTATTCATGAATTGAGGACATTTTCAGGTTCAAATATATTGTTCATATATATTTAGTGACTCTCTAAGTCTTGTGATCAAGGGCTGACCATGTTTTGGAGAACCAGGGTGTCAGTCCTGGGGGTTACAGAGCCCACACTTGTCTATAGAGACAGTCTTGCATCAGGGTGAGAGCAGATCTGCAGGTTGCCTAGGGGCTAAAGCCAGAACAAGACTCTTATCTGGGCTTGTTCATGTGTATCTCCCTCAGCACACAGTCTGTTCTCTTGGAGCTCTGATCAGAGACTCCCTGGTCCATGCAGGGTGTTACGGAGACACTTTCTCAGGTGTTCTGGCAAGCCACGGCCTCAGATCAGCTTCAGTTCCTGTCTCCTGGTCAAAAATACTACAGAAAAGTATTTTTGTAAGAGAGGATTAAGAGAGGATTCTCTCATCCTCTCTTATCTTCCTCCACACTCCAGGGCATTCCCACCCTTTCAAATGAAACACCACTTATGCTGGGCTACAGCACAGTTGTCCTCCTACATCAGATGCTCTGAAATAAAAAAAAAAAAAAGCCCACTACCAGCCAAAAGTCCTTGAGAAGCCCTGGGCCATGACTAATCTGCTGTGAAGGGGGAAGGATGGTTAATCTCGATTAGTATACCACATGGGTGCTTTGCACAGCTTGTCTTGGATGCATTTAGCATTCCTGGGCATAGCCAATGTCCCATCACAAAGGCTTTGTGTGGAATTTTTTACCCGCTGATCATGCGTGACACAGTTCTGCTGACCAACGTGTTTCATGCTGTTAGTCCCACCTGAGGCCCTTCCAACCTCCAGAGTGTGAAGAGTACAGGCAATTTCTGCCTGCTCTGAGTGTTAAACTAAAGGGATAAGGAGATGTGTATAACACTGAAGCCTTGAGAACCCTTCAGAAGTGGCTGAATGCCTTGTCCTCCTGAAATAACCTTGCAAATAGCCACAGGATTAGCTCTGCAGCCTTGGACACTCACTGACCCTGAGCAGGGAGAACATTTTCAGCATTTGTACATGCACAGTATCTACTGAGAGAGTTTGTCACCAGAGGGAGTCACAGACTTTAAGAAACAAGACAACACAGCCCAGTTTGTATTTCCAGTCTATGAACACGTCACAGTTACGTGAATGGAAAGACTCAAGATTTCCTCTAATTTAACTTTCCGTGTCTTTTAGATCCTTAGCAAATTTCCCATTGCAGTGTGCATTCTTGCTTTCACACTATATATGGCTAGTGAGGACAGGATTTCTCAACATCTTTCTGTCTGATTTGGTGCTCTCTTCTCTGTCCTTTCCTCTCCCTTCAGCTCCCAGCACTATCCTGCATGCCTCCCTCCCCTTTGCCTCATGTTGAGCACTCTTTTGACTCTGTGTTAAAGGAATTCAACTCCCTAAACAGAGGAATATCAATAAAGCAAATGCACATTTTTAGTGAGTGAGCTGAATTAGCTCAGTGAAAAGCACTGTGAGTAAATAGCTGAGCCAGCACAAGGTGAAGGTGGGACCACATGGTCTGAGTGTAAGAAGAAGGTGATGTTTGGCCTCCCCTTTTGGCAGAAACCCTGAAAGCTGAGTGCAGCTGTAGTGTGAAACTGCACCCATGGCCATTCTCTCAGGTGTCCTGCAGGAACACTCAGGGCTCCCACATATTCCACCATTCTTAGACATGTTGGAATGGTGGGTTTTTTTCACCCAGGTCCAAACTAGATAACAGGATCCCTTCTGTTGTGAAATAGCATCTTCAAGAAAAAATTATTTATCTGCTTGCTTTTTTACTTATAAACATCCATTGACTTCAGTAGGAACACCCTCCTCTCCTATTGCACTGCCTGAGTCACACCCAAGCCTTCAGGAGGCTCCGGTGACTTGTGTTATTTGAAAGCGGGAATGACTTGAACATACATTATTTCTTTAATAACACAGAAATAATTTATATTTTTCTTGAGTCCCCTTTTACCCAATCTGCTTGATTTAATTTTCCCAGCCTGTGTCCCTGCCATTCTTACATGATCTCAGAGACCCATGAATTATATTGGCTTCAGTGAGGAATCAGACTGCCATTGGTAAGAAATACAGACTCACTGTCTTTTGAATTTATGTATTTAAGCCCCCACATATACGCTTTGTAGCTCAGGCTGATAAACTTCAGAAATTTAATGTACACTAAAATGAGAAATTTTAAAAGCCATGAAAAATAGAATTATGTGTTGAACTTAAAGGGCTTTTCAGATCAAACCTGAGGCACTAAGAGGGAAGTTTAGTTATAGATTTTAACAGCTTATAGGATGTGGTAAAGCATTTTATATTTTCAGAAGGAAATGTGCATAACAGGATATCTGGTTTCTGAAAGAGTTTGAGATTTTCCAGGAGTGGAATTGCGTAAGTGCAATTAAAGCTGAGAGATGGACAGCTATACTGGAGACCACAGTAAATGCTATTTTGAGGCACCAGCCAATGTCACGGAGTTTATAAGCATCATTTGTCAGAAATAATGATAAGGAAACATTTTTCATCTAAATTGCTATGGGAAACTCCCAGTACTCTTCAGATTTCATCTCATTCCAATTTCTCAACCTGGATCTGATTCAAGACCTTCGTAGTTCTTGCATCTGGATTTCAAAGGAAGTGAGCTGGGACCTAAGACAGATAACAAGATCTAGAGCCAGTGTTCTGAAGTGCTGAGCTTCCATGAATACATGTAAAATCAGCTTCCACAGAGCCAGTCCTTCCCCAGTCATCTTCTCCCCTGATCACATTTTTAATGAGAGTTTAGGAGTCAAAGTTGTGGGCTCTCTGCTTATTTCTACCCTCATGTTGTTGCTTATTGATTTACTCAGAACAGGTAAAATTCCATCTCGTCTGTCAACAGACCACTTAAAACATCCTTTGCAGATTAGACAAAACTGAGCTTGCAGTCTCTAGGCGAGAGCAAGCTGGAAGAAAGGACAGAGCTGGGACACCCCTCGAAGGCAGAGCCCAGGGGAGCAGAACCCGGTGTTTCTGATGCTGCCACAGGGCTGGACCAACAACTGATGCCTTTGCTCTCACTGTGTTAGCTGCTGTCTCCCCACAGTTCCAGATCCTTTCTCAGCAGCATCAATAGCCAGCCTGCTTCCAACCTTGGAAGGACAGAAAGTACTCAATAAGGCCATGACCAGTTTTGCTAGGCCAAGCACCTGGCAGCCCTGGAAAATTCAGTTTTGTTTATGCTTGATCTAGTTCTCTTTGGACCCAAGAAGCTGATGGAGTACAGAACTTGGCCTTTATTGCCCCAGTTACTCAGCTGTGGATCAGCATTACCTAGTGTAAGTTTTCAGTGTTCCTGTGCCACAACAACCCAGCTAGGACTAAGTTGTTCCTAGAAAATGCCTCACACTTTACTATTTTTAACTACCGTATAAGCCAGCTTGCTGTGTACCTCAAAAGCTTTTTCAGGAAGGCAGCAAAGACAGCCATTGCAATGGGGCTATTTTCCTTGAAAATAATCCCCTCTTTTTGAGAGGAGACCTGAGTGTTGCCTAGAAAAGGAAACTGGGAGAAAATTGCCAGCTTTTGCCTTTCTCTTATTTTTTTTTTATAATTTTAATGTTTTTCTGGAGTGCCTATATAGTAAATTGCTTTTAATAATTCTTTGCAACAAGGCTTCAATATTCATTTGTTTGCACTAATGATGGAAACCAGCAGATGGTTGGAAGGGATTGCAGGTACCTGGTGATCATTGCAGGAACCACCAGAGGTCAGGCTGAAACTCCTGATGGTTTGTCATGCTGAGCAGTTTAACTGGGACCAACTTCTGTCATTCCAACACAAAGTGCAAAGGCTGACAGGATGTATACAACATTCCTTCTGTTCCTGGGAGACTGCAGTCTTCCAGAGTACTTTCTAGCTCTTAGTGTTATACATAATGGCCTCTGGTTTTGCCTCATGCTTTTTGGGAGATGGTGGGACTGTCATGAGCATTTTGAAGACTTTCTTGATAATCAGCATAGAGTTAACATTTTTTTTTTCATCCCATTGCTCATGTTATACTTGTCTTATGACATCTCAGGTGTGAGCATAACAAATAATATATTTTTGAAGGGGAAGAATATGGCTTGCACAAAGTAACTTGGAGAAGTTGGGTGTGGCATACATGTGGAACAAGTGGCCTATTTTCACAACACTAATGACCCTTTTTAAACAGGTGATTTTCAGTATGAGCATGTGGAGAGGTTGGGAGCTTGCTGCAGTAGCAACTGTGAATGCCTAGATGATGAAGTGGGTAATGTAGCCTCCAATAGTGCAAGCAATAAAGGGTTATAAATTCTGAGCCTCTTCAAACAACCTCACTTCTCTCCCAGCTTTCTCCTCTCCTCTGGGCTGTGTAATGGAAGCAGCAGTATTGCTGTTGCACAGAAGCCAGGAGCATCCCACTTGTAGCATACAGATTGGATCTAGCCTATAGGACAATTTGTGCCTTGTACTGGGATAGGTGAAGTGAGATAGTGTAGGAAGTCTCGTTGCTTTGGCCCATTTGACACTTCCATGTTCACATGGAAGAAAGAAGTTGCCACAATCTGACCTGTGGTGGTAGAAAAAGCTGACCAATATACTGTGTGAGCTCAGCACCTCTGTCTTGTGGGAGCACCACTGTGTTTTACCATAGCTGAGATGCTGAGCAGATGGAGGTGAGGGTGTGAAACTTGTAACAGGTGGTCAAAAGCCATTTTCATGAGAACAGTGGACAAAGGGACACAGATGTATTGCAGGAAATGAAACCTACAGCTGCAAAAGTCAGAGGCTTCTCCATTACTGAGATTAGAGTTTAGAGCAGCAAAATGCTGCCTGTGGCTGTGGTCATAAGCTTGCGATTGTGTGCTCTGAGTCCCTAGACATGAGATGGATAGAGGAAAACTGGCAGCAGGACAGACTTTTTTCTGCCATATTAGGTCAGTGTGTTTCATCCTTGACTACAAGGGATGCCCGAGGAGTAACAGGGTAGTTCCTACACTCAGCCTGCTCAGTCTTTAATTGTCCAGATGACTGGTAGTTAAAAGAACCAGTGCCATTGAGAGGTGCTTGTATCTGTCCTGGATGAGCTGAGGTCTGGTAGGACTGAAATTAATCTATAGGATCATATCACATAGTCTGCAAAATTTATCTGATGACCTGCAATGGATGTGAGACAGTAATTTGGACATGATTTATTCAATACTACTTCTACCAATCATGGGTCTTGGGCATAGTAATCTAAAGTAGTAGTTTGGGCTATGCCAATGTACTGTTTATCTCATCTTGTGTCTTGGTGTCAGCCAGAAGGCAGTAGGATTGCTAATGACTAAATTCTAACTTTCTCGGTCTCACACTTGCAAAGAACCATAATACGTACCCTTCAAATGTTCCCCATACAAACAAGACCACAGAAACCAGCTGGAGTCCCAGCTACTCTGTGTTGTCACAAGACCACCTTGTTAGCCTTGTGACTTGTTAAACACAATTCTGTCAAACATTGTTCTCCAGCCTGCCATTGTTTAGATACTAACTAAACCAACTCGGACTAGCTCCCTTGGGGATCATTACATCTCTCTGCATTTATGCTGCGGCAGCAAAAGTTTAAGCTTGGATTGTAATCATAAAGAAATTAACTTGCTGATTAAAAATGGTCCTTTAAGCAACATGCATTTGAATAATTCATCATAAAAACAAATGAGTCTGTAGCAGTGCTCTTGATTTGGTAATCTTTTTTCTGCTTTAAATTTAAATCAGTTGCACTTTTTTCCTCTCAGTCTCTAGCCCATAGAAAAATACAATGAATTACTAAAAAGAAAGCAATAGTTTGAACTGTAATAGCCACAGTGTGGAATATGTATTTTAGATCTGTCACTACAAAATAGATTTGTATGTCATGGACCTAAATTTTTTGCTAAGATACCCTCCAGGCAATTCCAGCAACATTAGCTGTGTTACAGAAAAGGTAAGTTAATGCAGAAAATTTGTTTTCTCATATTTCCAAAGTGTTTTGAAGATAAAAGAAATGTATATACCAAAGCTGATCCAGTTCTTGCTGGAATCTGTAGCAAAGATGCAGTTTAATTCAACAAGAGCTACGGGGTCAGGTCTGGCGAGCACAGTAGAGATGTGTTTACAGGTAAACATTTGAAAATTATGACTGTTCGGTCATTTTAAATATTGCATATCTCTCCCTATCTGTAAGTGCAAAACAGACCATTAGCAGTTCACAAAAGATGCCTACTTTTAGACAAGTCCCTCAGTTTGTAGCTGTACTAGTTGTGTGATCAACACAAAAAGTAACAGAAGATTTACATGGCTGGAGAAAGATGCAAAAGGACACCCCTAACTTACATGAAAATATGTGACACTGTTCCTGAAACTAAAGAAAAACGAATTTTAATCTCCTTGCTATGTCATTTTCCCCCCATTACAGTTCTACTTTCCTAGATGTTTGTACAGTCCAGAATAATTCACATCTTTCATGCCCAGCCCATGCCAGAAGCCCTCCATGTCTCTATTTTTAAAAAAATCAGCCTTAATCAGTACTGGTGTCAGCATTAGCAACCTGATAATTCCTCACCTTTTGGTCCAGGTAAAATAGTATGTGTTGAGCAGACATCTGTGGTAGGTCGATTGTCAACATCAAAACCATAAATCTGAACTTGGAAGATAAAAAGCACTACAAGGGTCCCGTATTTCCTTAGCTGTTGTTCTTTCTTGCTGCTCATCCTTGCAGCTTCTCAGGAAATGCCTTTCGTTGTTACTGTCTTAAGAAATGCAGCCGACTCAAAAATAAATGCTTCACTAGCTGGAGCAGTGGAAAGATTGGGAGCTACATGCAAGAACAGCTAAATAAAGTGAAGAAAGGAGTTTGATGATGCTGAAGTTATTTCTGTCCTGCACATTATCCAGGATATTTATTTAACACTGACAGCTGTTTATTCCAATTTATCTCTTATCTGTGAGCCGTTTAGCTGCTTTTGCCATGGAAAATTTCTTCAACATATGGGAATATCTCTTCTGTAATTTTTTTTCCTTTCAGCAGTGCCTCTTCATGCCCAGCTTTTCACTTACTCAAGAGACAAAAGACTTCAGTATTGTATCCTAGTGTGTAGTAATTATTTATAGGATACTTTTGGCTGGTTGTGTGCTGAAAGAGTAATGTAGACTCCATGTAACATGTAGAGATACTTTTCCACAAAGGCTTTCCTCCAAGGGGGCTGTCTGTGACAATGAACGAGCTGCCAGTCTGCTGTGGGTGGAAATCACCAATGCTATTTTACACGCTTTGGGTGCCATGTACCCCCAGTCCCCAGAGTGGCAAATGAGAAGTTGTGTGATCAATGGGTATTTTAGCCCCAAACCCACAAATGATGGTTTTGTGCTTACAGATAGCTTCACAATGCTTGTTCCAAAAACTCTAGCTTTCTCTTAAGGAGAGCACAGTAACCAGGGACAGCAGGCTGTTTGATATAGCCTGGCAGAAAAGAAAGGGGAGAGGAGTATTTGTAATATTTTCAGTAACTTTGTCAATTTCCTTTCTTTTGAACTGTATAGTGTGTGAGAGCATGTTTGCTCCCCATTCTAGACAGAAAACATATTCCCTATGATAATAGCTTTTGAGAGGTTTTCCTCATTTTTTAAGAGAGTATTTGTTCCCTGCTTCTACAGCATTTCAGCCTTTGGGCAGGCAGAATAAGTAGCAGTACTGAGGTAAAAGCAAATACCTTTTCTTAAAAGCTAAAGGAAGGCTTCAGTTTCAGGCTTTCACCTGGGATAAAATGTTGGCCTAAGTCCCAAGAGGTGTCAAGACACTCCTCTCCCTCTTTTTTCTTGACTGGTCACAGACTGTCCCTCTTTCCAAAACAATTTTGTTTTTTGTTAAAATGTATACAGTACTTTTCAGAAATAAATAGTGGCCGCTGTCCTAAAGAATGTCATCTAAGTAACCCCCTCAAATGTGGCCTTCATAATGGGTACACCCAGCTAGAGGGGGAGGAAAGAGAAAGCTGGGATTGTAGTTGAGTAGAGTCATACCAGGAATAAACTTGTTCCTCTGTGATTTGCGTTGGGCACTGTGCCTCTGACTTGTACACTGTAAATCTGTTTTATTTATCTTTTTCTTCTCTTCACTTTCCATTTTGTGAGCAGAAGGTCAATGTAAGAGCAAGAATAGAGAGCGTAGGAGTGGGAAGCTAGTGTACTTAGCTTTGGAGGAGGCATTTTGGGAAATGTTGCCAAACTGACATGAATAATGCTATCTGTTCCACAGTACTGACAGGCTTACAGTGACTTCTTTGTTATTTATCAGGGATAAAGAGGGGTAAGTGTAAATGAGAGAGGAAACCATTTGTTTAACCACTTCACTCACTGTCCACGACTAAGCAGGGAACATTTTTCTGATACCACTGTGATCATTTACAAATGTTCTCATTCCATATTAGAAAACAAATCAAGACCCTACATTTTTTCCCCCTCTGTGACTGTCACAACCCCCCTGAACACATAGTGAGAAATTAAGTTTAATTTACCTAAAAGCTTGGTAATGAAGACACTTACTTAAAATGTAGGAGCTCTGGATTCAAGTTATTTCTCTGTCTAATTCAAACTAGTGTTTGCACTAGAGCCCTGAGGTTATATTGCCTTATTACAAGGCTCTATGCTAGTCAGTTATGTCTTACTGTATGTTGGACCAGAAATGCTGTCCTGGAGCTACAAAACCTGTCTTAGCAGGCAGTCCATCAAAACTGATATACTAACACAGAAAGCTTGGGTTTTGGCAAATCAGTGTTTGTCAAACCAGTTACCCTGAAAAATCTTCAAGCAGCTTCATTGTTGATGGAGATTTAATGAGGCAAAGTGCCCATTGTGCATGTTAAATCTCATTGAATCAGGCTTAAAGAAATGTCTATAGGCAAGAGAGAAAACCAAACTAGTCTGTTGTCCAGACATAAAAGACATAAAGCAAACACTTCCAAGGGTATGAATGTTTTACAAGGAAACTCTGAGAAGACACAAAAGAATATCCTGAAAGATTCTGTTCTTTGAGATGAGCACTAGTCAGACAACCTTTGTGTTGTGCATTGTCTATTTGTAGTTCAAACAACTTCTTGAAAATTTGTATTACCTTCATTTGCTTATTCTTCAGATGTTAGTAGTTAAATGTCAACAGACTATAGGGAGTACAGACAACATCCTGAAATAGTCTTCATCAAAAGGTGGCCAGATCTACAGCCAATTTTAACAATTTGTAGAGTCCCAGATCTGGTGCTTAGATTCCAGGTGAATACATCATGCTTGTAACCATGGGCTTATTCAGCCAAAAGTTTTGAGAGCCTGTTGGCATCCTTTCTAAGCCAAATTTAGTATTAAGGAGAACTTTCCTCTTCTGTACCTTACTGTACTGAATGAATTTGGAAGTAGCTGAAGAAAAAAGAAAAAGTTAGAATATTTCTCTGCTTTGGGATCCAAGTTGTTTTCAGTTCTCCTGATATCAGAGGTCATGATCATTTGGGGAATTTCAATCTGGTGTACCATATACATCAATCAGGGTGGCAAAGCTTAGAGAAAATGGAAAAGGAAGAGCAGTAATACATGATTTGCCAAGTGTAGGGGGAAAAGTAATCTTATAGCTATTTGGTAAAACAATGTTGGTTTTGACACCCCTCAGTGACTACTTAAGCCTGTAAACACAGTCTCCACCAGTTGCTGTTTCTCTGAGTAAGATATGAACAATGACAAGATCTTGATATGCCTGAAAACAACTGACAAGAAGAACCAAACTAAGGACAGAATTCTCCAAAACCTCATTGCTTATATGTTTAGTAAACAGAGCTTCTGGGACTCTAATGATTATAGATAATTCTTGTTGGATATTTGGGAAGCTTCATCAGCCTCAGCAGTATAGAAATATATGTTCCCCTATCAACTACGATCATCCTGATTTCCTGCTGGTGAGTTTGACTCTCTGTTGAGTTGGATGTCTTGAGGGATGGGTGTGAGTTTTCTGGTCTGACACAGGCATGGTGCTCTGGGAGATCCTTAGGTCTGCATTAGAGCTTACAACTCCTTCTTGGGATGCTCCTACTTCTCCATTCGCATTCCTACCCCCCTCAGCTTTTAGCCCTTAAATGGAAATGCTGACCCAGATTCCAGCTGTGTCTGCTGTGAGGGAGGAGGGATTTGGAGACAGCTGTTGCCCAGGGAGAAGAATGGCTGGCCAGCACTGAAATTGTAGAAAGAGCTTGGGTTGCAGAGCACAGGTTCAGAGAGCTGCTGGGTGCTTTATGAGGTGCAGTACTGAACCCTGTATCCTGTATTTTAAATATACCTAAGTTGTGTGTGACTTGTGTTCACTCAGGCAGCATTGCATTACAACCTTGCATTTCCAACTTTTGCACTTAGCAAAAATGTCCTAGCTTACAGTGAATGTGTTATAAGCACTTTTATTGTAAGCATTTGGATTGAGAATACTTCTCTGTCAGTTAGCCTGCAGGCTTTCTGTTCTGCTGAAGACACCTTTGACTTATGGCACCAGCCTTGCAGAGAGGTATAAGACAGATACGTACTGCTATTGTTTTCCATGCAATCACTCAGAGAAGCTGTCCAAAAATGTAAGTCATTCACACATGCATTCAGAGATGTGATAGAAAGTGAAATACTTGGTGTGGTTTGTAATTGTGTTTATTTAAATGCAGCCTCTTCCTGTGTCAGAGTAGATTTTTGCAAACAAGAGGGCAATGATTCAGTTCCAGGGGAAGACTGACAAAATAAACCCCAGCTTCTACTGACCTGATGCAGTGCTTAACAGCATCCTACCCTGGGAAAATATTTCCTGCTTCATTTTCATAAATATTTATGTAATTCCTTCTGGGAAACACGTCTTCTTCAGAAAACTGAACATGCTGCTCCCTGACACAAATTTAACTGCTTGTTTACACATGAGAGATTAGGGGCATGTACTCAGCCTTAGATTTTTACATTCTTATCTCAGGCATTTCTGTCTTTTAGGGTTCTTCTTTACTCTCCTCCTAGAAATCAAATCATGTCTTGAGCCTTGGAGCTTAGTTCTGGCTCTGGAATGTGAACATCCCTGATGCTCTTTGGACAGTTGTTATTTTGGGCTGCAGAAATAAGAAACAAATACCATGTTCTGTCCAGAATCACAGTTCTGTCCTGCCTAGTTATGCCCTTCCCATTCTGGTTTGAGGCTCCTTTCTAAAAAATCATGTAAGCAATTAAACAGAGGATTGCATGGCTAATGGAAATATTTTTTTATTTAGAAACAAACCTGCACATATGGCTGTGAGATTAAATAGCATTTATGTGCAGTCATTTGTGTTTGCTTTCTAAGTTTATAGTATGGACTAGTGGCAAAATTGTATATAAGTTGCCCCAAGAGAATAGGCACACTCCCTGCCACAAGAAACTGGTTGATTCTGCTCTCTTTAACATTTTTCAAGAAACAGAAAAAACACTGACATTGAAGCACAGACTGACAGAACCTAGTATGAAGTCTTGTATTAGAGCAAAGCTGAGCTTTGCTTTCCAGTATGCCCCCAACCCTTCCATGAAGTGGTGAACTCTGTGGGTTGCTCTGGAAAAGAGCCATGTGGTGGGTAGAAGACATAGTCACAAGGGATGGCAGATGTTAATCTTGTGCCCTGGATAAAAACCATAAATGAGTAAGTGGTATCTAGGTGATGTGCTGACCTGTGGATTTTATATGAAACCTGTTTATCAAAACCTATCTATCAAAACACAATCTCTGTCAGTCCTACAGAATCTTAGTCCCCTGTCCTAGAATTCAGCTGATGTGCCTTGTATTACCCATTTGACCTTATTATTATATAGAATATCTAAATTTCGAATTATTTAGTTTCTCATTTTTTCTTCCTCTTCAGTTCAAACTCAGTTGTGTACTTTCCAAATAGAGGCACAGCCAAACAGCTTTTAGCACCTTCTTCAGCACTTTGCAAAAGAAACACCAACAAACCAGGAGGCAGCTACCTGCCCTGGAAGATTTATGAGCTCATCCAGCAAAAACGAAAGGCAAAGATGTGAGGAAGATGAGAGAGTGGGAAACAGAGTGAACACGGAAGGGTCCACAGGAAACCAGAGAAAACTTAAAGACTTTCCCCTAGCCCACAGGCTCCTGGTCTTGTTCACTGCCTGAACCCTGCTACCAAATGTCTCAAGGCATCTGCCCTGCTCAGTGAACTCTATCTTATGTCCTGAGTTGCTTCTCTGGTGTTTGGGGATGCACAGTGTTGTGTAATGTGTATCGTAACATTGGGTTTGTGTATGTGTGGGTGTCTTTCTGGCAAGAAAAAAAAAGCTTTGAACCTCATTCTCCCACCTTCTTAGTTATGATCAGACAGACTGTTTGCTAGTGACAGGAAGGCAGGGTGATGGTGCTGGCTTATTTTCCACTTGACAGCATCACAAAACTAAATGAAAAAACCCTTTTATTCAGTTAATACTCAGAAAGCTGTTTGTTTTCTTGTGTTTGGTTTGTTTGGTTTTTTGTTGTTTGTTTCTTTTTTTTTTTAACCTGCTAATGAATCAGTCTTTTTACAACTTCAAGTTTTGTGTAATGAAGAAGGATTTAAAATTATGGGGTTTTTCTTCTCAATTTTGATTACTGCTGGTACCTCTGGAGCTGTTGACCTGTGATTTGGAAACTGGAAGGCTGGATTCCCTTCCCACTTCGTATGCATGCCTCTGAATTACACAGAGTTACAGAATCAGAGAATAAGCCAAGTTGGAGGGGACCCACAAGGATCATCGAGTTCAACTGCTGGCAACTGCACAGGACCATCCCCAAGAGTCACAACATGTTCAAGAGTATACTTCAAACACCAAGCACTTCTTGAACCTTGTCAGTCTTGGTGCTGTGACCACTGCCCTGGAGAGTCTGTTCCAGAGCCCAACCACCCTCTGGGTGAAGAACCTCCTTCTAATATCCAATCTAAACCTCCCCTGACACAACTTCAGGCCATTTGCTCAGGTCCTGTCACCATAGAGAAGAGATCAGTGTGTGCCCCTCCTTTTCCCCTCATGAGGAAGTTGTAGACTACATTGAAATCTCCCTTCAGTCTCCTCTTCTCCAGACTGAACAGACCAAGTGCCCTCAGCCACTCCTCATATGGCTTCCCCTCAAGGCCCTTCACCATCCTCATTGCCCTCCTTTGGACCCTCTGTAGCAGCTTAATATCTTTCTTATATTGTAGTGCCCAGAACTGCTCACAATATTCAAGGTGAGGCCACCCCAGTGCAGCGCAGAGTGGGACAATCCCCTCCCTTGACCAGCTGGCGATGCTTTGCCTGATGCCCCCCAGGACATGGTTGGCCCTCCTGGCTGTCAGGGCACTGCTGACTCGTATTCAACTTGCCATTGGCCAGAATCCCCATGTCCCTTTCCATAACACTGCTCTCCAGCATCTCATTCCCAGTCTGTACATGCATCCAGGATTGTCTCATCCCAGATACAGAATCCAACACTTCCCCTTGCTGAACTTCATATTGTTGGTGATTGTCCAGCCCTGTGAGTTGTGGATACTTGCTTAGATGTACAATGTGGTGGCATTATGGTTGGGTTTTAGTTTAATAGTAGTTTAATGTATAAAATACAACACTAGCGTAGACTGATGGACTGCTGTGACTTCTACCATTTGGAGTAGTTCACATTACTTAGAACTACTGCTGAGACACCTCTGGCAAGGAAAAAATATGAGCTACAGGGCTTATAAAAAGATTTCTGAATAGCAATGACTTTGCCATTGATGGGAACTGTTAAGAACCACAGAACTTTCAACACTTTTCTCCAAGGGAGGATTCTCCTAAACTTCAAGTTTTTGTTTGTCTCATCCTCACATAAGAAGTGACATCTACTTGGATACTTTGCTTTTTAATCTACCTGCTCTCTGGCTGCAGCAATTTAATTATAGATATAGAAGAAAGGCTCATAAGTCAGCACAGTATTTCTCACCACCAAAAATTGGTGCATAGTTTTGTTTAATATGTGGAATTTTATGACAGCATTCAAAAGAATTTATAAGTTTACAAGTAAGATTAAATCAGTTCCAAAGACTGTGTTGGACTATGCCCAACACTGTCAGTAAAACATTATCTAGTATTGTTATTTCTCCAAGGGTTTTGGAGATTCCAACTTTATTCTTACGGGACTTGCAGTCACTTTCAGTCCAGGGAACAAGAAATTGCTACAGTCTGCTAGGTGCTTGCAATTTGGTCAGAGCAGCATGTACTGGGAGGAAACAATAGGTCCTGGAAGGTTCTTTGTGCTGTGCAGTGGCAAAGGGGTCTTACCCCTTGGGAGGTTAAAAGCACATCCTTAATTTCTTACCAGCCAGAAGCATTCAAGAATAAACCTGAATTTATGAACAGTTGGGTTAATGTAAGAGATTTTCTCTGATCTTAACTTGTCCTTGGCAGTTTTAGCACAGTAGAGATGTGCCATGCAAAGCATCCACAGTACATCACAGATCAGTTTTTCCCTTTCCAAAGACCAACAACCTAATCAAGAGAATAAAGGCTCTGCAAAGGGCAGGCAGAGTGTGGATGCATAACCCATCATTAAGAAATCTGATTGGTCTTCCCCTTCCTCTCCTCCCTTTTCTTTTCTGGTGCAATATATGTCTTGATCTCTTGGCAATGAAATGTTCTTAACACGGTGGAGGAGGCTGTTTGGCTGATATCGGAGGCAATTCCAGCTTTTTGATGCTGACACAGTCCAGCAACTGTTGAATCTATGCAGACTCCAGCCATGCAGTTGCCTCCACACTCCTGGGTTTGGATTCGAGCCCTTTCTGCCCACAATCTGTGTGTGCATGTGACCACTTGGCTGCCCACCCCAGTACCCATGCAGTAGGATGGCACAGTGCCTGCTCACAGAAGTGGGAAGCCAATTTCACAAGGGTACAGATGAGTCCTGGAAGCGGATTTAGAGTGGCATCCTGCTCAATGCTTCCTATGGCAGTTCCCCAGCTGGAACTGGCTTATTTTCAATGATAATGTAAAAAAAAAAAAAAATAAAAAATTAAGCTTTATCTATTTGAAAGCAAATTACTGCCAGTTAGCACTAGGAAAAGATTCACATGCTTTCCTTTAAGAGGAATTTGTGGTGGGGAGTGAGTCAGTAAGTGTGAGTCTTTCCCTGTGTGCGGAGGCCGGTGTGTCCTTAGTGACAACTTCCTCGGATATGATGAGGGTGCTGCTGTGCCACACAGACAGGCACAGGTTCAGTGAGTTTGCTCCATGGTAGGGAGGGTGATGGAGTCAGGACCTGAATGCTAAACCCTTCCTTTTTCAAGGAGGCAAGGGGTAAGAGATGAGTTTTATTGACTTGAGCCCCTAAACATCATGGCACACATTATGGCTTTATACATCCAAAGATTTCCATTAACCAGCACTTAATAAATAGTAAGTAACAGGAACCCACAGTAACAGAGCAAGGAAACAAAGGAATCAAGCAACCTTAAAAATAAAGCAGGGATGAGAAAATGAGAAGTTATGATTTATCTGTTTTTCTAATTACATGAGATTAGAACCAAACTAGAAACATCTGCTGCTTTGATTTTGCTGCTCCTGGGATTCCTCAATCCTTTACTCCTAAGTGGAAGATTTCAAGTGAGCAGGAACTGGCCTGAAGAAATCCACAAATCTATATTCATTAGTTAGGTTTTCTGTTTGTGCTGATTTAAAGATTTGGCTGTTTTGATTTTCTTTGGATTAGCTGAGCTCAAGGGAACTCTCCGAAGGAATGTGCCATTAGTTTTCTGTTTGTGGGTTTTTTTATGTGATGCAATGCATTAAAACTTCCATACAGGCCGTCATTAATTGTCAAAACCAAAAATACCCCTAAACTCCTGTCTGCAATTATCCATACTGTGCTATATTTGGGACACATTATGGTTTCTATCATTAAGAAGGCCTCCTTGTAATGCCCCGTCATGGATAAAACATAGCCACAAAAATGATGCATATGGACAAAATATAAAGTGAAATTATGGGTTTCTATACTGAAATGTGCTATGGATGATGCACATGCCAGACAGGAATGACACAGAGAGCAGAACTGTTGGTAAACAGAGGGAAAGCTATAAATATGCTTAAGACAAGACATCACACATTGTTTTAAGTGACAAACTTTGTTCTAAAAGAAAGAAAAAAGGTCGCAAATCTAGACAGACAACACTGCTAAAAGTTGTATAGCTGTATGATTCATTCCCCAAAGAAATCAATGTCAGAATGACATTTTTCTTCAGGCAGTACTGACAACTGCTCGTAATTTGGGTAAACTTTCTCTGTCCTATAAAAACAAACCATCAAACCAAAAGGTAACCACTGAAACAGCTACCACTCAACCAAAAAAAAAAAAGTATTTTAAACAGAGCACAGCATAAAACTGCATGAGTCAATCTACCGTAAACTTTCAGCAAATAGGATGTGTCATCGAGATCAACTTCGGTGTTTCCAATGAATATAGGCTTATACAGTAGGCTTCTTAGAAACAGACTTTTCTCCAAATAGTAATTCCCTACCTTCAATAAACCTTGACTGGCTGCAACTAGTTATTTCTCCTGATACAGACAGCCAAAATAACTGACTCATCAACAGAAGCCTATGGAGCTAGATTAATTACAGGGGTTACATATAGTATTCAGAGCTTTTAAAACCAGAAGGGAACATTATGATGGTCCTAGCTGGCTTTCTACTGTTGTGGTAGAGGTAATGTGAGAGGCGGAGAAGGCCTTGACACTATATAAGCACTGCTCAGCAGTAACTAAAACAGCTCCATGCTATCAACATAGTTTCCAGCACAAATCTAAAACACAGTTTCACTCTGGTTACTGTGAAGAAAATTATCTCTATCCCAGTCAAAACCAGCACACCTATTGTTGTAGTTTAACCCCAGACAGCAGCTGCCTGCTCATTCTCTTCCCCAGGACTGGGGAGAGAAATGGAAGGGTAAAAGCTGGAAAACTTGTGGGTTTCTAGTGACTAGTTGCCATTGTTTTGTAACCTGCTGAATCTTCTGTAATACATATTTAGTAAAGTTTATTTCATATATGTACCTGTTTAAAAAACAATTGTATTTGAACTGTTTATAACTTTATCTCAATTTTAGGCCCAAATGTGAACTAGTTCTACATCCTATATCCTAAAAATTGATTTATGACATGATGTATTACAGTTAGAGAGCACCTTTCCTCCTGAAATTTCGCACTTCTTGCGAGTGAAATTTTTCAGCCCCAAACAATACATATTTCTTGGTTTGCTTCCATTAGATAACAGTCCTGAGGCCCACTGTCCTAGCTTGTTGCAGCATACAGTATTCTTGATAAATTCTACAGCTATTCAAGTTGGAGGCTTTAGTCTTACATTTGTCTTTCATGCAGGGAGGTGGCTGACATATGGCATGACTTTCTAGTGACATTGATTGCTCTCACTTGATGCTCCTTTGTGTCTCTCCTGAAAAAAAAATGGAGGTCAGATATTTGCAAGAAAACCTTAACATTCTGCTTGAATAAGCTTTTGGATGAGAGACAGTTTGCTTGATAAAGCAAAGAGTCATCCCCTCTTTATGCAGGGGAAGACAATTTGGTTTGCAGATCAGCCAGTGTGGTGGTTAGAGAGAGAGCTAAGATACATATTGGATTATTCAGTGAATCATACTGGAGAGCTGTAAACTGGGGCACCATTCTTAGTATTTAGTCAAGTACACAGAATTTTTCTAATTTGACTTGACTTTTTTTTTTTTTTTAAAGACAGAAACTCTAATAAAAAGTAAAACCAGTCAAAATGCCAGATTGCAACTGAAGAATATTTCTGAGTGTCAGAGGACCAGAAATCTGGTACTGTTTCTTCAACTGAAAGATTTTTCATAAGTTCTAGATGTATTTGCTCACCTAGGGGTTTTTCAGCTCTGATGGAAAATTCCTCACTATCTCACTACAACTATTATTATTACAGTTGGTGGCTGTTCGAAAATGTGATAAATGTTAGCAATAATTCAAGGAATCACCTAAAAATCAGTTTTTGATATGGGTTTATAGATATGAATTTTTCAAATTATTAGCTTCTATGCAATTTTACAAAGCTGGGCTGTGTCTTCCCTTAGGTTCCTGAGAAAATCTGCTATAATCTGTATCAGAGACTAAAAGAGCATGGTCTTGATAGTCACTTGGGAACTATTAGCATAACCTCTGTTTTTCTGTCCTTTATTTTTGTAATGCTCTCTGACTGGAAATATGAATAAACATGTAACTGTAAACGGCCCTTTGGAAAATCCAGAACTTTCACAGAACAGTCATGTGGATGTTCACTTGTTCCCTGTCTCTCAACTTTGTGGTGATCTGGGAGGCAAAAAAGACCTTTCTCTGGCAACCCCCAAAGATGAATAAGTTAGAAAAATAGTTGTATTTGCCTGACATCAAAGCTTCTTGAGAGAGAAATATGCTCTTCTGTGACATTATTATTTTTTTCTTCCTGTAATAGCTGTGACAGACACCCAGCATTTGCTTCGCACATTTAAAATTCAGAATTATTCAGGAAGAAACCTGATTCACGTAAGAAACCTCCTTAGGGTTCCTCTCATCCTGTTGTCAGTGATAGCACTTTACTGGGATAGTCTGGATCAGTGACATGCACCTCATATGTGAGTATGCAGTGGAGGAAAGGAGGAAATTTTCCTCCAACCTGTGGGAGGCTGTGGCTTATATTGCTTTATTCACCAGGTTGACAGTTGGCCTACCTGAACACCTGGGAGCATTGACCCATTTCAGCATAAAAAGTTCTGGTTACTTCATCCTGAGAAGTTTTAACATCTTTGGTGCTTCCAACAGGGCTTTGAAATATGGCTCTGTGAGGAGTGTGCACATATGTGTGTGGCAGAACACAGAGGAGGGAGCTCTTAATGTAGAACGAAATACTTTTGTCTTGCAAAATTATTTTTCCAGAAGTATTGCTGCTTCTCCTTGCAAGAGCTCAGGAAAGCTGTGGCAGCTTGCCTCTACTGCAAGCTGATGGCAGCTCAGCTCCATTACAGCCAGCACAGCAGGAGAGGTTACAGGGGCGCTGAAGCCGTTCTCTGGGGAAAAGGGGACTCTTCCTTTGCTACACTCTGGAGCCCTCTGCACCTCGGCTTCCATCAGTCCTCTCCACAGGCAATAAGGTGTGTGTGGCTGGTAGCTGAATGTGAGAAGGGTTGCTCAGGCACCTGGATTCTGTGTGGTTATTACAAGCAGTCAGTGTTGATGTCCCATCGATGAAGAAGAGGTGGTTGCATGTAAATGGAATAGACTTTCTTAAAAAAAAAAATAAAAAAAAATTAGCAACATACACTTGAAAGTCACACTTTTTTTAGGTGGAAAATCAAGTCTTCTGAAGTTGGGAAACATCAGATATTTGTCTGTCTGGCCAACCCAATTTCAGCCTGGTGTTTGTGTGCCCTGCTAAGATCTTCAGTTGCCTTTGCCATGAACTCTCTTCCCCTGGGCCCTGATTCATATGAAGTTAGATCTGGTTACAAAATCAACACTTTGAAATTAGGAAGCATCAAACCTGGGGTTTCCCAAGTGACTTTCATTCTGCAATATTGCATGCCTGTCCTTCCCCATTTAGTCATGCCTAGACTGAACACAAAGTGTCACAGTGTAAAAAAACTCTCATTGAATCCAATAACCTGAAAGGATTACTGATGCACCTGAATTGTGGGTACCAATACAGCATTACTGCACTTAATGGATCAGCTCATCCATTTATATGTACCTGTCACTTTCCAAGAATCTAAACCAAAGGTAAGCATAAACTCCAAGGCATGGGAAGGAGGAAGGCAAATAATGTGTGGGCTGTAAGCAGAAATTCATCCTTTGTACATAGCAGTAGAGCAGAATTGTAAGAAAACTGGCAGATATTTAAAAACAATAGGAAGGTAACCCCTCCAGCCCCCAAAACAAATTATGAAGACACTTTAAAAATAACTTCAGCCATAGAGAAGACTAAATATTATAAACACAATATTTTTGTTTATCTCTTTTTGTTTGGTTGGTTTTTATTTTATTTTACTTTGTTTTGAGGCTTGCAGCACTCTGCTGAGCTGAGGCTTGTTTTTTGTTTTCATAGAATCATCAAGGTTGGAAGAGACCTTTAGGATCTTCAAGTCCAACCGTTGACCCAACGCTAACACTGTAACCCCCAGGCCACTAAACCGTATCACCCAGTGCCAGATCCAGATGCCTCTTAAACATCTCCAGGGTATCATTTGTCACTGACCTGCTGCCTAACACAAGCAGATACAGACATTTAGTGTTTTGCTTACTTACCAGATAGATGTTTATGGCTAACGGACCCTTTGCTATGACTTTTTCTTCATGTGGAAGTCTACCCCTAAGTTTAATTTAATAATAGCAATATATAAAAAATTTCAGCCCTAATTAATTTTCCTTTTTCACAAAGAATCTTTTTCTGACATCTTGCATATTGTGGTGCCAGTGGAGATGAACAGATGCAGTTGAACTGTTAAGGCAAAACCCTTCCACAAAATGTAGTCAAATTGTTAAGACAGAGCCCTTCCCAGATGGCTCTTGTTCATTGTAACATGCTGACTAAATATGACAAAGTTTTCTGCATCAACAGTGCTGGATCTGAGTGGGTTGACCCCTTCTCAGTAAAAGCTTTTTGAGGCAAGTGCCCAAAGGCATGTGAGTTCCAGTTGTTTGTAACTATAAACTAGTGGTTAAAACTGACTTGAGTTTTGAAAAGATTTTACTGTAAAATATTTCCTTATCTGAAGCAGCACGGCACTTGACAACATTTTCAGACTAAATGTGTCTAAGCATCATTTTCATACATTTGAGTACTAAAGAAACAGCCTATTACCTTCATGGGCAAAATTGTTAGGAGTGCTTTTTGTTTGGTTTGTTGGCTTTGTTTTTGTTTTTGTTTTTGTTTTTGTTTTATGTTGGCTTCTTTTATCTTTGCTCACCAGGTTATCCTCAGCTGGTTTATTTGTTGTTTCAGAAAAATGAGTGCACCCCTGTGTTATTTTGGGAACACATTTACTCTGGAGACTGGGTGCAGAACACACACAAAGCATTCAGGCTATTGCATTTTTGCTGTGTGAAAGGGATGTGAGTTTACCCAGATTTTTCCCTCATCCTTCAAAGCAACTCTTCCAAATTGTGCCTTTAGTCACTTCAGGAGGCATGTGTGGTACAAGGTGGAAGTAGGAAGTTCTCTTATTTGGAGAAACATATAACATGGCAAGAGAGGTAGCACTTCTTCCAACCTATGTAACATCTACCACATGCTTAATATTTCTCTGTGACTGTTAGTAAACCAGCATTTAAAGTGAAATCCCCTTAGGAAATGCAGGTGGACAGTCTGTGACACCTTCATTCTACCAAACTGAGGGAAATAGAATCTTTTAATTGTCAATAAAGGATCACAGCTGGCTGATTTCACAGACTGTCAAATATGGGTTCATGTATTTTGCCTTAACAACCCTTCCTTGTCAGCTTTAGTATCTGTTTTGCTCTTACTTTCAATTTTCCCTTAACTGGTGGAGAAAAAGAAAAAATTAAAAATTGCTTTGTTATTAAGCTTTTCTTTCTATCTTAGAGAACTCCTGTCAAAACTTCTCAAGTGACTTGTGTTTCCCTGAATACTTCTTATAGACTGTCCAGTGATCTAGGAGACTGACAAGAAAAAAGAGCAGGTTAAGATTAACTTCACACTTTTCAGCCTCTGAAGCTTATATGTTAAACAAAAAATGTGAGTCCAAAAAAGTGAATTAAAAAATGAGTCAATCCTGATCCAGCTAAAACACAGCCCCACACGCTTTGCACCTGGCCAGCTTCTTCATAGCCTGACCCATAGAGTATCAGCCATAAGAGCCACCTCTGTTATTTGTAGAACATTCTTTTCTTTTATAAGTTTAAATTAAAATTATTTCTCAGTAACTACTATGGCTAGACTTTGGTGATAATTCAAACCTTGCAGGTCAAACATATAAAAGCTATTGTTCCAGTAAGATCTCAATAAGTTTTATTAAAACCTCCTGCAATTGAACTTGTTGAGCATTTTGATCAGGAGCTTAGCTGTAGAAAACCCTGTTCTTTTCCCAGAAAACTGTCATTCCAGTATATGAAGAAGCAGATCATCTCTCTTGTGGATTAAAAAAAAAAAAAAAGGTAAGTTTCAGCAGGACATATTACGTAACAATTTTGCCATATTATCTCATAATCTTATGTTAAAAGTAAGCACTTTAAAAATAACTTGTGGAATGAGATTGAAGCACAAGAGTTGATAGATTCAGTGTTATAAAGAGGGCCAAAAGGACCAGGTCTGTCTGTCGTCACCTCATTTCTGTTAGGAAGTAAATATTAAAAGCACCTGAGTAAGTCATTAAAATGTGTGTAGTATTTTAAAATGCCAGGGATGTCCTTATTCTGATATTTCTACAAATAAAATGGATTGCACCCCCCCCAAAAAAAAAATATTGTCAAAAGGTTGTTTAATGGATGTTGTGGAATTTTTTTATATGATTGCTATTGTTTATCAGTACTTACAGCTCCATTCAACAGCAGAGAAGAAGATAAAATTTGGTACACTTACTTGCCAAAAACCTTTTTCTTTCATTTCCACAGGCATGTGCTTTTGTTCTACGACTCACTAAATCTGTTGGATATGGCAGTTTCTTTGCATATTTGATGGGGGTTTTAGTAAGTGCAGTAGAGAATTTAATTGAGGCATAACATAAACTCTATAAATATGTCCAAAATGTCTACAGATCTTCCTTTCTTCATTGGCTTTCTTTGACTTTTCCATGAATTTCTTTTGATCCCTACTTTTTGCAAAGTCTATAGTTATGACATTAAAATTCAGAAATTACTTTTTCACTATATGTTCTGTACTGCATCTCTTAGTTTCATCTTGAAGTAATTTTGTGAAGCTGTTATCCCTAAATTTTGATTGTATGTCTTACACAATTTTTACCCTTACCATAGAAAAAAATCAATATTTTATTATATCCATGAGATATATAATTAGGATTGCAACTATCCTCTTAAGTGAGAGTTTCAGCTCTGCCTTTAACATCCTATATACACAGTAACATTTGTGCTATTAAGTAGCTCTCTGTATCAGAAAACAATAGTTTCAGACTTTATTTTAAGTCTGCCTATACCTGCAGGATCATGCTTACCACAGGATCATGCAGACGTGGTTCTGTTAGATTTGTGTAGGGTAATACTTCTGACAATAGAGATGCAATTTTGTCAGTGTGTTAATGAGAGAAGGAACAGTTTCTATTGCTGAAATGCTGGATTAGAGTTCTAGGCTCAGCAGAAGAATAGGTTATCTACAGAAACACCATTCAGTTACTCTGTCGCACATTAATCTTCCTTCAATAACTGTAATATATATTAATTTTTTCTATTGTATTGGTGTAAGATATATATTATGAGCAGGTAGAAGGAAGATGTGTAAATCTCAGTGCATTATCAAAATTATCTCCTTCAGAATATAGGAGAGAAACCTCTTTTAACATCTAGTTTTTATAGTTAAATTGAACAAGAGCTGAGATAAAAAACACACCTGAAATTCATTACACATCTGAGATGTCACTATTTTCTGTATTAGGATTTTGATCTTTGTCCTTTCTTCTATGGGCAGATGTGGCTTTTCCTTCCATGAAGGCAAGGCATATTTATGGTGTCTGTTTATGTATTTACTTAGCTGATTAATTGTTTTTAACAGTTATTAATTACTCTGGTCCTTGTGTTTGCTTCTTAACAATGTAAACAAAGCTCTGGAACTCAATGGGATTCCTCAGGTGCTTAAACCAAAGCATTTTGCATTCATTTCAGAATCAGGTTCTCAGTCCTTTTCCTTGTATCCTTCTCTAGTATAGCAATTTTTGACACTTGAACCCAGCTTCCTTCACCAGAGAGTTTGTGCAGAGTATGTATGTGCTGTGAGAATATGTTTGTAATGGAAACTCTGACTGCTCTTTAAATTACTATGGAACCAGAAGGCTTGGCAATACTTAAGAAAAAAGAAGGGCATATTTTAAAATTAGACCTATCATTCTTACTTTTATAAGGACTAGAGGAAATGAAAATGAAACCTTCAACCTGGAGGCAAAGCCAGCAATGCTGACTGTATTGCAGCAGGCACAAACTTGGTCTGAGATCTTAGATATATTCAGCTTTCCAAAGATCTTGCAGTCTACTTGGTATCAGACAGCCAGGGGAATCCTGGACATAAACCAAAGTGCCACAGGAAGTGGCATCATGATTCAGAAGATGACATTCTTCACCCTGAGTCACTCTGACCCTGCTGGGGTGCTCTCCTGCAGGTAAATCCCAGCAGCAATGCTCTGAGTACTGACCACTTCAGGCCGTGAAATATTGGATGACACTTGTCACAAGAATAGCAGCATCTATCCTTGCTTTTGGCTGTTACAGGCTGGGTAATTACCTTAAAGTTCTGGTTGCTTTAATTGCCTATGATTCTTTTTTCTATACTTCCTTCCTTTTGGTCTGTGTCATGTTGCTGGCACTGTTAAAATAGCTGCTGTGTTTCTAGGGGTGACTGGCTTTGCTTGATGCCCAAAGAGACTTGTCTAGATTTCACTGATTGCTGAGTTGCTGTTTCTGTCATGCCTTTTCAGCTTGTGACACCATTGAGACAAATGCTGAGCTGCCTTTCCTGTTTGGAAAGTGCCTGGTCTGGCGGGGTTCATATTCAAGTAAGAATACTGCTAGCCTGAGGAAGACTGGAAACTTGTGCTATGCCAGTAAATAAAAATAATCTTGACACAGCATCACAGGCACTCAAAAGCACAAAGTACAATAGGCAGAAGATGCCATTCCCACACTGTCATTTTTGTTGGGACAGACTCTATAAAAAGCAGGCAAAGATCCCGAATAGATAAAAGTGAAAACTCTCTTCTTTTATTTTTTGCATACAGCTACTTTTATATATTTTCTAAGTGTACGTGCACTAACATTATTGGTGCTCATTACACACAAACAGTCACCTATTGGCCACAGTTACAAACTACTGTCTCTGTACA
>JAWWEE010000074.1:137562100-137609535 GCA_035221455.1 Xenops minutus | reverse complement strand
ATCTTGTACTTCTCATGGGTTCTCTCAGTCTCTGCAAGTTGTTTATCTTCACGGGTATACAACAATCTGGCCAAGGTCAAACTCGTCTTGCTCCGTCGAGGGATCTGCAGGCCTGCTGCAGTTCCCACACCACACGGCAGACATACTGGCCTTGAGTCAGTTATATTTGATTTCTAGTGCATATTCTAACACTGAGAGGAAATTGTCAGCCACATGGATATCTACACCAGGAACACTTAGCACATACTCAAAAAGAATGAGCAATTACTATACTCTTGCAAGTTATTTTTAAAATAAGAAAGTTCTTTCTTGCAGTTATGGAATAATAAACACTGCATATAATGTTAAGGACCAAAGTTTGCTAGGTAATAGAAGCACAAATAGACTTAAGTCTGCTAAACTTCAGTTGAATTTTTATCTCGAATGCCATAATAATAACAACTGATTTGACTTCAGTGGAAACTACTTAATCAAACGCAAATATTAGAATGACTCTGAGGCTCAGAAACCACACACCAAATATCTGGTTTCAGTAGATTTTTATGGTGGCTTATAACAGGAGTGCTGATAGAACTTTAGCCATTGCCTTGCTATCAAATGGTGCTATAATTCCAAATTAACATGCCTTATGTTATCTGCTAGCTCAGCTACTTGCTTTGTATTCATTATGATATTAGAAATGCTGGACCCTCAGTGATTGTAGTAATTTTGATGTCTGCAAGTGGATGCTTTGCGTTTTTTCTTCTATTCAAAGCATATAGCAGAAAATACTCTTTTACTTATCTGTTAGAAACCAGATCTCAGTAAGTACTGTGTTTTGACTTGGTTCTGTTGATTTCAAAGAGCTGAGATTACACAGTGACTCACAGGACACGTTGGCACCTGGCAGAATGATGTCCTAATCAATCTGCATGGTTCTTGGTGGTTTCAGTTGGCAAAGAGTCATGCAGGTATTGCCTTTTATTGTATTATACATTCCAACACAAGTGATTTTGCAAGCCTTGAAGTTTGCTTTAAGCTCCAGATTCAAGTGTTTCTGAAGCATTAATGTAAAAATCCTTCAAGGTACCACATTTCTTGACTTTCAAAATGAAAACATGCTAACTGTAAATTTCATAAAATTGTGGTGAAGGAAAATGAAGCAGTGTTATTAAGGTTGCTGCTCAGAGCAGGTTCACAATCTCTTTGAGTCTTAATGGACCTCTTAATACACAACCAGCTGAGTTAGGGGCCTATTTCTAAGCCCCGAACACAATGCATTTAATGTAAAAACTTAAAGAAACCCAACTGATATTGTCATAATCAGCAATTATTTAATTCAATTGTTTAGTAAGGGGCCAGCCTGCCCTTAGCTTTTGCCAAAATTTGCACTAAACTCAACAGACTATTTAATCACTCAACAAGTAAATCCTCTTGCTTTATTTCCTTGGTTATTTTTGAATATTTACAGCCTTCTTATGCATGTACCTCTGCACTTATATCTGTCCTTTTAATACCTTAATCTGAACTGGTTTTATACTGTCCTTTGGCAACTATAGAACAGCTGTCTAGTTGCTTGTTTTATGTGAAGATTACAAAGGAAGAAGATGAAAGTAGATCTTAAGGCAAGAACTTAAGGTACATTTCAGATATATCTTTTCTGGAGGTATGGCTTGCCCTCATTGCAGAGCTGATTTCAGTTATCCTTTTATAGTTGACTTTAAACCCAAATCTATATATCTTTACATTATGTATGATGCTGCTTTTAACTTGAGATATTGATCTGCCAGAGAGGTTAATCTAAGCTTCAGCTAACACAACTCTTCAGTTATTAATAGGATACAAGCTGCTTCCTCTTCTTTGCTCTTAGTCTTTTAATATCTGCCCAAAATTTCTCTCTTGCACCAAAAAGGGTTACCTCTCAATTCACACAGGAGCATTTTAGACCCCCAGTTCAACTATTTGAAGACCAGGAACAAGTGCTGTCCAAAGAAGGGCAACGTGTCCAGAGAAGGGCAATAGAGCTAGTTAAGGGTCTGGAGCAGCTGAGGGAGTTGGGGTTGTTTAGTCTGGAGAAAAGGAAGCTCGGGGTGTAGGGGGGCGGGGCATTATTGCTCTACAACTACCTGAAAGGAAGTTGTAGTGAGGTAGAGGTATTTGTTCTCCCAGGCAATAAGTGACAGGACAAGAGGAAAAGGCCTCAAGTTGAACAAGGTGGGTTGAGATTGGATAGTAAGAAAAATTTATTCACTGAAAGGGCAATCAGGCATTTGAATAGGCTGCCCAAGGAAGTGATGAAATTGCCATCCCTGGAAGCGTTCAAAAGGTCTGTGGATGTGGCACTTGGGCACATGATTTAGCAGTGAACACATTGGTGCTTGATTAATGTTTGGGATTGATGATCATAGAGGTCTTTTCCAGGCTTAATGATTCTGTGATTCTACTGCAGCCCCAAAGGGCTTCACACCACACAAGTGACTTCATTCCAAAGTGAGTAGTTTAGGTGTCACTTCACAGTGTGACCACCTCCATCAGCAGGAGGCTAAACTGAGCTTAGATAACAGAACACTGAAGTAAGTTGTTATCCCATGTTCTTCAAAGTGTTACTGAAAGTCAGTTATACTTACGTCCTTCCATGCTTTTCAACACCTATAAAAAACAGACCTCAGCTCATTTTCTGCATTCGTGTCGGATAAAAATTCAGTATTTTTCAAAAGCAAACTTCAAGTGAAGAAGGGGCACAGGAAAGTGTATATGCCAGGGCCTCATCTGCAAGTTGCATATTAAACAGTTTCTAAATGAAAAAGTTGTTTGCTGTGCTATAAAATAAAGTCATCTCTCTGCAGACCTACAGCCCACTGGAACAAGAGGACAGGATGGAGTGTACCTTTTCCAGTATTCCCCACCCACTGACCCAGAGCATAAAACCCACAGAGTTCTTGGAACTGCAAACAGTGTTTGAATTCAGACTAAAACTGGAAAACAGAAACTGGCCTTTTTTTTTTTTTTTTTTTGAGTCACATCAGTCAATGCTATTTACAAAATCGGTTTATGGAGACCACAGGTGGACACTCTGACTCATTACACATGAAGACTAAATATATCCAAGACAATCTTGGAAAATCCCATAAAGAAAGAGGGAATAGCCGTCTGATTTTTATATTTATAACATTGGGGTTTGGATGCCCGTAATGGAAATTACATTGTTTTCACAAAAAAGCAGGTGAGGGACAGTAAGGGACTGAATGATTGCCAGGCTGCATGTGGGAGCTCTGAGCTAGACATGGAGATAGGTTTGTCATGCTGCCGTAGGTTGCCCTTTGCCTTTGTGCCAGGCTGTGGTGAGGTTAGCAATGCATTCCACAATTGTCAGGAGTTAAGCAAATGTTATGTCCCTTGGCCAGGGTGAGAAGCACACCTGCCCAGGAAGGTAGCACAAAATTCAG
Organism: Xenops minutus; assembly: GCA_035221455.1. Lineage (NCBI taxonomy): Eukaryota > Metazoa > Chordata > Aves > Passeriformes > Furnariidae > Xenops > Xenops minutus. The sequence goes on along the minus strand of JAWWEE010000074.1, from coordinate 137,606,110 downwards.
TACTGTCTCAGCCCTACGTCAGTGCTACATGGAGAATCTGAGTAGTACTTACGGCCTCATATCCTGCCACATATTTTAGTCTCTCTGATCTTGAAAACCAAAGAGGTCCAAGGTCTGTAATATATACAGGAAAACAGATAATGGATCCCTTTATGTTTGTCATCACTGAATTCTGTTTTGATGGATGTTTCAGTGCCAAGGTTTCTTTTATTCTCACTGCTGAAGGAAAGCTATTTCTGGACTCTCTACAGTCCTTGGCTAAGCCCTGAGAAACTTAGCAGTGTGAAACTGAAACAAGCCGTAGCAGTTCTACCATGAAAGCTTACTTTATATGTAAGCTGAGAAACAACAGATTCTGTTAAGAGGAGCTAACTGAGGAATAAGTTAGTGATTCTAGTCTATACCCCTTCCTGAATGACAAGTAAAGTAAACAAACTTGATGCTAAAAACCCCAATGTTTTTTACTTACAGGTCACCCAAACCTGCAAGCTAGTTCCCAAGCCAAATTCTATCTTGGTAGTTCAGAACAGTTCCTTGCTACTCCCCTCTTTGAAACATTCCTATGACTAGAAAGAACTCCTCTGTCACTGCTGTCATGTTGGAAATTGCAATGTGTGGATGACTGTGGACATAGACACAGTGTGAAACTACTGATGCAAAGTCAAATGAAGTAACAGTCGTTCTGGTGAAAGCTGTGGTAGAAGAAGTGGCATCACTTTTTTGTCAAGGCAGTTTGTATCACGTGGTTCGTTAGCTGAGCCAATGTAATGAGGATTTACTTGTGGACTTTCTTCCTACTAAGATGTGCTAATTTAGCTTGGCTTCCTGATCCTTTAGCAAAATAGACACAACTTCAGAAAAGTCACTCTTCTGGTAACCTGAATGACTAAAGTTCCAGAGCTGGAGGTGGAAATACCCAACTAACATATCTGCTTGGCTCACTGCAGTCAAAGTCTAATGAGCTCTCCATTTATTCTGTGTGTCTCTGTAATGCTCCTTCTAGCCTGCAACTAAAGTGCTTCTAATGGCAATTTCTGTTTCTTCACTGCTTTCAAAGGAGTTGATTCTTCAGCATATTATGCTTGTTTCCATCCATTCAACTTTAATACTATCTTCTTCAGTAGACTTAAACCAAAATAAAATATTTCTTGAAATGTTCAGGATGTTGTTGTTGTTGTCTGTTTAATTTAACTCATCACCAGTGCAGAAGACACAAACAGCACAGCAGAAATGGAAAAGTTTATTTCAAAACCAGAGGGATGGCAAAGTAGTATCCCCCTTTTTTTTTTTTCCCCCTGGAAGAATGAGCTTCTTTGTTTCAGCCTTAGGTCCAGAAATTTTACCGACTCGCTGTCTGCAAATCTTGCTTCTGCGTTGATCATCACAGTCATATGAAATTATTTAACAGGTATCTTTTTGCCAAGGTCACATGAAATCATTTAATAAAAACTTAAAAGTGAATATGTCAGCTCATCTCTCATTGAAACACTCTTTTGGCTTAAAAGAACCTGCTGAGTTGTAAGAATGAGCAGGACTGGGCATTTTCCCAATAATAAGATGGCAATAACAGGAAGGAATGCCTGGCTATGTTATATGATAAGTGAACAATGCATCCATGAATTTTATATGTTTATATTCTTAGACACTTCATGGTGACTTAGTTCCATGGCTTGTTTGAAATTACCCAGTGCAGGAAAATCACATAGGTGGTCTGCAGCCATCACTAAGGCTTTTGTAAGTACCCCCAACAACAGTAAAGGGAAATGTAAGTCTTTTTGTGGGAAGGAGATGGAAACTTTTTGGGGATAAAGAGCAATTTTATGAGCCTATGTTTCATTTAAAGCTTTGTAATAGCTCTTCACTTCAATCCAGTTCCGCTCAGTGCACATTTTGGTCTCTCTTACAAAGAAGCAGCACTACCAGATGATTTGCTCTCTTTCATGAGGTAAAAGGTCAAAAGACAAAAAAAGTTTGAGTGTTTTGATACTGAATAGTTTAAAGCTAATCCCTATTTCAGAAGCAGAGCTCTCTCACTGCTGAGCTACTAAGCAGAGATCTCCTCATTGCTGTCTCTCTGGACTCATGGATCTCAAATTCAAGTTACAGAGTGCCCTGATCTCAATGAGAAGCAATAGTATACTGCTTACCCAGACTGTCACTAGTCTCGGGCTCTCTCCTGTGAAGCAAGAACCATGGCCTTGGGTTCTGTCATCCTAGAAGGTCCATGTACCAGCTCTCCTGCTTGAGCAAGTACCGTAACCTTGAGGGTACTGGGTACCTCACCTCTTCCCTCCTTCTTTAAATGAAGGTGGCTGTGGCTGCAGGTCTCGGTGCACTCAACCTCTGTTGTGAGCACATTCGATGAATCAAGCAATTTATGGCTGAGTTTCCTTTCGTATGAATCCCAAACAGCCCTAGGCAAGAGAATGGCTTCTGATTGCTGAGCTCAGGCATGGTAATGGTTCTTCTGAGCAGAAGAAATAACTGGAGGTGCCCATCAAGCCACAGGTATGGATTAAATGCAGTTTACCTCATACATTATTTGCACTTTAGGAATCTTTTTCATTGTGAAGGAGATTTGTCACTGACTGTGTGAATTGTATCCATTCATGTTGTTTAGCTATTAAAACACAAAATTATTTACAGGACTTCTGAGGCCCAGATTTCCTCTAAGTGAGCAAGAGTGTCCTGTATTTTAATAAAAAAGGGATGAGGCCTTTCAGGAAAGAATCAAACCTGTTCTTGTCTTAAAGGTAATTGCTCTTTGAGTGGTCTGGCTGCTCTGCATCCTTCAAAGGAGACCACACTGTGTCAGCTAAATGATTGAAAAAATAGATTTTTTACCAGACAGTGTAGAGTTGGACTCTCCAAAGAGTTTTAAACAAAGTTGAGACACCACAAAACTTCAGTTCAGTCTGAATTATTCTTTGTCGTGCTTCCACTAAGGAAAAGCACATAAAGTATTTCCTGTGCTGAACACAAAAATTCTTCCCACTTTTGCTGCAAGGGATTTGTGTTTAGTTCAAAGACTTTACTTTTTAAACCATAAAATTGTCCTGCTAAGTACTGTGTGTGTATTTGCTGTGTTTGTACGAGACAGAAGCTCCTGCTGAGGCTCTAATGACACCTTCTTTTTTTTCTTGTCTCTACTTAGACCACTGGTCTCAATCCATGAACCAGGAAAAAGACATACTACCAAAAAGCAAAGAGACTGTATATGTAACTCATGAACACTAAATTCCAGAAATTCCCTCAGCTCAAATCCAAGTTCCAGTGGTAATGACAAGAAACTAGCACAGCCAAAGCCAGCACCTAAGGATCAGGAAATGAGCTGATCAGACCTCTTGTCCCCTATTTACCCCCTAAGGCAGCTATTAAATATTGTCAGACGGAAATTCCCAGGGACAGGGCCTGATTCACTTTTTCCCTGGTGTCTCATAAGAATATAATAGTATAATGCTGTTTGTTCTCACAGGACCTACCATACACTAGCTTCTTGGGTATACTGTACACTGGGTTATTTACTCAACTTATCAATTACATTGGAGAAATGCAACACCTTTTCTCCAATCTAATGCAAAGCAGTGGGTTTATTTGTTTGCATGTACTGTAGTCAGCAATGATTAGCAGCATATGTATCTCAGCAGTTTCTTTTTTCTTCCTTAAATTTTAAATAAAATGCAATGGAGATTTAATACTCTGATCCATATTCTTTTACCCACATAGCTGTCAGATCTCATTTGCAAGCCTTCCTTCTTCTGTCACCAGAAAGTTATGTCAATATTCCACACAACCTGATGCATCCTCTTGCCACTTTATCCAAAGATCAGAGAAAACACAGATAAAGTATTAACCAAAGTGTGAACAATTATAACTGTTGGGCTTGAAAAAACATAGGTTGCAACACATATTGTCTTTATTATAAGTTACAAGGATTGCCTCAAAGTTAAAACCTGTGTGTGTGCTATGACCTCACACAGTAGATATTGCCTCTAAGATAAAAATATTAAAGGAGCTTGAGCAATGTGCTGTTTTCCCGGAGTGTTGGAAAGAATAATCATAAAAAAATCTGAATTTAAAACCTCATTAGGGTTTTCCTGTAAGGATTATGTATTATGGAGAACAGTGGAAAAGCTGAGAATTTGCATCTGAGACAATATCTGCACTGAATAAAAACAAAACAAAACAAAACAAAAAAACAAACAAAAAACACCCAACCAACCAAAAAACAAACAAAAAACCCCCAAACCAACAAAAAAAAAAGTGGGAAAAAGAAGTAAAAAAGCAAACCTCTTAAAATAGAGTGGAATGCATAATTGTTTGTGTTTATTTGTCTCTTCAGTTCCATAGTTCCATGGAATGCATCAAGTAGTTGATTCACAGTTAAGAGAGTGTTCAACTGGAACGACTGAAGGTCCATTGAGTTTCTTTACTGGAAAACTGTCATCAGTCAAAACTTGGCCCGAGAAAGGAAAATGCTGTTGTGATTCCATTGTGAATTCCACTGTTTAGTGAATTTAAATCCCCAGCCGTTACTGGGAAAGTTTGACCTTGGAATACTTTGTTCAATACTTTTCTAGTAGATAATGATGCCTGAAGGTAAACATTTGTTATTATGCAGACTCAATATCTTTAATACCATATTCACTGTGGTGTGATATACCTGTGGTGTATGTAAGAAACCAGAAAAAAGGGGCAACAATTATCCATCCAATTCTTAGTTGTGACCATTGGCAAGAACTTGCAATGGCTACAGCAACAGTGCCAACCATTCTTGGAAGAAACACCAGGACAGAGGGCAATTAATACAGCTTGTTTATTTTCTGGCAGCTTGCAGTACATACTGGGCCACTGAGACAGAGCCAGAGGCTGTTTTAATCTTCAAGAATTAGCAATAACATGCTGTGTCAGAATTTTGGAGATTGGACTGAATCCATGTTAGCTTTATTGCTCCTAAAAACATTTAGACCACATGGATGCTAGTATTTTCCTGTACTCTCATAAATGCCACTCAGATTCTGACATTGAATATCTTATTTGTCTTATTTCAACTAATTCCATTTATTTCATTATTGTATATTTTATTGTTTCCCTCATGAAGCTATTCCCCCTCTGCTCAAGCCTGGCCCCTGAATTTCCTAAGACTGAAGAACACATTTCCTTCTCTCTTCTGCCTCTGACTAGAAGAAAAAACCTCAAAAGATCAAGAAACAGATGGATGGATTGTTCCTGGTCTTTTTCTCAGTAATGAAGGTTTGGTTGCCAGTGGCTTTAGTTTCATTGGAAGATGCAGCTATGATACAGCCAAGTGGGAAGATTAAAAGATTTGGGGATAGTCAGTTCATCCAGGAAAGAAGGAGTGGAGAAGAGAGTGTCCAGGCACAGTGAGTCACTTCTGTGCTGGGAGAGCAAGTGCCTGGACTAGGCTGTGCTGGGAGGTACAGACTAACCCAGAAATGACTAAAACAAATGGCCCTTGAAACGTGATTTGGAGCAGAGCCTACAGCACACATGAGATAAATCCTAGATATGGTTGGAAGGGATGTCAGACTGCAACAAAAAGCTGAGTCTTAAAGTGCTCAGAAAGGACGAAAAGACCCACTAGAAAAATTGGCTGGGTACTAAGAATGACTATGTGACTTCTGGGAAACTGAGTACTTGATGCTGCCCGAGGGATGGGTAGAGAACATGCTTTGCTTAGATAAAAGTAGTGTGGTGTATTTAAAAGCCTCAGCCATCCTTGAACTTGCTTTCTGGTTCCCAGGAAGGGAATGGTGTAGCCAGGCAAAAGATTGTTGTTCCAGATATGTGTCTGGGTTTCTCTCAGCCTCTCACAGCCTCCTCTGATCAAAGGGTCTATTAGAAGATGCTTGCCTGCCATAGCAAATCTGCTCAGAGTATTTAAGCACATTAATTTTATGGTGACAAGAGCCCACAAATGTATTCCCCTGTACTTCCTCACCTTGTTGGCATGAATACCTGTCCTGCTTTCTTGTACAGAATAGATCCTAAATGCAGCACTGCACTTTAAGCTCCTTGAAAATCTGAGCTTTCCTACCTTCCCCATACCTAATCAGTCACTTCAAATCTGATCTGCACCTACTTAATTCTTAGACCTGGTAGGTAGGGACCATCAGGGGGTCAGGAAAGGAAGCTCTACTAGGAGATTCTTTTTTTTTTTCCTCTGTTTCCTTAAAAAGGCCTCTGGTCAGTTTAGGAGAAAGTGATTTTCTGTCTGTAAGCCTTCTTCCTGGTGTTACTGGCAAAAACAAGGGACAGGTTTAAATAGCTCCTGGGTGGATCTTCTTTTGAAACCAACTTCCTCAGCTCAAACTCTCTTGCAGGCTGTGTGCCCTCCTGATGTGTCCCTTATACACAACACATCTTTGCCACTAAGTCCAAGAATTTATAGAAGACTGATGAAACTGCAATTGGAGGAAAAGGCACATAGGCTTAGTGGTAGAAAAAAGCAATACGTCTATATGAATGATAAATAAAAAACTCTTACCTGGTAGCTCTGCCAAGAGTCTGTTAATCTAGTTTCCTGTCTGCTGGTGTAAACATCCAATAGCAAATGTCCTCTAACCACACGGCTTCATCCCTCCACCTCTGCTAACCCTCTCTCCCCGTGTGTTGGCCCTGGGTATAATAGGCCTAAAGTCTTTGGGTGTACTTGGAAAGCCTGTCCCTAAAACTCTCAGAAACATTGCCTCATTCTTTCCTGAGGCTTCCATAACTATTGCAGCTCTTGTGATTTCAGTGTCAGTTGTGGAACAAAGATGAAGAGTTTTTTCAGGATAGCGGCTGTTCCTTAGAAAGGACCCTGAGAAACCACTGGAGACCTTCTGCTGTCTCCAGATAAAATCAACTGTAGCTGACAAAGGTTTTTCTAACCTCTCTTTATATAACCCCAGTGACACTGAAGCCATAGCTTCTTCACATAGCCTCTTCTAGTATTTAAGTCTCTCCCAAGCAGAAAGTATTTTTCCAGGGTTCAGCCTACAGCTCTCTTGCTGTCTTTTGATTTGATTTCTTCCTCTTCTCTGCTCAATATGGGTATAGAATGGCCAATTTTGCTGTTACTGTTTTAGAAGTCTTGTCCCTTTCTTAGGACTAAGTCATCCCAGTTCTTTCATTTTTTTCTTTGCATAATGCTTCATTCCTCTCTCTTTCATTTGACCATTTGCTTTCTGTTTGGGGTAGATAAATAGCTACAAAAATGCTCAAAATGGCCCTTGAGGGATTCTAAGTAAAACCCTTGTAATCTCTGTTGTCATCAGCTCCTTTATCCATACTAATAAGGCAGGATGAAGTATGGGTAAAAAAACAACCCCAAGGCACAGCTAATACAAAACATGTATAAAGCAGAAGGTAAGTCTCTGTTTTGTAGCTCTGGAGCTGTTTTAGCTGTATAGCTATTTCAGCAAACAGATTTCCACAGAGAAATGCAGCAATTTTGAAATCCAGTAAGAGCACCTGAATCAGAAAGAATTTCTTTGTGGAAAAGACTGTTAAGCACTGGAATGAATGATCCAGGGGTGTGGTGGAGTTACCATCCCTGGAGGTGTTCAAGAAACAAGTGGATGTGGCGCTCAGTGACATGGTCTAGTTGACAAGGTGGTGTTTAGTCAAAGGTTGAACTTGATGAGCTTAGAGATCTTTTCCAATCTAAATGATTTGGTGATTCTGTGGTTCTCTTTGGCACTTGATCATGCTCAAGAGTGAGGAAAAATTGGGGCTCAGTGGACCATAAGATCACTACAAGTAAATGCTGTTCTTCATTCCTTTTATTTTGGAACTTTTGTTCACGTACAGAGGTGAATGGCTCTATGGTATGTACCCTTCAGGGGTAGCTCTATGTCCTCTAGAGCAACAGACCCAAAACTTTATTGGCCTATGAAAATAATGTTCTGAGCAACATTATTTATGCTCCTTATCAGCTTGAGTTATGGTAGCAGCAGTCATGCCTGGCTACATGGAATGCTGGAAGCTGGAGCCTACACTACTGTCCACAAGCCACTTCTCTAAAGCTTCAGGCTACAGAGCTTGCACATCATTTGCTAGGATTGCATGGTCTTCTGAAGCTGTTTTCTGTAACATTAGGTTTAGCCACTGGCATAAATATACATATTTGGCAAGGCAGATTTCTGGTTAACATTCTGAAGACGTGTGATGTAAAGAATTGAATGCTTTCCAGTCCCAAATATGTAAAATGTGCCATGCTTTTTTTACCATAGCTGTGGAGAGGAAGAAAGAACATTTACCAGCAGACTGGGAGACTCAAAATGCCATGGTAGTTTTTGATAAACATTATTTAACTTGCACAATTTTTTATATGCATTTTCAATCTAGCATAAGAAATGCAAAATGATAATATTTCAGTGTAACCTTGTGTTAGGGAAACCTTTACAATTTCAACCCAGACTATGTGTGTAACAGAACAGCCTTGTTAGCAAGCTGTGTGTCTGAATAAGTCATAAGCCTCTTACACCAACATATGGATCAGAGAGGATGCAAATCTGTGAAGATTTCCCTTTGGATCTGTGGATTTTCTACAAGTGCATCTCTTTCTGTTTGCCACCATCAGATCTCTTAGTGGAATAGAAATTTGAGGTTTGTGATAGTCCCTAAAGCAGGCCTCATTTGATAACTTTGCCAGACACTTATTCTTCTTGAGTCTTTTGAGAGGAATAAAAAAGATATGCTTGCTTAGCCTGTCTGAATCTTCTTGTACCAAGGAGAAATTTACCCTGTTTTGATCTATACAACAATGTTAATTGTCATAAGCTTTTCTTGTCCTGTTTTTTTTATTTTTCATTTTCTTTTTTTCTGATGTAGTTGCTTTGGGAAGGGACAGAGGGTCATGTTCAAGAGATATTTTGAATATGATTCTATGTGTGAGCTCTTGAAGCCCAGAAAGCTGTTAGAGAGAAACCTTTATTCTGAAATTTTAAATTTGCTTAGCATGACATGCAACATTGGCACCAGTGAGAGAAGTACCCACAGAGACAAGTAACTGGGCAAGCCTGGACCCTTACTTTCTCTAGGACACTTGAGAGAAGTACAATCCAGTCTGTGTTTGGAGTGTTGTATCTGGTTGACTGTGGTAGACATGACAGGTTTTCTTCCCAGAGACCAACTAGAAACCAGAATTACTCTGCTGTCATTCACCTTATTACAGTGTTATAACCTGACCCAAAACAAAGTAATTTGAAATGTGGTGTTGAATACTCATATTTGGTATCCAAGTAATTTTTTAGCCTTCGTATGGCCAGACCAATATACCACAGTCCAATTTTGAAAAAATGGGTAAGCCATATCATTCCCAATGTGTTAAGGGTGAAATTCCTCTTTCAGTGCAATAAATGCAGTTTACCATCCCACATGGGAACAGAAGCTTATTTTGCATTATATTGTCATAATTACACCCAAAACTATTAAAATATATCATTATGAAGACAAAGCCATTATGTTTTTGTAAAAAGTTTCCATTAAAAAAAAATCCTTTGAGTAACAACTGTTTGGAAGGTCCATCTGTAAAATAAAGATGTCAATAAGGCTATAAAATTATGACTGAAAGACAGAGGGATGTCTTTCAGTGAGAAGTGAAGGAGAAATATGTAAACACTTAAGAATGACAGAGATTTAACCTTCACAGTCTATCAAAGGAGGAAAGAAATTATTTTTCTTTACATTTTTCACTTTCCTGGAGGATTTTATTGTAATCGAACAAAACTTATTGGCAGTAGTTAGGTGAAATTCATCTTATGCAGGACACAAGGCTACATGACCTAATGGTCTATTCTGGCCTATAATTTGTTTAAATATAACTAATTATTTTATGTCTTTTTCTTTTTCTGATTCAACATAGTTTAGCAGTTAGTCAAGATGCAATTTGGTTATTCCTAGTAAGGAAGTGATAGATAAATGTGGGTAATGTTTACTTGAAGATTTCAATGGTCTGCACATCTTGATGTGGTTTCTTTCATGGTTTTGCACATGCAGGACTCCGGAGAATGTGAGACATGACTGAGCTCGCAGTCTGAGGTTATGCAGTATTATATCCAGTTCTTACAAAAAAATACAAGACTGCTTTGAATAGCCTGCAGGAGTTCTTTTCCGGGGAGATCACCACATGGGGTCTTCTTGTTTAATGCCATGTTTTCCATTGTGAAATTTCAACAGGTCATGAAGACAGTAAAGGTCATTATTAACTGGGTGGAGAATGTGCATGGAGGGCACAGAAGACCAACAGCTGCTCTGATCTTGAGGTTAGCTAAGCAGCTGCCCTGAGCTTTGCAGGCACTGGATGCGCTGGGTATGCTGGATATGTTCTATACTGCTCAACAGCTACCAAAGGTGTGTAGGAAGCCTGATTTGTTCTCAATGAGTTTGTACCTATTTCTGTTCCATTATGCATGCTCAGGAGATTACTCCAGGAACTTGGAACTGACATGCACTTAAACTAGAGAAATTCTTTCTGCACCTCCTGCTCAGTGGCATCCAGGCCTTCTCCAGTGGGGGAAGTAAGGTGTGTGAAACAGTTCTTCTGAAGAATGAATGAGCTTACAAAGCTGGGTCGAAAACAGGGATACTAAACTTGCATCTTTCATCATCCTTTCTCCTTGTGCTTTATTACTTCCATGTCTGACACTAATGGGTTGTGTTTTCAGTGCTTTTATCAGATTTATTGTGGCAGGAGTGATACCTGTTACAAGTATGCATTTCGGTGCAATAAGTAAAAGAGAACAGATCAGCATGTAGCAGCCTAAAAATATTATTTTTGCATTTTTAGTATATTATGAGATCATATTCATCCATAAAACCATGAGAGGGCAGCATTCTCTCTCTCATTCATATTGTCTTTCTCCTGGAAAATAAAGACATAGATTCTTTAACATTCATCTCATAAACCACAGAGAAGTGTTATATATAATTCAGAGCTTGGTTCAATATTCTTTGTAATCAATATGAATGTTTCCCTTGGTTTAAATAGGTGTTGGACTGAGGCTTCAGTTGTTCGAAATGACATCAGGAACAACTGTCTACATAATTTAAATCAGAAAATACTGAGAATAAGCAGACAGGAAGTTATTTTGGTGGTGGTTAACCATTGGAGCAAAATACCAAAAATACTGGTGTATTCTCCACTTCTTTGTGTCTTTGAATTCAGACTAGGTGTCTGGAAAATGTGGACAAAAGCTGCTGAGTTCAATACTGAGATAGCAGAGCAATGTTTTGTGAACTGCATGACATGAAAGAGATGCTGATACTCTGCGTACAAGGAGAAGATAAGCTACACAGTATTTTATGGTGTTTGTAATAATCAGTGAAACTTTAAGATTTCAGAGAAGGATCTTACAATCAAAATGAATGAAGAACAATGGCCATAAACAAAACCACAAGAATTTCCACCTCAACATGAGGAAGAACATCTTTACATTGACTGGGGCAGAGCACAGGAACAGCCTGCCCAGGCAAGTCATGGAGTCTCCCTCTCTGGAGACATTCAAAACCCACCTGGATGTGTCACCTGCTCTGGGTGACCCTGTCTTGGCAGAGGGCTTGGACTGGATGATCTCCAGAGGTCCCTTCCAACCCTGACTATTCTGAGATTCTGTGATTTCCACATGTGGGGGTAAGACTGGATGAGCTTTAAAGGTCCCTTCCAACCCAAGTTATTCTGTGATTCTGTAATCTTCTGTAAGTCAGCTCAAAGCATTTGCATCATCAGGTTTGCTAAGCAGAATAATCCCTCTGGCTCTGGAGTCCAGCAATGTGGCCAATATAATTAATCTAGCCAATAGTTTCAGTGCAAAGTGTTACAGCTGGGATGCGATCCTTTGAGCAACATCAATACAATATTGTAGCAAGAAGGGTTTGGGGTTTCTGGAAGTATTAGTTGTGCATTTTCTGAAAAATTAGAACAGCTTAAGATGGAGAGCAAGGTTTTGAGAAAGGGAAGCAGAATTTTTTACTTCTAATAATTGCTTTGGAAATGTTAGGTCACAAGAAGCTACAGATTTTTTAGTCAGATGAATATTTAGACATCTTGCAAAGTTGGTCCAATGTAGAGTGGCAAGTGCTAATTAGCATTCTTGCTTGCAGTTTCAGCAGAGAGTAGTATTTAATGAACATGGAAACCAAGCTATTCTTTCTATACTGCTTTACATGGTGATCCATCTCCAACCCCGATGGGTTTATGATGAAATTGTATTTTCTTACTTGTTTACTTCATCTCCTGCTGGTGAGGGAAATTCCTGTGTGTCTCTTACTCACTGTATTTCAGTCATTTCAACACCCCTAAAATGATGCACAAAGTTTTCACTGTGAATACCCTTAGGAGGTACCACAAACTGTGGTTTTACAGAAAAGTCATTGTGTCAAATGCAATGGTAGGCAAATGTACATGATTCACAAAGACTGCCCTGAGCAACCATCCAATATGTGAGAAAGCAAAGGAACTCCACACAAGTGGGCAATAAAAGAAACAAAAATGTTATTTGATCTATATCTACTTTCATATAGATGTTATTTGATCTATATCTACTTGCATTTTCTTTCATTGATATGCACTACTTAAAAAGTTTTCCCATTTTTTCAGAGGAAAAGTAGTTGTGTCTATCTGTGATTTTTAAATAGGACTATAATAAAGAAAAATGTTGAATCTCTAGTTATGTTTTGAAGACTACTAAAGGGCATTAGCATTTGTTAACTTGAAATATTTTCACATAGTTTCCATTAAAAAATAAATGTAAAGTATTATCAAATTTCCCATAACCTGCCATATAAAAATGAATTGAATAACAAGTGAGTTTTGCCAAGATGACTGTGTATTTCTTCAGAGAAATAATGTAGCTGTTCAGACTAGCCTACATTTTACGTGGGGTTTGAATTAGCACTTTTTCAATGGATCTCAAATGCTTTTTTTCTCTGATATTCAACTCAATACTCCAGTTCAGGAACGTACTTCATAGCGTGAGTAATCCTATTCAAAGCAGTGGGCTACTGACACACTTGGACTGAACATGTACTTGCATATCTCAAGAATGAGGCCTTGGCATGCAATGAAACTAGCTGGAGTATGGGGGCCCTCACATGATTTGAGCCCCACCTGGTCATGGGTGGACTCATGCACTTCACTCTCTAGAAAGAAGCTACAATATGTTGTATTGATACAAGATAGTGAGTTAATAAAGTTCAATGGCAGATATGACAGTGGCTTAACAAGATTCATTGGCAAGCTATGTACTGCATAGAGGACAGTGTAAGACAAAGCTGTCAGGAGACCCACCCCATTGAGGCATGATGTTCAGAAAGGGCCCCCTTGCATTCTCAACTCCTTCTCAGAGGGGAGTTTTTGGTGTGGCTGGACTAGGCTTAGGCCCAGCCTTTGTCAACACTATATGTCTAAAGGATCATATATGCACAAGCAATCCTTTATATGACTTAACTAAGATTTCAAAATTTCAAGTGCTCCTGTTTCCAATTAACCTGAGTATCTGACATGATAAGGATTCCCTTAACCTTGAGGAGGAACCTTGAGAGGTGTCCCACTCAAGGGGAGATCTCAGCAGGGAACCCTGCCATGCAGTAGAGCTCAACAAGTCCTGCGCTGTCTGCTAATTATGGGGATAAGGGTATTGACTTATAGTCATATTTGCATACCAGCTGTATTTTGGTTGGCGCATGCTCAACTAGCCCTCAGCTGCTGAGCAAGATCTAGAGACCTTAAATATTGTGCTGTTTTCTCTCTCCCCAGAGTCCAACTGAAGACAGATGCAGCCATTCCAAGTGCCACTGGTAGCTATTGCTTAAGCAGAAAAAGGGTGAGAGAGGAGCACAGCAGCATACACCTGAGTTTTGATTTGATGTCTAAAACAGTGCCTGGCACACTGCTCTTCATTGAGGTGCTGCCACTGCCTCATGCTTGACCATATCTAAATCTTATTTATTGTGAAAACATTCAAGAGGTCACAGCCCCTTTGTGAGTAATATAAAATATGGGAGTATGAAATGCAAAGAGTCAAAGCCCCAAAAGAAATGTCACAACAGGCAAGGAAAGGGAATATGGTAGTAGCAGCAAGAAACATCATAGCTTTATGTCTCCTACTTTTTTGGTAGAAGATGGAGGAGGGTTGTGGAGGAAGGGGTGAAATGAGGGAAAGCAGTAAGGCTGCTTGAAGAGAAATGGAGATAAGAGGAATAAAACAGCTCTTCACTGTGGGGCAATGAGATTCCACTAAAGAGATCCTTGATCTAGGTACTGCTCTCTCCCCATCATGGTGAATGAGTTCCTACAACCACGTGCCAGGGAGAAGGGAGACAGAGAGATAACCATCACTGTCTGGCTTTTGCTGTTGCCAGGCTGATGAATCTACTTTGCTCTTCTCATCTGCATGTCTGGATTTAATTTGCTTTTCTCTTTTCTGCACAGTGTTGTTGTAGAAGACCATGGTTTTTCACTCATTTTAACAGTCAGCTGATGTATCCAACAGGGAGCTTACTTTGCTAAATAAGCTAGAAAGCAAAGCACCAAGAAGCATATTGCAGTGAAATAAAATACGGGCTCTAATTGATGCAATAGTTTTGAATAAATCTTTCCATTGTCACAGTCAGCACACTAAATGCCAAGGCCTGTCAACAACTAACTTCTTAATTACCTACCCAAGGTAATCATATAGCTCTTCTTACTTCAGAATCCTACTGCATCCCTGTTTGGGGTATTAATCTGTTAGCAATACCAGGTTTTGGGGTTTTACCCAAAACACAAGGCAAAAAATAAATTACAGGCTTCATTTTGCAAGATTGTCAGATCCCATCACTTCTTGCAGAGCCAAAATAACTTGTAGAACCAGTGGAGATGTTTTGTTGGGAGTGGATGGGTAAGGTGATGCCCCAGCAGAGAAGTGAAGTCAGGTCTTTCAAGAGCCTTGTGCTGGGCCACCCTGTCCTTTTGTGGAGAAATGTCCTAATGGAAGCAAACGTTTGCAAACAGCCTATGCAGAGTTTATAAATAGTAAATTTGCTATCTTTAGTTATGGAATTGTGATGCTTTTCGTCTCTTTGCTATTTCAAACTCTGCATGTGAGCAGGAGCAGCAGCCAATTTGTCCTCAGACTTGCTTGAGTCTATATGGAAGAGAGACATCCAATGTGCACTTATGTTGAAATTTTAGATCTGCCCTTCTGGGTGGTTACCTCAGTGTATTTCCACTCTGAACATGTAAAGTCACTTTATAGGCAGAATTGGAGGAAAAATGAACCCCCAATTTATGAGAAATGTGAAGCAGAGGCAGTAGAAAAGGGAATGTCACTGATTGCAGTCTTCTGCTATTGCAAGCCAGACGTCACATGGTCCCTTTCACAAAATCAATGGTTTAGTGAAAAAAGAATGTTCTATTACCAATCTGGCCCCAAACTCTGTCCTGTGCACCTCTCTGGTTTCAGGCAGCATCTCTGAGTTGTATGTCAGATTGTAATTAGGCCTCTGAAATTAGAAAATAAGGAAAGGTTTTTTGTAGCATTTTGTGCCAAAAATGTTTAAATAATTTAAGTGTTTAGGCTTCCAGAGCTACTATATTTTTCAGGAAAAAATGTGATTTTTTTTTCAATTTTGTTCTGTTTCTCACAAGTGTCCCTTTTCTTTTCTCCTCTTGCGCTAAATTTGTCCCGGTAAATTTCTCTCTAAAATCTATTTAGTTCAAGATTCTGCTGTTGTGAAGAGATTGCATTTTGTTTAACAAGAGGTGTTCAGGCATGTCCTATAAAAAAAGTATTACTGTCCTGAAAAATCTCCCCTAAAAACGTTTTTGAATTTATTCCTGATTATCTGTAGAGGGTTTTTTTTCCTCGCTTCTATATAGCAAGGATATAATTTTGTATTAAATTCTAACAGTTCAAAAAGTCTATGAAAAAATAATTTTCTATTACATGCTAAGGACTTTCCTCCATGAGGATATAAGCAAGCTCTACAGAAACTGGTAGTTATGCTGCAGAAGGATTTTTTCAGGCTTAGAGAGCTTGGGGGAGGGTGTCTGAGCACATTAGTATTCACTGCACATTCTTGCTTGCTGTTCCACATGCACTGTTTTGTGCCTTCATAAACTACTCTGGATGCAGATCAAAATTATTTAAAAGAATTCACAGGGAAAAAAAGTAGAGCAGCATTTTCTATGTATTTCCACATTTCCTTCATTTTCATTGACATTTACTGCTAGTCTTTTTTTAGCAATATGAAAAAAAGATGGCAGAACCAGGGAAAGGAAAGGCTTTGTCTGATAAGAAAGGTTTTTAGGTTTTAGAGAGAAGTTCTAATAACAAATCAGACTACTGTTCATTTTCCTTGTGCAGTCAGCATCAACAATTTAAAGCAGCAGCTCTGAATCCTTTCAACTGAAAGGGCATTTTAAAATTATTATTATTATTCTTTCTTGTTTGCAATATCTATTTTTACATAGCAAAAAGTATGTTTATCTCTTCTGTGTTAATCCTTTTTCAAAAGGTGAACATTTATTTCTTCTCTTTTCATTTTCCACTTCTCAGGACTCTCAAGTCCTAAGCCAGTCCAAGAGCAGACCTAGCCAAGGAACCATTCTTCTGTCTCCTGGAGCTGAACTCACAGCTGCAGAAACACTGACTGAACAATTTCAGGAGAGATCAGGTGAGCACGATCACCTACAATATATGGCTTTATCAAGGAAGTTCTGCTTTACTCCTGCTAAACAAATCAGCTTCTTACTAATAGCTTGGGAGGAGCCTTTAAATTCTGGTTCACTGAAACAAGCCTGATTTTTGGCCCATCACCACTAACTCTAGGCTCCTTTTGTAATATTTGTCCTAGGAGTGATATTTTGAATCCTGATTGAAAAGGAGTATGATAATGTGCAAACTTGTCTCACAGTACAAATCTGTACTGCCTACTCTGACAGCATGCCAGAAAAGGCCTTGTGTCTGTAGAAATATAGAAGTGTATGGGGATTTTCATGACCAAAACACCCCAAACAAACAACAACAAAAAAAGCAGAAGCTAGAAACTGATAGAAGTTGAAGTTAAGCTTCAAAAGCAAACCGCCCCCAAACACTGGAGCAGGCAAGTTTAGAAGAAAGCTGAGATAGAACTTTATATAATATACATTTTTATAGGGGTGAATAAAGGCAGAATCAGGGAAGAGGTCTATCTTGCACACACACAGACACTCAGAGAAGTCAAATGTCCAATGTTTAAAATTCACATTGGATAAAACACAGAAATACATATGACGCTAACTGAGGAGAAGTATGGTAGATGCAAAATCTTTAAATCAACAGCATTCCCTTGTGGACAATAGTCACTGACTGGGCAATCACTTTTAAAGTCCTGATTCCTGCTGGGTGAAGGGCTGGAATCTGTGCTGTTGCTCTCAGGGTGTCACTCTGCTGTGTGTATGCTGATGAAGAATAAATATGCATGAAGTCGACAGTTTGGCTTTCACCAAAGCTTAATTTAGCTCACTTCTCAGTGCTGAATAAGAGAAATTAATAACAATAATTAATAATTCTTTTAACACAGTGAATGAAGTGGAGCATGTGATAAAAATGCTAAATCGGGGCGAAGTTCAGAGCTGAGAGACAAGGGCTGTACAATGCATTCCACATTGTCAAGGAGGTACAACGTACTTTGCAGGGCACTAATGGACTAAACAAAAGAAAATATCTGGTCAGAGGAAACAAAGGAATGCACTGTAGCATCCAGGGAGGATGTAGCACAGTCCACACCAGCTGGAATGCATCTCCTGAGGAGGCTGAAATTCCTTCCACCTTCTTCCCCCTCCTGTTTTTGGTTTTCAACCTTCTCTGCCAAGGAAAGGACAAAAGTTCTATTATGTCTGAAGTCTGGCCACAAGCAAAAGTACCTAAAAGGTGCTCCAGAGCATTTAATACATGGGCATGTGCTATTTCTGCAGGGACATGGCAAGCTTTCACATTGACTTTTGCCATCATCCACAAATTGCATATTGCTTCTCTGTAACTTCATGAAGGTCCCTCCTTTTTTTCTTGTCTTGCACCACTGCACTCACTTTCTTTGAAGCCAGAAGCTGCAGAGATGACATTGTACAAGGAATTTCAAATAAATTCTGATAGCCATTTTGGGAAGAAAACATCGGGTGTTCATTACTGATTTTGTTACCTTATTATGATTATTCCTCTGTGTAGTTGTAAATGGAGGGGTTTGTGGGTGGTGCTGCACAAAGTCTGAGAAAGGCAGCATACTTCTTCAAAAAATTTTTCAATATTTTTAGAAGTACAGCCCATAGAAGGCAGAGAAATACATTCAAATTTTACCTGGATAGTGTTAGAGGACGTTTAGATTGCATATCAAGGAAAAGTTTTTCACCCAGAGGGTGGCTGGGCACTGGAATAGGTTCCAGGGAAGTAGTCACAGCACCAAATCTGTCTGAGTTCAAGAAGTGTTTGGACAGTGCTCTGAGGCACATGGTGTGATTCTTGGGATGTCCTGTGTAGGGCCAAGAGTTGGACTTAATGGCCCTAATGGGCCCCTTCCAACCCAGCATGTTCTATGATTCTATATATTACACATACATTACATACACTTATGACCTGCCCATCAGACACTCATTGCTCCCAGAGAGGGTGGATAGACTAGTAAACAAAGAGCCTTCAAACTTCATTCAAGAAGAGTGACCTATGAACAGAGGACAGTACTGATGAAGACATAGAGATGGTGGAAATGGACATGCTGGAGCTGTCCTCTGTGGTGTGGGAAAGGAAACTGAAGCCACATGAAAAGTAACATGCAGATAATTAGTAAGGGAAAGGACCATGTCCCTCTCAAAGGTGTGGTCAAGATGCTTTAACTCAGTTCAGTGGGAAAAGAAAAGGACGTTGGAGAAATTCAAAGGAGCATGATACTGACATGACAGAGGGCAAGGTCAGAAACTTTGTAGAAATAAGGAGAAAAGCTATGTATCTGAAATTACTGTAGTTGTTAGGTGCATAACCATAGAACTTCAGATTGCTTAATATTTGCAGCTGAAAGATACTGCTTTTAGACCAAATATTCTTATTTTGGTTGTTTTTCTTAAAAGACTGTACTCTCTCACAGTGGTTCTTTTGCCCAACCTCAGCAAACTCTACACTTAAGTTTGAAGTCTCTTATCTCACCTGTGTTTCAGACCCCTCAGCATTGAAAGCCCCTGCTGTACTGTAGATGTTTACTGCCACAAGAAGCAGCAAAAGTCCTGTGCCAAAGAGCAGCCAGCTTCTTCGCACAGATGTCAACTGCCTTTTAATACTTGCCTGGTTGCCTGGCGATCCACAGGTGGTGAAACCATTTGGATGTAAATTATACAGGCTGTCCATCAAACTGCACAGGCCAATAGCTGGTTCACAGTTCAGTGAACCCAGTGTCTGAGAGCTTTGAATTCAGAACAAGTAGCAAAAAAACCTCAGATGGCCATGCAAAATTCATTGAGGGCTGAGCATGCCATCACTTCTCGCCTGAGAACCTCACATATATGGAAAAGCAGAAGGAGGGAAAATTGGTGCCATGTTAATGCTGCCCAAATATACACAATGAAGTCAGACCGAAAGCAATGAAATTGCCGCCACTCCTCATGAGCTAACAGGACCATTTTCCTTAACCAGTGACCTTCAATTACAGAGTAGCAAGCAAATTAGTAGAGACAAAAAAGAAAAACCTGTTAGCCAGAAAATCTTACTGGCTAAAGCTTCTCTTTTTTCAGTTCCAGTTTCCGTAGCTTTCGGTAAAATATGTGGTGTCTCTTTCTCTTTTGGAGTACTGGTGTTAACGGGAAATGTTCATTCTGGGAACAATGAATTCCTTTTATCAAATTGTTTGGTTTACGACTGAGTTTTTCGGAAGACCTTAAAGGTTTATGAGTTCTTGAAGGATTTGAATCATTGCAAGAAGCCTTGTGATGTCACAGAGATCAAGTTAGGAAGAAATTCAAGGCCAAAAATGGCCAGGGCAGGAATGGCTAAATGAAACTGCTGTTTCTCAGTTCCAGCATTCCCTATGTTCATGGCTGTTGGCTTGTAGGTTGGAGTGACTGTGAAGCAGGCTGGGATATAAATTTACAGTGCATATAGGGGGCTCCCATACAGGTGGAGGAGGGGCTTACTCTGAACTACATCCATCTGAAAGTTACGAGTCTGATCCTAACTGATTCAGGTTGCTTATACAACCTGAAAAAAATCACAAATCCAGATGAATTACATGGTATGGATCCACTCTGAAAGGGAAGATAACATTACCTGCAAGCTAAAGGTGTCCACACAGAGAACCAGCACTCTTCATATTTACAAGCTGACTTAATTCCCAAAAAAGGCAAGCCTGAACAGCAAAGAATACATGACCTTCTCAGCTTTGAAGTTGGAGGAGATATCTGTATTTATTTTTTTGTATGGCTGATAGTTCTATGCACCTTTCATGATTTAACTTCTCAGTTTCTCTATTGAAACCTTTGAATCTTATAATCCAAATCAAGTTCTGTTTAGATAGGACAAGCTCCATATTTTCTTCTCTGGACACAGTTTGACAAGTGAGGTTTTCTTTTTGGTATATTAGCACCTTGTATCTGCCTCACATGTACAAAATAAACCAAGGTCTCAATTAAAAAAAAAAAAAAAAGAAAAAAAAGAAAAAAAAGAAAAGAAAGAAAGAGGCAAACCCACTTACAAGATAATACAAGCAACACAATTAAAACAAAGATAACTACTTAAGGATAGGTTTTCTTTTGAAAACATTATTTGCTAAATACCTTTTCTCATCCTTCAGTATATATTGGCATGAAATTTTTCCCTCAGGGTTTCTGAGTTATATGAGAAAGAAAAAGATAGGGAAATATCTGCAGAAGGTTTTCTCCTACTTTGGTCAAATCTGAAACATGCTTTCCTGTTACCTGCACCACCACACTGCCTGCAGATGAACAGTTATCTTTAAGCCTCCATTTTTAAATTTTTCTCGGGCTCTTACAATTTAAAGAAAGATATTAATTTCCAACGGGCAACTGTAACAGCATGGTAGAATGCCAGATTGTTTCCTTCTTGCAGATACTAATAAGTTTTCTTTCAGAGGCAATTGATCTTTTTGAGATCCCTCTTTCCCTTAGTTTGACAGAAATCTCTTAATGACAAGGCTCTGAGTGTTGTCCAAATGTAATGTGTGGTGAACTTTAAGTCCCAAGCCTGAAGCCGCAGTCTTCCCACTGTTTGTTGCTTGGACTCAATAAACATCACACTGATATATTGAGATGACTCAGCTATGCAGTGTTCACCTGCCAGCACCAAGTCATTGGTCTGGACTTGTGAATTTTTCCAGATAGCAGACAGGCTGGAAGAGCAAAGCCATTTATATACCTGGTGATTATAATGATGCATGGGAACAAAAATAGATTTACAACAATAATAACATCCAGGACAGCAATACAAATAGTGAGGATAAAAACCAGGGAAAGATAAATACCTGTCTGGAAATATGACTAGTACTGAATCAATAAGCTGATGTCCTACCAAAAGCACGTCACTGCAGGTTGAAAGCAAGGTAGTGTTGGCAACTTTCAGTCTGCCCAGTGAAAGTCCCCTCTTTTCTCCACTCACGTACTGTTGCAAATTGCAGCAAACCATTTCTGTTAACTAGAGGGCTGCTTCATCTCTTTTAACTAATGATTGCTAAAACAAGCTAGTCATGCTCCTGTAACACGAAATGGAGTACTTAATGCATATACTCAAGACTTTAGGTTTGTTACTAAAAGAAGAAGTCCTGATATTTATTTTTTTTTATAGTTGCTTTCCCCAGTATATTTTGTAAACTATGCTATAAATAATTAATTAAAGGGACTTAACTTTTAAAAAATAATTTCAGGCTGTGTCCCTTCTCTGTTATGATATGTAGTCACAAACATGGTTATTTTAAACACTGCTGAGAACAGCTTGGTTGTACCATGGACAAGTGTTATTACAGGGTTTACTGCCTTGTCCTGTGATTCCAAGCTCTGCAAAGCACATCTTAACTAATTCCCAAAGGCAAAGTGGCAACATTGTAAAACACTTGTGAAAACATTCAAACTGCCGTTTAAACCTTGTTAAAGTGCAGTTCTTCCTTGGAAAGTGACACTGAAAATGGCAGTGTGGGATCCTGTATTTCTTGTTTATGTGTGAATTCAAGATCAAACATGCTAAGTACAACTATATAGTTCCCTCCTAACATCCACAGCCAGCTCTGTGGACTACAATGAGATTAGATGGTTGAAAATTTCATGTTCATGTATCATTAAGATGATGGTCTCCTTAGCAACTGTCCAAACCTGCTGTCATTGAAATAGATACACCTTGCCCCCTCCATTTAGCTGAATGAGCAAGAGGAAGATGTTTACTTCTCATTGCCCTGTGTCATTTTTTCACTGCTTGTGAAAGTAAGGGGTGTTTTCAGACAAGCTGGCAAATCTAACTCTGAACAAAAATATACACAAAATAGTTATGTTGAAGAAGATGCCAGTTCTTAATGATAGCCACATTTTCAGTTAAAGAATTGTAATGACTTTTTAATATATTTACTGGTCTGAATGATGACATAAAATATTTTGATCTCTAGAAATTCTGTTATGGCCCGTATTGTCTATACACACTAACCTGTTTGAATACAGGCTTATGAGCTATCATTTTATTTCTCCAGAGAGCCAGCTGTTGCACATGCGTGGTTGGCACCAGCTATGAGAAGACACAGCCCCAGTCAAGGCCCATGGGAATTCATTTATCAGTTTTATTTAACCACAGGGAGCTTGTTATGAGTTTGCTGCTTTACTTTCTGCTGTATCTGAGAAGGAAGCAATCGGGCCCACCTACCTTCCATGGGCCTCTGGCTTGACACTGAAGCATGCTGTTTCCAATCAGAAGAGGCACATTGCCATGTCCAGCTCTTGGCCTCACAGAGGATATAGCTAGCTTGGCTTAAATAGCTTTTTTGGTGGACTTGCTACAGCACTATGGTTGACACTTGAAGTTGGTTCCTATATAGAGAAATACCATAGCTACCCTGACATGCTCAAAGGTGTTCATGTCAGGAACAGTCCTTACCCCTACCCCACAATGAAAATGCGGAAACATAGAGGAAGATCTTGTTTATTGGCACTACTGTCCTTTTGTCTGGACAGTATATTCATAAATATACTTAAGAATAAATGTTAAAGTGCTAAAGAGTTCTGAAAAGTTTGCGGGAACAGTTACATCATCCATTCCAGGTACAAATCCAATTGAGTGGTGACTACTACCCAACAGATGCCAGTAATACTCCCTCATGTGGTGGGGTTTCTGTGCCAGTTTTCACATCACCTCTTGCAAAGCACTTATCACTAATTCACGTGTCCTGAATTTTTATAATTCTAACAAGTGTGACCAGCATCTGTTTCTGTCTTAGGTTACACTTGATAGGTGTTCAAATGGCTAAGATGTGTAAGGAGGAATGCGTGAGGCTGTGCTTGAAGATGGTTTCCTGACTTAACAAGGCTGAATTTTTATGAAATAATTTGCAGGCTTTTTCCACCTCACTCTTTTGCCAATCCCACAGAGCCTTGTGACTCAAAGGGGCAAAACTGCACAGCTCAGAGCCAACCCGGGCCCCAGGTTTCAAATACTTGAGACCTGGAATATCCAGAGCTGAGGTTTTTGGTCTGGCCTTCGAAAAGGGAGAGAAAACCATCTGTGAAACCTGGAGGCATCTGAGTTTGGCTTCTACCCTGGGATCCCACAGCCTCCCATAATCTTTTACGTATATCTGCAGGTTGGGAGAAAAACCCCTTTCCCTGCACCTTTGCTCTGCTCCACACCTGGCACTCACCCCAGGGAGCCCTGGAAGCAATCCCGTGAGGCACGAACAGGAGGGTTTGATCCTTATGGCTTTAGGAAAACGTCCTTTTCTAAGTAAATTTGGTGGGGAAGAACAGTCCCTTGAGCGGGGCTTCTCCAGCGGGCAGGGGCATGCTGGAAACACCGGCTGTCTCTGGAAAATCTCAGGAAAAGCCGGGTGCCGCCGTTCCCACGGGGCGCCGGCCGGCAGTGCCTCGGCGGGGCCATTCCTGGCGTTCCTGCCCAGGCAGGGAAGAGAAGCGAGCAGGGATCCTCCTTCTGCTCGGCTTCCCCTGCCCTGGCCTTTGGGTCCGGGCAGCGCGGCCGCCGGGAGCCCCAGGGCAGCCGAGCGGGGGGACCGCCGTGCGCCCCTCCAGCCCCGCTGCTCGGGGACAGCCGGGCACAGCCAGACAGTCAGACACAGCCCAATTAAACCCTCCCCCGGCCAGCCCCTGACACTCCCTCCTGCATTTTCCAGTCTGTGGTTACGGCGCTCAAAGGGTTCCATTAAGTCACCGTTTTACAGGTTCCTTAAAAAAAAAAGGGGGGGGGGGCGGTGAGGGGGAGTGTGCGAGTGAAAAGTTTGGTCATGGCAGGGAACGTGTGATCAAAGCTGAGCCCAAGCTTCCTGTTACACCGGGACTATATATATATCGTGTCTTTAATGTTGGGAATGTAAGCAGCTGCCGGAGCCTGGCGCTGACTCTCTGCCTGATTCCCAGCGCACTGAGGTTTCTTCCACCGACCACAATGAACAAGTTCCTGTGCTGCACGCTTGTGGTAAGTCCCTTCGGAGGGGCAGATAGGCTCTAGGATGCATTACAGCTTCAGACATCAGGCTGTACAGACACAAGGCTTTTCTCCTGAGGTTTTTGTTTTGGGTTTGTTTTTTTGCGGGCTTTGTTTGTTCGTTTGTTTTGGGGTTATTTTGCCTTCTCTCAGTTTTCTTGGTAAACCCTTTTCGTTTCATCACTCCGAACTTTCCTGATGAGTTTGGAGCGTGATGGACGTGTCCAGCTCCAGGGAGACAAGCGGGGATTTTCATCCCATTATTAAGGTAGTGGCATGAATTTCTTTTCTTTTGCCTGTTTTCCTTCCTTTGGTAAGGCTTCATCATATTGGGCTGATGCAAAACACTCTGTCTAGGAATTAATCTGGAAACTGTAGGCTGGGATGTTCGTTTCTGATGTACAGAAGCTTCATCCCTGCCTGCCTCTCATCTCTGCTGCAGTGGCACTGTTGGTATCTCACATACTGAGCTGGCTTTCTTACCCGGAAAAACCACTGTGAACTCCAGAAAAAAAAAGCAAAAATGCACAAGTGCGTGGTGCTTGTTTTGGTTTGGAAAATTCAGGTTCATGTGTAAGAAAGTGATGAACTGTGAAAGCTGTGTCACTAGCTATTACAGAAAAAGTTGTCTTATTAAATCTGGTATAAGCCTCTGCTTTAATAAGATTTTGTTTTCTTGGAGATTTAGTAAGATGCTCCCAGATACAACTTTAGAGATGTTAGCAGTGTAGTAAATCTTTCAAAATGTTATTTAATCCGTTTAGTTGTATGGAATTTTATATGAGTTCAGATTAATTAAACCCTGCATACAAGCAGATCCTGTGTAACATTTCTTTGAAGGCTCTTCATCTTTTACATAAGAAGACATTCAAATAAAAATATAAAAATAATAATCAGAGCAGGCTGTTACTCATGCTACCACAGTAACTTGCTCCTGGGTTGTTTTGGGGAATACAACGGTATTAATGTTGTGGCAGAGCATTAGAACTGAGATCCATTTATTCTGAAAGCTTTTTATAAATGCAAGGAGATTTCCAGGATCTGATGAGTAATGCATGTTTATTACTCTCTGTACAACTTTCTGAAAGAGCTTTTTGAGAAACAAACCCAAAGTAATTAACAGTGCAAGGGAAGCAAAATTCGTCAGGTTTGTGGTCAGCAGATTGAAATGCAGGACAACTTTTTCATCTCATGTGTGATGTTGTGTTTGCTTTGTCAGTATGAAAGCATGGGAAGTTAATCTGGGAATTTCAGCAATACCTCATTATCAGCTTGGCTTCTTATCTATGGCTATCATAAAATAAACACATCAGGATTTTGATCTTGATTAAATGCTTGTGCCTGTTTGTGTTGTCCCATGAAGTAATAGCATTTGGTGAGGTTCAGCATAATCCTCTGGGACATGAATCTTGGAGCTGAAATACATCAGTAACAGGAGTACATATCATAGAGCTTCATCATTCAACTGTATTTTATTATAATTATTGTAAACCCATTTTTTTAAAGTTATTGTTAAGTTTAGGTAAAATCAGCGAAGTACTAGAGCTAGTGCTAGAGCTGTGCTAGAGCTCAGAAAAGTCATTTTAGTACCTGTTTTATAAGAACCCTTGTAGGAGGCACAACAGCAGTTTGAAGTTGTGTATGTTTGGCTCACACATCTTAAATGTAATTTGGAGACACCACAGCGAAAAGGACTTTTTTGGCCATGATGCACTTTCAGCCTTGGCGCCTTTGCTAAGTTTTCAGAACGGGGACCTGCTGTAGTGCTGTGTTCATGTTCCTGTTGTTTGCTGGAACACTAAAGCTGCTTACAAACAGACAAGAGTTATGAAATCAGACTGAATGGAAAGAAATTCTCCAGAGCTGAATCTCATTACTTGTCACGTAACTATCTTGACCCTTACACTCGACCTTTCTCTATTTTGGATCTCTGGACGCAAGTGACATGCTTTTTCTGGCCTGCCTGTTGGGTTGCTGTGTGTAGGCAGCAGTGGCTTTGCAGCCCGCGAGGGTAGGAGTTATCTTTCTGTCTGACTTTCTTTCTGTCTGTCTGCATGTGTGTTGGTTAAAAATAAAATGCTAAGGTTACCAGAAGATTTTTTCAAATATATTGTCACACTTAAACTACACCCACTGTTCAGATCTCATGGAAAAATTAATTTTGTTCCTTCTGTAAAAACACCTGTTTGCACATAGTACTGGACACACTGTTTATCTAGCTAGCTGGTCAGAATTCTGTCAGTGTAAAGGCAGACTGTAGTCACAGTGGGAACATCCCAGGTTTGGGTTAGCTCTAAATCTTGCTGTCACTCTGGTGAATAATGTTCCAAAATATGAGTTATGGAGAAGACACATCTTTTGGAGAGTATCTGGTTGGCTTTTCCTGCTTTCTCCCTCTACAATCTTCAAGGCAAATGTAACTCATATGAACGAAGACTTTCAATTTAGCACTTCTTTGATAAGATATAAAACTGCTCTTCATCTGAATGTCATTTTCCTACCTGAAAATGAAACAATAGTTTAGACCCTTAAATTGCTTTGTGAATAACAGTTAATGGTACCTCAAAGAGTCTCTACAAGACTTGACTTTTTGATATACTGCTTTACTGACAGAGAAATGAAGACAGTGGTTCATAGCCTCTGCTTTGAATGCAGGTTGCTGACGACAGTCACCAGTTATTATTCCCTGTATAAAAGAACAGCCTTCACTTTACAGAGCATCTTCTAAACAAATGTAGGTACTGTTATGCCCAAAGTGAGTGGATTGCATTGAAGCAGTTGGCAGAATGGTGGAACTCAAACCAGTGGAAATCACCCCCTCTTACCTTCCCTTGCGTACCTGGCACTCTCCTGCAGCCTGGCGAAAGGTGCTTTGTCTGGGCATAGCTCTAAGTGAGCCTGGAGCAACCCATGGGTCAGCACTGCTGCAGAGGCATGAAGAGGTTAAATGTGGTGATTGTGTGCCTACAGAACAGCTAAGTGAGGAAGATGAGAGCTGGGCCTCTCACAGGTGGATAGGAACAATTTCTCCAGGGATGACAAGTATTTTACAACCGTTGTTTACAGTGGGTGGATGTGGATCAAATCCAGTGTGGCACTGTCATGTACTGAATTCTGAGATACAAACTATTGATGAGGAGGACCTTGATAACATCATTCAGTGCTATATTTTGCCAGAGGGATTTCTCTGGGCCTGTGCATGATTTCAGTAAGGCATTCTGCCCGAGGGCTGAGGGTATGTGAAGGCTTTCTGCCTTAGCTTTGTCCACATACTTTATGTAGAAGGCAAAGTAGGAGAGTTGTGAGGTTTTACTTTGAACCCAATGCAAACACTGGGGGCAATCTGACAGATGTCTTGAATGACTATTTATCACACAAGAAAATATGCTTCAGAATAGTTGTGGAATGCAAAACAGAAACAGATTTATCTTTCTCAGCAAATTAAACATTCTCCTTTGGTCTAACAACCCCAAACCACAAAGCCAAGCTATATAATAATATTTTCATATGCTGAAAAGCCACTTTTTTCTGTCAAAAAGCAGTGATTTAAAGAGATGATGCTTGAAGGATTTTTATTTCATGTGCTTTGTCTTCTAGCTCATTTTGATTCAGCTAGAGAAAGCAAGCGGCTCTTTGCCTTACATTTAAAGATGAAAGAAAAGGGCGTGTACTTTTTTCATGCCCAAGATCTGAAGTGAAATTTTACAATCACATTATTTCTCTTTCAAAAGAATCTTCTAAGGACTCAAATAAATGGACTGCACAGGCCTTTTATGTTAACATCGTGTATGCTGACATAAAGATGACATGGAGAAATACAGCTTCAGGCATAATGTGTTGAGTGACACAGTGAGAGAATTCAACCCAGGGCAACTCATTTTGAACAAGTTCTTAGTATTTATTTGAATGACACTGACTTATGCTGGATTTGTATTTACAGTTCATCCCAATTCCCTACATAGAGACAGCCATCCTGACAGGTGCCCAGGATTTTCCCCAGGGAGATGGAGAGAGACTGAGTTTTTAATTCCTTTCAGAACTGAGCCCATCACACTAGAACTTCACCCAATAGGTTGTTAGATGTAATTAATGACACTAGATTTTGGGTTGGGTTTGCTTTGCTGTAACTATTTTATTACTGATAGCATTTCATACTCATAGAACAAAAAAACCCCAACCTTTGGGATTTATTTTTTTTTTTTAAATTGAACCTTGCATTTCACTACCACTAGGAAAACTGCAATTGAGTGCACTCTGAATCAGACTAACAGTTAATTTATTATGTTGAACAAGACACTGAGCATTATTGTCTTCCATCAGTGTTTGGAAATAAAGGATTTACTTAGGGTTTAAAATTGAAAGAAACTGCCTAGATCTTTTCAGTTGATTCACCAGCTCTTCCAGGAAACCAAATGTCGTATTTACTTTCAGAAATGCATTGAGAGCTATATTTAAGCTACTTGGGTTTCTTGCACCTGCTTCTTGATGAAGGACTGTTCCCAATCTTCCTCTGATGAGAGAATGCCCTTTTCATTTGCCAGTGTTATCCTTTAATGGAGAAAGTTCTCCCTCTCTGTGTTCAATATCTCTACCAAATCTGTACATACAGTTGTGACTTGCCAAGCTATTGAACAAATCAAGATCCTCTTCAAGATGTTCTCCATTTCCTTCTAAGCTTTCTCTGTACTGCTTCCTGTCTGAATTAACCTTTCCTAAACAGGGATGAACAGAATTTTACACAGTTTTCTGAATGACAAATCCATGAATTTGACCAACTATAGCAATGGTGTACTCCAGCTTTAATTTCTTGAGGCCTAAAGGGTAAACATATTCCTTGCCCTTATTTTTGATTCCAGTAGCCGAAGCCAGACTTCTAATTTCTTTCTTTTTCAAACTGAAATGTCACCTTTTCCAGCAAGAGCAAAACAGGCCAATGCCAGTGTGATTATAGAAGAATCTTGTTTTCTGTGAAGTTTTGGGGAGGACCAGTGTTCTGAACCTGTAAGTTCTAATCATGGCATTTTCACGTGCTCAAGCAGTGCTGTTTCTTACAGAAGAGGCTCAGGCACTTGGTATGTAGACCACCTTTAAATACGGACATTCAGATCAGTCAGAGATTTTGTGTAGTTAAGAATCTGCTACCAAGTTGGTCATAGCATAGTTTAGGAAAGGAAATGTCAGGAAGAATATAAAATGCCTTTAATTACCATTTTAATTGGGTTTAGGAACATGCTTTTGAAGGGCTTCTCTTGATCAACCTTATTTACTGTATTTTAGTTTGCATGTCATAGCAATAGAGTGCACAAGATGGATTTACAAAAATAAACTGGACTGATGAAAGTAAATCCAGAGAGGGACTCCAGAGATGCACCAGATGCACTGTAGCCACTAATGCATGCTCATCCATGAGGACAGACCAAAGTTAGTTCAAAATATCTCCTCTGATTCACGTGTAATGTGGATGTCAGGTGCTCGGCACCATCTGTTTTGCTCTGGAAATCTGCTGTAACAGGTGATCCAACTTCTCAATGTAAGCACAAACACAGTATGTGTTAGGACATGAGAAAGGACAATTTAGTGACATTCCCCTCTAGCTTATTCTGTGAACTGAGGGACAAGGAGAGTCTTTTCACTCTGCTTATGCCAAATGGCTGCAGCAAAACTAGTAAAAATTATTTCTAATTGCCTTCCACCATTATTCCTGAATTTTTGCAGAGCATCTGAAAAATAGGTTGCCTTTACTTTGGCGCTTGATGTAGGTTCAAAGATAACTTCTGATTTGCAGGCTGCATATCAATATTCAGAACACTCAAGTATGCTAGGTGTTTTCAGCTTGCATAGAAGACAATTTTGCAGATCTTTTTAGCATTATTAAGTAACCTACAGCAGTCTTATGAGGCATGGTTATGGGGATTGGGATCTGGAATTCTACTTAGCAACATCCTAATGGCTGTACTGGGTAAAAAAAAAATCAGAAAGAAACCCCACCCAAACCCAACCAATATGCTGTCTATGGGCTGATACCTAATGCCCAGAGGAGATAGAAGAAAAGCACAGAAATTTTTCCAAACCAGTCCTTCAGACTCAAGCATTTTGTGGTTTGGGAAAGGTGATGTTTATGTTTAATAGCCCTTTCTTATTTTCATCCATTACTATGTCAAGTAACATCTTGAACTCGACTGTTTACAATGTCCTATGGCAGTGAGTTGCACAGCTCACAGTGATAAAAGGATCACAGTAGTCAAACAGTAGTACTAGTGGTAATCTAGCTGTACGTTGAAAACTATGTATAAAATGCTCTGGTAAAATACTGAGATTTTGGTAGCATATATATCTTTAGTTTGACTGAAGAATCTTCTTGTCATGGATTACTGCAGCTACATAGTGCGTGTTTCTGGGGAAAAAAGGGAAGGCAGGTTTGATGTGCTTTTGTTTTAAAAGCACAGAGATAAATGGAAAGACTGATCATTCTTTTAGTGATGCTGATTTATTAATCGTATTACTATGGGGTTTATGCTCATTTAGATTAATAATATTCTGGTTGGTATTATTAGTCCATAGTTATTGGTTCTTCCAAAGGTAAAACTTTGCATGCCTAACAAAAGTATTGTTCAAGTAATGTTTTGCTCAATTTTTTCAATCAGTTCCCCTCAAATTGTGTTGCATTGTTTTCAGTTTTTGCTGGCTTGTTTCACATAGCTGTAGGTTCTTCAGGAAGCAAGTACCTCCATTTTCCCCTGCAAACCCCCAGGCTCTCATACCTTGACTACTGAATTTTAATTAATTTTAATGCTTAATTATCCCCTGCATCAAAACTCCTCACTTGACTCATACATGATTTCCAATGTAAATAGTTGAGTAAGGGAAATAAAAGAAACCTTGTTGTTCTTGTTCCTACACATTGCAGAGTAGAGTTGAATAGTCATGAACTGATTCACCTATGTGTTCATCACTTGAAAATGTGTCACCAAGGGCAGAGGTGCAACCCAGAGGAGCAGACTCTACTGCAGTGACAGCTTTGGATTTGTTGTGAGCTGTGCATTACAGCGCAGGATAACTTGTGTTTCTGCACTAGGATGTGCTACCCATGTGTCTGGTTGCTGTCTCTAATAATTTTCACAGTGTCAGAGTTTCATCTGCGTTGGGTTTCTACAGACACCTGCATGAAATGTGGGTTGATGTTTGTCTTTGTAGCATCTGTGCTGCATGTTAGAGTCTGCTATGTTCTGTGAAGGGAAGGCACGTGTCCATGCAGGTTTTGGACTCTGGGATGCTGTATTATGTATTACTGAATTAAAAATATTGAAGAGAACCTTACTGTTCACATTAAGAATTAATGAGATTACCAAGACTTCCTTATTACTAGAGTTGTAGCTGTAGATTTACCAAGGGTGGGGGCATTTTTCAATAGAAAAGCCATTCAGTATTAAAAAATGTCCTCCACCCTCTTTGTTAAATAGATCCCATGAAACACACACAGTCATTTAAGGAAAACGGAACTGTTCATCAAACTTCAAAGACTAACAGGAAATTTCCCACAATGAAAGGCATCATACCTTGAGACCACAAGAAAAAATTGGATCTCCCCCTGTAGAAATCACAGATCAGATAAATTACTGCCCTTAGTCAAGGGTAGCTGCAAGAGGCTGTAGGGAATATCCATATTATCCGTATTTGATTCCTCAGCCTGTCCTGTATAAAAAAGCTGTATAAAAAGTGGATTCATTGACAGGCAACAGGAGAATGAATTTAAGAGTATTTTCTTAAGCACTAAGAGTTCCTAATTCAGGTACCTAGTAACACGTGGTGATCACTGTGACTTTTGTTAATGCAAATGAATGTTTCAATTGTCCCTTCCAACCTTAATAAGATTATCACTTTAGAAGTGTCATGAGGTGGCAGAAGTGAGGCCTTTAGATGAAAATTCTCTGGGAAATAGACAGTTTTGGGGGGGGTGGGGAAAAAAATGAAAAAAAAAAAGAGTTAATTCCACTAATTCCACTTACACTTTGAGGACATCTGCATTGGAAAAGAGAAAATAAATTTTTGAAAATGGATTGGCAACTCTGTATTAGCTGGCTGGGATTAAAATAGCCATAAAGACAAGTCAGTTGCATCTTTAATTTGATTGGATACATAGAAAAATATATTCATTCAGAGCCGTCGTACTTCATCTTTATAAAATCTACAAGTTTTAGAAAAGAAGTGACATGTACAGCCATGCATGCAGCACTGGGACAGAGTTGGCTTCTCAGCGGGGCTCAGGGTGGTTCCCAAGAATTGCTTTTGTGGTAAACTGGTTGTATCACAGAACCAAATTTTCAGTTATAAGGCAAAAATGAAGTGATATGGAGGTTGTCTCTGCAGGAGGGCAGAGTTGTCTCAGATCTCTAGGTCCCAAATCACACCAGCAAAGCAGAATATTGTAGAAAGCAGGAGGACTGTAGCTGTCATGACATGTGCCAGTACTGAACCAGCTTCTCACAACAGCTGTAAGCCTGTGATTTTAGGTAGGAAATTAAAGCATTAGCCTGGACTCGTAGCTCATGCAATGAAGACCTTAATGTGCCCTTCATAAATTACAGCATTCTTTATCTCTGTCTAAAGCTGCATCTTCACTCTTGATGTAGCTGCCACATTTTATCCCCAGAATTGCTGTATTTCTGTGCAAAATTAAATGGAAGGCATTAAAAAGTAACCTGTATTGTTCTAGCCATTGGATGATGCAGCACACTGGTCAGGTTTATATGCTCGTACACCATTTCTTTTGCATCTGAAGTATCAATACTTAAGAACACACTTAAGAATTTAAGATACTTAAGGGTTGCATTATCCCCATCTCGGCTGTGCATTGACCAAATTCTCTGGTGCCAGGCACTAAAAGGTCATTGCCCAGTGATACCAAAAGTGTATAAATGGGAAAAGAATAGGATCTACATCTCTGGAAGAACAAAGAAGTACTTGGGTTGGGAAGATTTGCTGGATAAGATCCTAAAATTTTCCAGTTCTAAGGTAGACATGGAAGAGTTCAGAAGCTGGCTAATATCTTGCAAATTCTAACATAAACGTTGGTTGGATTATAGTAGCATGGCTAGGCTCATGAACTCATTGAAGTGTAGGTCTCTTCGTGATCACAGTGCTCTCCAGAACTAAAGGAAGTGATTTTTTTTATCTTCCTGTTGCCAGCTCCTGGACATTTCTGTGAAGTGGACCGTCCAGGATGACTCTCCCCCCAAGTACCATCATTACGACCCGGGGACATCCCGCCAGGTGCTGTGTGACCAGTGTCCCCCCGGGAGCTACGTGCAGCAGCACTGCACAGCCACCAGCCCCACGCGGTGTGCGCCGTGCCCGGACCAGTACTACTCGGAGGAGTGGAACAGCCACGACGAGTGTCACTACTGCAGCACCGTCTGCAAAGAGCTGCAGTACGTCAAGCAGGAGTGCACCAGCACGCAGAACCGCGTCTGCGAGTGCGTCCAAGGCAGATACCTGGACCTCGAGTTTTGTTCAAAGCACACGGAGTGCCCTCCCGGGTTCGGTGTTGCACAGCCAGGTATGTACTGCTTGTCAATACACACAGACTTAATTAGAGCTCTACCGCACGTCGATGACTCGTGGCAGTGACAAGATTAGGAAAGAGGCTCGTCCAGATGAAATTACAGGACAGTAAATTGTAAAGCCAATTGAACCTGTTCTAGTCTGCATCGTTTGGACCGTAGCCAAAGGAACGTTTCTCAGTGGAATACCCTGCTCCTGCTGTAATATATAATTTAATGGCAGTAACAAATGTAGCAAATTGCACTCTAATGAGAAACATGATGGATTGCCTCTTTTAAAGGAACATTATCTGGAATGGAGTATTTGTGTGTGTGATAAATAATAATGTTTTTCATTTGAAATCTGCTGTTTCAAGCAACTGTATATCTTGACAAACACCAGGAGCACTATATGTTTGACACCAAGTATATAATTATAACAATATTAATATAGGTCTAGCATCTCTGCAATATGTGTTAATAATTAATTATCAACATCCTTAGTGGAACTCTTAGGGAAACTGTTGCTATTACCAAACAAACAGCCATTTTTTTTGTCAGGAAGGCTGGCATTGTGCTGTGTGTCTGATGGGAATACAGAGAGAAGTGGCACTTTTCAGTGGAGTGTATTCTTCATTTAAGACAACAGAAATTGTTAAACCAATAACATATTCTTCCCTCAAAACAAAATACATAATTTATTGTTTGGCAAATGCCATGACCCAGTTTAGCGTCAGCATTTAACACAGCCTGAAAAAACTGTAAACTGTCATTGTACCAGAGCTCGATAACTGTCCAGGGAAGAGCACTGAGGAAGGAAGGGAATGCAGAAAATCATAGCATCTCAGACACAAACCTGCAGGCAACTAGTCTCCAGACTACAGAATGATTTCCCTAGGAATGACATACATGGAGTGAGAAACACTAGGGCTGCCCCGCACAGTTTAGAACTGTGCTGAATGACAGGCTGGGAGTAATTTTTTGGGTTATGAACATCTCACTGGAGAGCAACTTTGATGTAAGGAGAAATGTCACTGCTGTAGCTGCTTACTAGTCTGAGTAATTGGTTGATGAAGCATTACCTTGATGCCCTTGCCACTGCTAAGCATTTCCACTGGCAGCTACTGCATTTCCATATCGTAAACCTTCATTAACCTAAACTATTATACCCAGGGGCTTGGGTTAATGAGGTTCCACTGTACCTCGGCAGCAAGTCAAAAGGGGCCAGAAACAAATTTCTCAGTTTGGGAGATGAACAAAGTATAAATTGTCTGAGCAACCAGCCTACTCTGTCACTGAAAGCATGGCCAAACCGTGGCAGACAAATTTGAATCTCTCAGTTCAAAATGAAACACTTTGAAAGAAGGTAAAATGTTGAATTGTGTAGTTTATTGGAAAGTTGGTTTCCAAAAGACCATCAGAAGGAACCAGCTAAGCCCAGACAGACCTCAAAAAAGGAATGAAAACATTGTAAAAATAATTGCATCCCCTTGTG
Source organism: Xenops minutus (assembly GCA_035221455.1). Lineage (NCBI taxonomy): Eukaryota > Metazoa > Chordata > Aves > Passeriformes > Furnariidae > Xenops > Xenops minutus. Next base: position 137,570,423 of record JAWWEE010000074.1, on the reverse strand, counting down.
TCAATAGTCAGTTTTTGAGGTGAGGCAAAAATTTAAGAATTTAATAAGCATCTACCATACTGTTACTGCTTTCTGCTATATGATAGCCTTGAATTTTGTAACTATGTAAATCCAGGTGAAATAAAACCTAACTCTAGAAAAATACGCTTCCACTCCCACACAGGGAGGTGGTGTGGTCAAGGGCCTCATGTAAAGCTTAAGGCATTAGAAATCTGTTTTCCCACTCCGGCTGCTCATGATTACCCTGGGAGATCACTTTACTTTGGTAGTCCCCTTTTGCGAGTGCACATTAAGGTTTTGTTCCTTCCAGGCACAGCCGGCCCTGTACGTGGCAGGGTTTATAGCAGCAATGCACTGGAGCAGCAGCATTGCTGCAAGGCAGCGCTGTCTCCCCAGGGGCGGCTGACGTTTTCCTGGGAAGAATGGGGGATTCCAGGCGAATTGGAGGGAGCAGCGGGAGGGCGGACAGACAGAGGCAGTTTGTGCCCTGAATAAGAGCGGCCACATAAACAGTGAAGAAGAAGCTGGCAAAGCTGGAGGGTGACTTTATGCTTAACCCTGAGAACGCTGATGGATTACCCGGTTTATTCCTGTCTTGTGCCACAAAGGTTATGCAGGAAGCTCTGAGCAGGACGACGCCCCGATTGCAGAACACTCCTTTTTCTCCCCTTCCTTGCTGGCAGAACACAAGAGCAGCCTGTCTGTAGCAGGGAAAGTTGCTAAAATTCAGATGTGTCAAGCCAGTTAATTGCTGCCTGCGCAGGTGCAGGTGTTGGCTGGGGCTTTGTCCGGCCCAGAGCCACAGGCAGCACACCTTGTGCCAAGGGTTCAATTGAACACTGTGGCTGCGGGCGGGGTGCTGCCTGCAGAAGGCAGAGCGTTCGGCGGGGGCTGGCAACATACAGAGTCTCTGGCAACTATAAACTCCTTTGAAGCGCTAGGTCAGATGTATGCAAGCACTGTTCTTTATTTCACAGCTGGTGGAGAACTGGAGATTCATACTCTTTTTCCCTAAGGATTTCCCAAAATAAATAAAGATTACTTAAAAGCTATCATTACAATAAACATCCATATGTAAATACTTAAAAAATACACTAGATGGAGATATTTTCTTATTCAAATATAGTTTACAATTATTTCAGATAAATTTTAAGCATGTGCTTAAGTTCATGTTTAATAATGCACTATTAGATACTAGACTTCAGGCACTTGTCAAATGTTGGCTGAATAAGGACGAACTAAGAGTGAATATACAAAAATTATTGGTGCTGTTAATTCCCTGCTGCTGGTGACAAGACTGCATTGTTTCAGATTTCATGCATTAATTTTCTTCCTCTTTGTCAATGTGCTTGAACCATATATTGTCATTCTGTTGTGCATCATATATTTGTTTCTGAAGTAAAACTATGCCTTATAAATCACCAAACAAAACATTTATGTCTATTAAATATTTTTGTTATACTCGACACTATACCTTCTTTACATTTAATAATGTCTTATTCAAGCCCAGGAAAAAAGTTCCAAAATGTTGTCTTTAGTCAACATTTAGTTGGGTTGTGTTTTTAGCTAGAACTGAAGTAACCTATTCAAGGAAGATTCTAAGCAGTTATTGCAGAGTAAAATTCAGAACAGATTTTTGTGGCACTTAGTTACTTTACAGGGTATTTGTACAGTTGAAGGATGAAGATCAGACATTGTGTAATGTCTGACTAGACTCAAGTAATTGAGGTTTGAAAGATATTACTTACTAAATTACTGATTTAATCAGTAATTACTGATTTTGAACTTGGTAACAACTGTATTTAAGAGGATATTTACTCTATTACACCAGCAGGAACATAATTCTCTTAAAGAATCTTCTGTCTTGTTTTTTTGTTTGTTGTTTGTTTGTTTGTTTTCAAAATGATTCCTAAATATATCAGAAATATGAAAATCAGAAGCAGGACAATTTAGAGAGGAATATTTTCCTTTATTTTTGTGTTGTTGGTTTGTTTGTTTGGGTTTTTTTTCCCTCCAGTTGAGGTTATATGTACTCAGATGCATTGTTTTCCTGTTTCTGCAGGTACCCCTGAGAGTGACACTGTATGTGAGAGATGTCCAGAAGGATTTTTCTCAAATGAAACATCATCCAAAGCAGCCTGTTTTAAGCACACAAATTGTAGTGCCCTGGGTTTCAAAATAGCCTTGAAGGGAAATGAGGTTCGTGACAACATCTGTCAGGAAAATACAGATACGACACCTCAAAAATGTGGAATAGGTGTGTATTATATTAAGAAAGAGTGCTGTGAAAACATACCTTTAATTATCAGCATTTATGATAAATAGATCTAACTTGTTGGCTGTTTGCCTGCTATGGTGATGGCCATGGTAGAATTTTAATTATTGTAGCTTAGACCAAGTAGAACTCAAGCATAGAGAGCAATCTCTTTATAGAGACCACCTCTCAGCCTGTTCTTTAAACGCTTTTTCTGATTTTCTTACCATTCTTGCTGCTTGCCTATTCTTTTTTTTTCCTGAGACAGGCAGGGTAACAGATTGGAACAATTGACATATTCTTCTTCTCTTTCTCATTTCAGATGTAACCCTGTGTGAGGAGGCTATGTTCAGGTTTGCTGTTCCTACTCATCTCACACCTAACTGTCTGAACATACTAGCAGAGAGTTTGCCTGGGACAAAGGTTAGCAGAGAAAATATCGAAAGGATTAAACAAAGACACAGCCCTCAAGAGCAGACCTTCCAGCTTTTGAAATTATGGAAGCAGCAAAACAAAGAACAGGATATGGTCAAGAAGATTATTCAAGGTATCTTACTGTGCTAGCATGTTTGTTAAAAGCAACATTTTAAATGGCATTTTTAAAATTGCTTGGGATCACATACTTCAAGGTGATGTGTTATGCTTGGAGGAGGGCCTGCAGGGCTTGACTGAGATTTATGGATGCAGTAAGCACAGTGAAGCTGAGGGGAATCAGGAAGAGAATTCAGCTTCTCCTGATGAGTCAAGGACTGAATTCTTCCCAGACTTGTAGCCCTCCTGGGAGGTGTATTGTGCCATGGCCAAGATCTCCTTTTGAGACTGCATAGCACATGAAGAATTTTGATCAAGGGAGTACTTGATCAAAAATTCTCAAGGGAGAATTTTGATCAACAGTACTTCAAAAACTGTTATATCTGAGCAGTGACTGTTGAGGTAAGGGAGGGCTGGATGCCTGCAACTTAAAGTGCAACTAGTTTCCTAAAAAGTGGAGGTTGATATTTTGGACTAGGACATCTATCCACAGGGTGGGGGCATGTGGGAGTGAGGAATACACAGACAGGCTTTCCCTTTTTTCCCCTTCTTGTACCTATTTGTCATGCTGAATCCCTACTTTGTTTGTGCTGAATCTACCAAGACAAGTTTCAGAGGTGAAATAGTGCTGCAATGTTAATACCAAGGTTTTTTCAACAGTCAGGACAACTCTTTTCATGTAAGCCACCATCAACAGCCACCACATCCAAATGACATTTTATCCATTTGGAATAGATTTGAAATGCTGCAGAAATGGGGTTTTTGGCCCTCTGCTCTTTAGTATGTATGCTTATGTCAGAGTATGAAGTGTCTAGAGTACTTCAAAAACCCAAATTACTGCTTTAGCAAAAATTGCCTAGACATTTCTGAAGAGAATGAGCTAAATTTTCATTCACTAGAACCAAATATTAAGAGTTCTATCACATACACACAACATCTTACAGGACAGATGGCACAACTGTATAGCAATAAATACTTGCTATGAAGTTTGCTTCTAATTTGGGGTTGTTTGCATTTGCAAAGGTGATTAAATTCTTGAATGTTTTTCATAATTGGAGCCTAAAATAGCAAAGTTTAGAGAATTATTTGAAATAAAGGAAAAAAATTTGGGAAGGAATATTCACCTTAGAAATGTTGAAGGTTTTTTGCAGGCTGTGGTAAAGTTGTAATGTATTGTACTTACCTCCCTTTTCTTTTTGCTTCCTATAGATATCGGTGTTTGTGAAAATAGTGTCTTAAAGCATGTTGGCCACCTGAATCTCACCTTTGAGCATCTCAACATGCTGATGGCAAGTTTACCAGGCAAGAAAGTAGGAAAAGAAGATGTTGAACGCACAATGAAATTATGTCAACCCACAGAGCAAGTCCTGAAGCTTCTCAATCTGTGGAGAATAAAAAATGGTGACCAAGACACCATTAAAGGTTTAATGTATGGACTGAAGCACTTGAAAACATACCACTTTCCGAAACGAACCATCCAAAGTCTGAAGAAGGTGATTAAGTTTCTTCACAGATTTACAATGTATAGATTATACCAGAAACTATTTTTAGAAATTGTAGGGAACCAACTTAAATCTGTGAAAGAAAGATGTGTCTAACTCAAGATATTTTTCATTCTTCACTCACTATTTTTCCCTAATTACTGCCAGCAGTAATTAAACTGGAACATTGTTTCACCACATTATTTTTACTATTTATAGAAATGCCTGACTGGAATAGTTCTAAGTCTTCTGCAGTGGTTTTGGAGGGATTTTTTTCTTTAATAAAAATCTCTTTTGTAAAAGCTATTTAACCTGTTGATAACACTAAGAGCCTGATTCTGCGTTTTCCCATGTTCAGAGTTGAAAAGTCCCACTATAGTCACTAGATGAGAAAGGAATGCTGGACCAGGCTCTACTCCAGTATTTGCTATTTATATTCTTTGAGGAATAAAAATTTTTGTTGTACATATTTATTAAGTTAAATGGAAATTGTATGAGACTGAATTTTAGGAAGAGAAATGAAAAGCACACTGTATATTTTCTAGTTAAATAAAATTCCGTATATTTTTCTGGTAAAATTTTGTAGCATGCCCTAAGAGTTATTAATTTCCTTACATTTTGTATTTAAAAGAAATATTACTGTTTAGTTTTATTTGTATAAGTTGTGGTATCTTTTGGTAAGGATGTTTTAATTTATCCAATGATTTTTAACTCAAATACAGTGAAAATATAGTACGAGTGACCTGAATATTTAAATATTCTGTGAGGAAGTGAATGTATCATATTTAAGAAGCTGGATTTTTATATAGAATTTCATAATCTTATTTTATAAAACAATTAAATTTTTCAGTTTACTTTTTGACCGGTGTCTTACTCTTGACTCTGAAGTAGGAACTAAGGAAAAAGACAGACTATGTGGATTTTGCACTTTATCTTGGGCTTGGCTCTCTGCTACTCCCTGTCTGGTCTAGTAGTTAATATGTGAACTAAGTAAATATTGACCAGCACTGGATTTTCATGGTCACTGCAAAGGTGTAAATGAAGGGAAAAAGTAGTAAAGGTTCCAGTTCAGAAGACTCAGGTAGTTGCGATAGGACTGGTTACAACTCCACAGACACATTTGGTCCAGCAACACTCTTGACCTGGTGTCATTCTTGGAGAGCTCACAACCTTTGCCCTAACCACAGCTTATAATTTCATGGAGGAAAGATGATGCATGGCCCTGAGAGGCTTGGAAAGCCTCACATATTGCCATGATGTTTAAAGGAAAGGAGCACAGAGAGGTCACATAAGATAAATAGTAATTTACCATTTCCCTTGGCAGCAGAATGAGGCACCTACAAAGCCTTGGGCCCCATAAAACTGGAACAGAGATTGTATGAGTGTTATCAAAAGCTCACATTATTTTAGGGACCAGTGGTCATTCCCAGTGCAAGCCAAAGGCTTCAGTGGCTGCAGAGACTGTACTCTTCGTTTTTTTTCTCTAAACCATGTGAACAGAGCTTGAATATTCAACATATATTTTTTTTATTTTGTAAAGCAAGGAAAAGTCATCAGTATTTAGCCTTGTACGATAAATATTCCTCTATTACAGATGAGAGGCTCTTAAACAAGAATGAGAAAGAGATTCCTGGTTGATATGATAGGTGCTCATCAGAAGTGCTCTCCTTACAAATGGAACATACCGCTTTAAAATAGTTGGGTTTCTCTTTTCACTGAATTCTCACATCACTTTTTGCATCAAAAAGAATAAACTCCCTTTGAAATTTCACATGCTATCAGCATCTCATTTTTCTGTGTAGCTGAGAAATGGTGCTGAACACAGAAAAAATTCTGTTTTGATTAATTGAAGTAATTTACACACTTTTATAACAGAAAATGGTTTTACTTATGAGTTTATAACAACAGAGTCAAATTTGTGAATTAGATTCTCAATATTTCCAACACTTTCTCAGATATGAAGATTTGGGGTGTTCTAAGTGTTAAAATGAGAGTGATGATCTTATTGGCAGCAAAACATTGAGGATTTCACACACCTCATAAACAATATCATGTTAATCCTTTCTATATAGAAAATAATTTTGCAGTTAATAGTGCAGTTATAGTATCAAGTGGTAACAGTTAAAAAATATATCACAGAGCTACTGGCTAGAGAAAAGCACAGTTGCTTCTTAGTACATGGTACTGTTTTTAATTTAGACATTTGTACTTCCATATTGAAAGTAGTTATATGTAACTCTTATTGTAAATAATATAATATTTGTGGTCCCTCGGGAATGACAATAGCAAAGAAGGTGTTTGAAGCCATAGTTTGTATAGTTTATGCTATAACTGCCATGTGAACACGCTATACTTCATTACAGTAGAGTATGGCCTGGACTGGATTTCCTGGGAAACTTTAGCATCAAACTATTATCTGTGCCTTTTAAAATTAGATTTTTTTCCTCCTCAACATAAAGTTACACCTGTATAATGAATTATACCTGTTAAAGTTGTTTGAGTTAATCAGCTGCCTGTGCTCAGGTAGATATTTGTGCCCCATTTATCAATTCAGCTTCGGTCAGCTGGAATGACTCAAACACTTCACATCCTGAACAGGCGGCGCTTAAACTGTACACCCTTCACCAAAGAGCCTCCAGCCCAGAATAGCCAAGACAAACAAAAGAGAGACCCAGGATAATGAGGGAGAGGGTGAGGCAAACAGAAAGTGGGAGGACTGCTTGGAAAAAATGTGGGTTTGGGGGTGGTAGCTTGTTTTTCAGGGAAGACTGCAGGAGGAAGAAGGAGGTGTGCAGTGGGCAGCAGGTGGGAGAGGGTCCCTGTGTCTGTGGCATAGAGGAAATGCTGCTGTGGGGAGGCACAGGTGAGGGGAAGGAGGGATGTGTGAGGGCTGGGGACAATCAACCAGAGCAGGGCCTTGGGGGTGACTTGAAGGGGGATTCTGTGCTCACAGTGCCCTGACATGCCAGGGTACCATTGCCTGCTCCCCTTGCAGCCTGGCTGGTGACCAGACTCAGAGGAAGGCAAATGTTTTGCCAGCTCCTGGCAAGAGATGAGGCCACCCTTGCCTTGGACTGGAAGGAGGAGAAGAACAGGAAAGCAAGAGGAGTGTGCTGCCTCTGCTGCCCCAGCCAGGGCCAGGGTCTGTCCTGACCTGTCAGCTTTTCCTTCACTGAGAGAAAGGAAAAGCAGTTTCAGGAATATTTGAGGGAGACAGTGAGATAGGCTTGATGTTAGGTTCTTCAGCTGTTGTCTGTCCAGTCATGCTCTCGAAGAGTGGAAACAGTTATCAAAAAATACCATGGGTTTAAAGCAAAACCTTACAATTCCAAAATATTCTACAACCCTGCCTTTTATGCTTTTTTTTTTTTAACTTGTCCTCCATCAAGTCAGTCTCTTGTGTCCCAGAAAATACACCGTATTTTGGAGTATGAGGGAAATTAAACAACAAACTAGATACTAAGCTCTATAATAATCTTTCTCCTATGCTGTGAACACAACAGACTCCTGGTCCCTGACTGTCACCTGTGAATGCTCTCATAGTAAAATCAATAGCATAGTCTGCTATAGATTGAGCATTTAAAAACCAAAGCCAGGTATTAGATAGCTTTGAAAATGTTCAGAGAGCTGAATAACAAAGTTTCAAAGCGTTGGTTTGTAAAGTGCACATAACTAACCAAACACCACACACACACTTGCACACGCTTGTGCTCACACACCATACGCTGTGAACACAATTTGTACTGGGGCTTCAGCAGCTGTGCTGGTGATTTCAATTCAACCAAGCCCTTTGTCACCCTCAGATACCCATCCTGCCCATCCTGCTATGGGTCAACATTGCCACTTCCAAGGCAGAGGTGTCTGATTTGCTTGTGAATCATCTTCAAAGTGCCCAAATTTTCAGCCTCAAATTCAAAATTGTGGCTTAGAAATAATCAAGTATCTATAGACAAAAAAAAAAAACAAACAAAAAAACCCCCAAACAAACAAACAAACAAAAAAAACAACAACAAAAACAAAACAACCCAAAAAACCCCCCCAAACCACAACACCAAAC
>JAWWEE010000074.1:137533032-137562000 GCA_035221455.1 Xenops minutus | reverse complement strand
TTGTGGCTTAGAAATAATCAAGTATCTATAGACAAAAAAAAAAACAAAAAAAAAAAACAAAACAAAACAAAAAAAACCCCCCAAAAACACAAAAACCCCCCCAAAAACAAAACACCGAACAGTAATTTTTGTAGACTACAGAAACTATTCAATTTTGGACAAATGTCAAATATAGCAAATGTCCACCCTCCAAAATATTTCTATGTTGAAATAACATGAAGAAGCAAAATTGGGCAAAAAAAGAAAAAAAAAAAGAAAAGTTTTACATTTTTCTTCCTTTGCCTTAATCAGATGAAAGAACCAATATTGGCAATAAGCTCAGTAGTGAGGAGAGATAAAAATATGTACAAAGCTAAGAGACCAAGTAAAGCAGGTGAACACAGTGTGAACGTAGTTTATTCCACTCATCATCATCCTCATCCCTTGTATTTATGGCAAGTTTGCGTAGGATTCCTGTTTGTCTTTTCGCATTTAAAAAAAGTCCTTTCATACTACCAGCCTATTTTTTTTAAATTATCCTGACCTTGAGTACCTAGGAGGTTATTTAAAAGGAACCACATGATGAAAGATTGTGGGTTTGGCAATATTTCTTATATGAAGAGAGGACAGGGTGTGGTTCAATAATGGTGAAGACAGAACTTTCTCGAGAATATTTTTCTCCTTTATTTCTTTATCTAAGAAGGAAAGTCTTCATCCTTTTAAATAAATAAACAAACTTTCTGGCAAGTAGGACATGTGTCATTCTGGATGTGCAGATCTTTGTCAGCACACAAAACAAGGCTTCTATCTATTGACAGTATCGGTGGTTTGGTGTTTGTGTTGTGCTTCAGCTTTGCCTATGGCACTTCAGGTGAGTGAAATGGTACATCCTAAAGGATGATTAATCCTACATAATGCAATGGAAACTCAGTGTCAGTAAGAGATGTACCAGGTCTTTGCAGTCTTTGAAGGAGAGAGACTGAAGGCACACATTAAAGACGAAGGTACATAAACACCAGCAGGCTTGCAGGAGCCTCTCTCTCCTGGCTGGAGTTAGGGAAAATTAACATAGGCCCACATTTTTGGGAAGGGTGTCCACACTTAGGAGATGTGTCAATGCTTGAAGTGTGTTTTTTGGGCTGCAATAAAACAAACTTAGAGTAGATGGTAGACTAGCAAAGGTGTTGGGAAACTGGGCTATTCCTGTCTCCAGGAGCTAGAGAGAAGCAGCTTGGTTTGACACGGCGTGTGTTGGGAGCCAGCACGGGGATACAAGGAATGGGTAGTTGCTGCTGGTGAGATGTGAGAAGTCCAAGAAAACTGGCATGCTGAAACATCAAGAAGACAGAGGAATGATGCAGGAAAATTTTGCACTTGCTGCCTCAAAACCAGACTTTGTCTCTTGAAACAATCACAAAACCCAAGTACTCAGAAAAGAAGAGATTTCTTTGACAGTTATGGAGTAAGACCCCATGGCAGTATTTGGGTGATTTTATATTGACAGAGGATGCTCACAAGCAAGTGATGGCAACACCAGAGCAGTTCAAAGGCCAGCTGCAGAAGCGGTGACCCAGTGATGCTCCCATGATGTACCCTTCATGGACTTCAACACTTTAAACTCAGCACAAGGATGTTCGACTCTATCAAGGAAGTTGCTGCAAAGGTCTGTGTACTGAAACTGGGTCCCTGACTCCTCACCACATCACTGGCTTAATGAAACACAGTCTCACAGCTTCACTCTCCCTTGTGGTGCAATCCAACCAAGTGATTCCTTTGGGTGTAGACAGTTGCTTCACTTTCCTGCCACACCTGGGACTGTTGGTTCCTGCCTCTCCTTGTCCAACAGCACACACAGGCAGGAAGGACACAGCAGGGGTGAACTACTTCTGCCCCAGCCTCAGTAGATCCTATCAACCACTTCTGGGAAGGGGATCTGACAGCCTGGAGACAGGGCAGGACATACCAACCTCCAGCCTGGAATGGGGCCATGCCAGAGGCTGAGTGTGTATTTAACAGTCATAGAAAAATGGGCAGGCAGGGATTGGATTTGCATTAAGCAGGCATAGAAAAAAAATGCCTGCTCAGAGAGAAAGTGATGACCAGGATCCACAATGGAAGAAGTATCAAAACCCCTTTGTACAGCACTGTGAATTCAAATTCTAAGAAAGCTACTGTCAATTTAATGTTCTCTTCAGTTAAAGTAATTGTAGAGTGTTTCTACATGCACAAAGAAATGAATTTCAAAAATAACAGTGTTGGGTGAGACACACTGGTCTGACTGTTCATGTCCCATTTTGTCCTCGCTCCCTTAAAACCATTCTCATCACACAGTAGCCCTATTACAGATGTTTCTGCTTTCACGCTGTTCACAGTCTGTTGATGCAATTCCTTCCTCTGCTCTGGCAGAATAAATGGCTCTGTTCTTACACTGCATTTTATGCCTCTCCCATCCAGCCATGCCATCATCTTCTTGTCACTGTGCAGAAAATCTGCAAGGCACACACCGAGGCTGCAAGGAGCAGCATTAACGACAGAGCCACCACACCCTAAATAACTGACCTTACAAGAAATGTTTTAGCACTGTGAAGGCTCCCTCAGCAGTGACTGGGATGGCATAGCACCACGTTATTGCTCTGTGCTATGCTGTATTTACAAGCTGCTTTGGAAGTGCAGAAATTGCACCTATTCCCACACAAATCTCCCTGCTCCCTGTGACACCACAGTAAGAGGGTGGTTATTGGAACATCCCGCAGTGTAATCCTGAAGGGTATAGGACAAACTCAAACACCCACAGAACACAGAATAAAAGGACTCTGACAAAAAAAAAGCCTGGGTTATATGAAGGGTAATGACTAGGAAAACCCTTAAGCTGGGAAAATACAGTCCTGTGAAGAATCATCATTGCTCCCATGGTGCAGGTATTATAAAACACATGCTCCAGTTTTGCTGGAGCAACAATAAATCTGACACACACACAAAAAACCATCAGTCCTGTTGCCTGCTTAGCTTGCTTAAGGCTAAAATACCTACAAGTCCCTTCAGCACAGGAAGTGTTTAATCAGCAGTTTCTTGGGTTTGCTCTCCTGCCCCAGAGTTACCATTCACACAGAAAGTTTAACTGTAGAAATAAACATGTGCTTCCAGACGTGGCTGATTAAAGAGTAAATTGAAATAATTACAATAATACAAATAAAAAAGGGTACAGTTCTTTAACAACCACTTCTATTCCTCTTCTGTAGGAGGACGCTGTTTCAAATTCACCCCTGGAGATATTCACTTTTTCTCCAGAATAAGTAAATGTTCAATTCTGCAATGCCTGGAGGGAACTTCTTGCTAATGTTGGAGGGAGGATTGTAGTAATTTCCTCACCTCCTGGGCCGTTTACTACCTTCTTGGTAAGGTATCCTTTGGAAAGATAATGGGTCTTTGGCCCTCATCTACATAACGCTCAACAGTGGGGTTTTTTATGTTCCAAATGTAAGGTGTTTTCCAAAAAAATTCCCATTGAGACATAACAACCTGGCAGTGTTTCCTTGAAAAATCCCAAGTACTGAATCTTGTGGGAAAGGATGCTGACTCACTGATATTGATGGCTCAATACCGAGCTCTGGTACAAAGAAGTAGAACAATTACATTATTCAGGCAGGAAGAAGAAAGCTATAGAAATGGGAGAGCAAGAGGGAGAAAAAGACAATTTTATGTTTCCTTATGATTGAAGTCATATTGTAAGAAGAGTGAGGTTAGACTCATTTGTCATACATGGGTTTAGCTGATCTGCATGAATTTGTTTTATTCAGCTTCACTGTGTTGTGCCTAAGGAATACAAATTCAATATTGAGTTTTAAATTCTAGCATATCTAACTCTGTTCTTATCCCAAACCATGAGGAAAGTCTTCCTCTCCTTCCTCTCCACCAGACTTTGAAAACCTGTAGTCCACCTTTCTCTCAGTAAAACCTGAAATTAATAAAACCCCACTTCTCTAAATGGACATTTTAGAACTGCCCTTTGTAGGATGGCATCTGATTTATGGTACAGTTTTATTTACATGTGATTTATGATGACTTCAGGCACACAGCTTACTACCAAGAGCACAAGGCAATCTTCAGCTCCATGTCAGGCATGAAAAGATGTGTCTTACTTTTTGCATTTCTTTTTAATTATGATTTAAGGTTTATGCCTGGTATTCTTTGCGTGCCCAAGGCTTACTTGTTTCTGTGGGATTTGTAAATGCTTTAAAGAAAAGAGCCAGTGAAAAATTAAGTTGCCAGAGGCAAGTTAAATAAAGCCAGTCTGCTCCACTGCCAGCATAGTCATTGCCAGCACAGATAGTCACTGCTGTGAAAGGAAATATTTTCAGCTACAGTGTTCAAAGAATTATAAGGAAAAAAATGCTATTTTGGTGTTTACTCAGAGTAGGAAAATCTTCTTGCTTCTGTAAAGATGGGCTGAGGAGAAATGGATACAATTTAGGTTTAGCTCAGCTATACCATGTGGGATTACCCGAGCGATAACCGCGGCCACTGGGAGTCAGCCCAGCACCCGACATCCTGCCTCCCAGACATTTTAATCCCCCAGTGCAACGCTGAGCACCAACCAGAGAAATTCTTGTGGAAGCTCAGATTTCAGATCCACTGGCTTTTCACTTCTACCTCCCAAGCAAACATTTGCTGGTTGTGCTGGAGGGGAATTTTGAGCCTGCAGAGACAGACACCTGATTGCCCAAAGACTTTCTGGGTTATGGTAATGTGTCTGGTTTCAGTCCGGTCTCCCAGCAAATTTTCTGTGAACCCTATTTCAGTTCCTCTTTTCTTGTGAATTTCTCTGTGAACAGAAATTGAATCTTTCAGTGGATGCCTGATTCTGGTCTCACTCAGATTGGTGTTGCACAGCTGTATATCTTGATTTGGAGCTTTATTTTATCTACTGAAAGCATAAATGAGTGGCCAGGCTCTGCAACCTACCCCAGATCATCCTCTGTCTTCCTGCTGCTACAACTCCACCAGTCAAAAGAGGCCACAGACAATATGAAAGAGTAACAAATGAGCTATCTAATTCCTGGAGATGCATTTCCAGCTAGAGGAGAAAATAGGAGTTACCAGTACGGAGCAGAATCTGGGAACTCCAATTACCATTGCTCACTTGCTTCTGGAAGCAGCAGCAAGCTCAAGGAAATGGTTCCTGCCTGCTTGCTGATGGCAAGAACAAAGGAAAAAAAAGTAATCTGAGCTTAAGTCCATGGGTCACTTCACCAGTGTTACCCTGAGTCAACAGTTTGGTTTCTTTTTAAATACTTGATTCAATATCAATATCCTATAAGTGGAGAAGCAAAGTATTTCATATTGTCTCTGTCATCTGCAGTGAACACTTCACATTTTCCTTCTCAGTCCAATGCCTTTGTTCTCAGAAAGATTTGGCACCGAGGTTTCTCAGAATATGGCAAGAGAGTGAATTTTGGCTTGGATAGTCAGTACCTGCATCTGTCCTGCATGATGCTCCGTTCCTCTCCCATGGCCACAGAGCCACCTCGCTCGAAGAGCTGGCTGCAACCTGGGCCCACAGAGCCCAGAGGGGTTTAAGCAGGTCACCTGATGTGACACTTCCCCTTACTCTGCCAGGAAGGGCTGAAGGAAGTCCAGCTGTGAAAGTCAAAGGGTTTAGATCATTCACACGGGAAAATTTGAAAGCACCCTTGAAATCAAAGCAAGGGGTTAAACTAAGCTTTTCCTTCTGAAAAGACTCCTTTGTTTGAAGTCAAGCAGGCAATACTGTCTACTCCTTTACAAGTCAAAAGAAAGCAAATGTAATATGCTTAACTTAAAGCATTTTAAATTGAAATAAAAGAAAAAAAAACAAATTTTTGTCATAATCCTGTTTTTATTTTCTAAGTATAAAAGAGCTGAGTTGAGCTAACATGGATGTAAATCCCACTTGACTGCAGTAAGTGGAATGATTCTAGTTCACACAAAAGCTGTATATGCCTGTAAGATCGGGGAAAAATGTATTTAAAACTTCAGAAATAATTAAATTGTATGTTTATGGTTATGTAACAAATAGTTAGATCTGATTACTTAGAAGATGGGGAAAAAATACAGTGTTATCTTACACAGTGTAGATATAGCATGGATATATTTTCTGAGATTAAATGGGTGCAGAAAAGGTTTCCTTTAGTAGGTATTGTCACGAAGAGTTTGTGTGGCAGAGACAGAGCTACTTACTTGCTTTGTGTCAAACAGACTGAAAGTGCTGGCCTAAAATTGCCTACTATGAAGAAGGATTAGAGAAAATGGGGACTGAAAATATCTCTAGGTTCCTGACTGTAGCAGCTCTCTTCCATCAGCTGACTCCATCTTCTGCCTTAGAGGATTGTGAGGAATAAAATGAACTCATTTTCCCTTTGGCTTAGATCCCATTTTTTTAAAAAAAGGTCTGATTTTGTTACGTTGTGGTACATTCAATTTATATAGGTCCCCTGTCCCACTTTCTGCTCTGGCACATCTCTGTCTTTCTCTGCCTTGCAGGCTGTTCTTTGTGGGATAGTTGTGTATAGCCTCTTAATAAAGTCAGATTAGTGAATCAAACCCACTAACCATCATATCCAAAACAAATAAGGCCCAAAGTTGCAAAGTAAGAAGGATTTTGCCTGCAATCCTGCAGCTCTTCAGAAGAGAAGCCAAACTTTTAAGAGAGTTGGCAGAAGGTAATAATGGAGCTTTTCTTACCAAGGGAGAGCAACAACCGGGTGTTGATTGCTTTCAAAACGGCTTGAATACAGACATGTTTATATGGAATTTTTTTTCCTTGGGTTGCCCATTACTTTTTTTTAGATGAAAAATTACCTGATTCATGGTCAAAAACAGTGAAAGTGGTTTTTATTTGCCATTGTGCAAGATTTTCTCTTTCTCAGAAGCGCAGCTTTTTTTTATGACACAAATGAACAATTGTGACTTCTGTGAAAATTCTGGAAAGAGCAGGCATGAAGGAAACCACTTATTTAGCCCTTTCTGGAAGAAAGGCCCCTCATTTTTTAATAAATGCTGATGTTCCTGCTTTAGCAGCCTATGTGCGTTCACAAGGCCCTGAATCAAAAAGGGCCTTTACACTTGGGGAATGTAACTTGTCCTTCTTCCTGTTGCCTTGGAACACATGGTGAGGAATGATGTAGTGATTAAATGCTTCAGAAGAGCTGACACACTGAAGAGGTTTGAGCCAGTCCTGTATCCTGGATCTGAGACATCTTTTGATTTTGGCACGAGTGTGATTAGGGCCCAGGCTTTCAGCTCTGCCCCGGTGTCTATGACCAAGCACATCAAACCCTCTCCCTCCTTTTTTCTCACACTCATGCACACTTCAGGGAGGGGAGAGAACAAATTGTATATACATATAGTCTGAAGCTTCACTGCCTTCACAGACAGGGAGAAGCAGTTCATCCAGCTGTCCATGTTGAGCAGCAGTTCCATGGCTAAAAAACATCCCATTGCAAAATGGCTGAGAAGAAAAAGAGGTCTGAGGTAAGTGGGGGACAGCAGCACTGCATAAAGAGGAGTAGGCAATGGTCAAGGAGTAAGATAAAGTAGAAAACAGTATAATTAAAGGAGCAGTTTGGAGTAGAATGCTGTGTCCTAGCTCTCACAAGGCACATCTCATGCTTGTTACCCTCTTGGTTATAAAACTGCTGTTCCAAAGGGGGCTCTTGGCAACCTGGCTGCTTAGAGGTGAAGACCACAGCTACAACTGAGAAGAAAAACCTGGAAGAAAGCCGAAGTCAAACACACTGGCAGACTGAACCAGAATCCAAGAAGAAGGGAGAAAGCAGCAAAGTTCATCTTCTTTCACCAAAATTGTGGAAGCAAAATATGCATTGACTTTATACCTACTCATTTATTGTATGACTTCTGGTTTTCTGAAGGTTTAACATCCACTCAGGAAGTCAGAAAAGTTGTTTATTGCCCTAAAGTGTGTCCAAAATCAGGAATCACATTCCATTAATAGCTGAGGTTATTCAAAGCCTTCACAATAGCAAAATACCAGACAGACTGTCCCAATGGGCAATAGACACAAACTGAAACACAGGAGATCCCTTATGAACATCAGTAATTTTTTTCATGTTCCACTATGAACACGAAAAGCAAACAAACAAGTTTTTTTACCATGAGAGTGTTTGAACCCAGGAATAGATTACTCAGGGAGGTTGTGGAGTGTCCATCCTTGCAAAGTGAAACATTTCTGGACCCAGTCCGGGGTAACCGGTTCTAGGTGGCCCTATTTGAGCAGGGGCGTTAGACCAGGTGAGCTCCAGAGGTTGCTTCCATTCTCAATCATCCTGTGATTCTGGGATTCTGTAAATGCCACAGTATCTTCTTGCTATGAAACCTGTTGGACCTCGGCCAGACGGAGCAGAGACCATACCTGATGTAGGGCTGTGCCACCAGGGCCCATATCACCTGGGACTGTCTCCAAAGGGGTTGTGGCACATATTTCAGAGTCACTGTCCTGCTGGTGAACCAATAGCACAACAAGGTGTTAAAGGCATTTGGATTATGTTTTCTTCTGCCTCTATGGGACTGCTTTTCCCCTATTCAGGAAAGACACTTGCCTCTGCTTTTAACATCTGTACTTGTGGAAAAATTCATCTGTTTATTCTAACAAAGCAGACTTGAAAATACATGGTGTGCATCTATGCTTAGGTCAGAAGTGTACTTGCCTCAGCTGATAATTATTCTGTATTTTTAGCATCAGGGTGGTCAAATCTTTCTATTTTCTCCTTTGGACAAAAAAAATAAAAAGAAAATTCCTTCCTGTTACACACCCAGTACTCGCAAGGATTGTTATTCTGACGGCACTGTCTATGTCGTTAACACAAAGCGAAAGCTGCTTTAAAGCAGACGGATAAATACAGCCTGGCTTTATTTTAAGCTTTTCATTTCTTTACTAATGTGACATTTCAGCTTGGTTGGAGTAATTGCTAAATTTTGTAGTCCATAATTCTTCAGTTCAGGTGCTGCAATTCTAATGCAGATCTAATGTGTTCAGCTCAATATTCAGAAATACACACTTAGGTATATTCAGAACTGCACTATTGTTTGTCTTGATTTTGCTATAAAATAATCCTCAAATTTTCAGTTTTTGTGAGCATAACTTACAAGAAAAATCCTTCATTTACTTATATATAACAAGCTTAAGTAAATGCCTTTAAACTTCTTTCATATTTTCTTTTTCTGATTAAGATAATGACAAAAATGAATTAAGAATTAAATGATTTCTCACAAAAGCCTTTTTTTTCCAGACAGTAAAAGCTTCCATAGATTTAAGATGAAGGGATTCTACATCATTAGGCAGCTAAGACTTGTCAATCTGTTTACATGGAGAACAAATGAAATGCAAGAAGTAAGATGGTTTCAGAATTCAAGTGAAACAGCTCTATAAGACGCTACAGAAAGCAATGCTGTGAAGCTTCTGATGAAATTTTTATTTATTATGATATGACAAATCCATTCTCCTGACCCTGAATCTCAAGGTCTCCAGTCTGGTGGTAGGGATTTGTTCTGCTTAACCAGCTGTGGCAAGTGTGACCTTGACTGGACTGAGGCACTCCACAAAGGTTGTGAGACGGTGCTGGATGACCACCCTGCTCGTGCCAGATTTTTGGTTGGCACAGGGAGACCAGGAGTCTGGAATTCTGCACTATTTTGCCTGCAGGTTTAGATATTGGAAGAGAATTACTTCACTTCCCCCTTTCGCCTCTGTGTGCTAGTCTGCGCTCTATTTCTCACCAACTCTCCTTGTGAGCTGTATTTATTAACAGCCCCAGATGGTTTTTGAAAACATGCTGGTTTAACATTTCTTTTAAAAAAAACTCACCAATTCCCATCAGATGCAATTTTACAGTCTTATTACTTCTACCAGTGTTGAATTCCCCTCATTATTCCTATTGACCTTGGCTTTACTTAAATCCCGTGGTTGTGCATTGGTGCTTCTGCATAATACAAGACCATTTCCCTTTGGTAAGACTTACACTACAGTGCTTTAAAAATGATTAAGTATCTCCTTGTCCTTGCAAGAAAGAAAATAAGGTGTCCTCTACCTGACTGTCTGTTCTTATTTGTTTCCAAATTAAACAGTCCTGTGATTATTTGCTCTTTACTGTAGTGCTTTGCATAGCCCACGAAGTTCATTTGCAGATTAGAGCAGTGGAGTCAGGCAAGAGAAGAGCAAAATGGACTGGAGAGACCTGAGTATGGAGGAGAAGGACTATGGCCATTGAAACTCTTTTTCTCAGTATGTTCTTTTGACATAAAATTTGTTTCCAGGTGTCAGTGCACACAGGCAGCCTCTGGTATGGGGGACAAGGAAGCAGAGCAAAGAAAATTGGATCAGAATTTGGAAAATCTGGAGAAAGACCTGCTGCCTGTCTGGTGCAGAAGGATCTAAGGATCTGGTTACCAAACAGTTGCAGAGGGACTCTAGACTAATAGAGGTGGGAACAGTCCAATACTGTATGTGATTGTGTTCATCAGAATTGAGCACTGAGTTCACACAGAAGTGTGATGTATCACCTTGTCTTCCTTGTTGACCACAACGCTCTTGGCTGTGCAATTGAGGAATGCTGGGTCTGCATTTCACTTTTTTCTTGGGTTTTTTGGACTGAGCTGGGTTTTTTTTCTTCTCATTTTATTGAGGTGTTGGGCACCACTGGACTGTCCACTCAGGCAAACTGCACTTAGTCAGCATCTCTGCAAGTACAGGACCGAAATGGAATTTTCCATCTTGTTAGAAAGTGTGTATTTGTCAAAACCAGCCCATTTCAGTGAAAGCACATACTCCAGCTTCCTTGGGAAGAATTTTGCAGTGTCTACCTGGAATTCCTAGTGAAAACAGGCTAATCAGTCTCAACAACAGCCTGTTTGTCAAGGCACATACTTGGGGTGTGAAAGATCTGAAGTCAAGTTCTTGGCTCCAAGAACAAACCACTGGTGGTTTAAAACAAAACAGCTCTGAAAGGAGAGACTGAAGGAGCATGAACTGAAGAAAGACAGTAATATTGTGTGAAGACACTTATAAAGGGGAAGAACAAGCTTCAAGTCCATGGGCTGAATACAAACTCTAGTCGGTCAGATTTCATGTGTGCTTTCTAAGCTCCAGGGTGTTGAATTATGGTGATCTGTTTTGGTAAAGAACATTGAAAAAAATGTCAATATCCCCCTATAATTTGGGTTAACTGACCTCCATGGTCATGATTATCATGCAAAATAATGTCTCAGCTGTGCAAAGTGACAATATTAACACATCTCTGTGCCACCTGTATAACCTTCCCCAATGTTCCTTGATTGTGCCCCACCGTGCACTATCACTTCAGAATTTTATGTCGTTTCTGTGCAAGAATAGAATCCAAGTGAGACTACAGTTAAAATTATTCTTGCTTGAGAAGGCAAGACTTCAGAAACAGCATACATTGAGAGCCAGGAGATGCATTTGTTGGAAAAAAAAGCTTTTATGTCAGCCTTGATGTTAGTAAAATCATCTTTTTAGTTAGCAAGTTCTTAGACTGTGTTTCAGAAAGAACTGGCTTAAACTTAATTGAACTTAAAATCATAGCTCCTGATTAATGGTGATGTTCATTTAGTTTTTCCTGAGATGCCCTCGAGAAATGTGGCATGGATTAATTTATTGTGCCCATCTCAGTCTGAATTGGTTGTGTCTGCATGTTTCTTATCTCCTTCCAGAAGAGAATTCAGTCAGCTCTTTCAGCAACCAAACCATCTAGGGCCATGATGCTGCCTTTCACATTTTTACTGTTGGACTCAGCTCCCAGTAAGAAACTGATTAGTGTTGTCAAAGCACCACATGCCTGGAAATAGACACCAGCTTGTTCCAGAGTCATTTATTCCAACAGCAAACCAGAAGTCTAATACATCTACTTCACATGCAAATGATAATCCATCTGCTTGCCATCACAAAATTTCCCTTTAACATGAAGGGCTACACAATCTATTGACTTCACCATATTTTCCACTGCATTATCTAATATCCATACCTGAATGCCTGGAGAAGGTAGTGAGCCCTGCAACCAACCATTAAACTAGAGATCAAGATTTGTTTTCTGAGAAGAATCGAAAGACTTGGAGTCTTTTGCAATTTCCTGCTTTCACTCATTTGTCTCATTCTTCCTTTGCCACTTCTGTTTATCTCATCCACTTTGTCTGTCTCTTTGAAAGAATAGAATTGCTACAACAAGAAGGAAACATATAAAACCATTCTCTGAGATGTTCACAGCACTGTGACTCCTGTGCACCTGGAAAAATCAAGCTATCTGCATATTTATTCTTTGTCCTCTTGATAGTCAAAAGTGGTGAGCACAGCCCATACAGATTATGCCAATTGCTACTTCATGAAGATTTGATGACAAAGTCATGTTTTGAGCCATCATGCAAAAAAACTCCAAAAAAACAAACAAAAACAAAACCCAAACTCCCTTCTGCCAGGAAGAGAGTATATCTTTATCTCTCAATCTCAAATAATATCCAAAACTTCTCCTTGAAAAGATACAGAAAATTAAGCTTTCTGGGAAGAACAGAATCAAGAGATCATTCTGGCACCAGACCACATTTCTTCCACTCTGTGGCTCCCATCAGCAATCTGATCTGAACTGTATTTCAGAAACACAATGGAGATTAATGCTGGTTTTCTTACTGGCACATCATGCTTATTACTGAGTATCATATTGCAAGACAGAATCATATTACTCAAAGCTGCATCCACAAAACATGGCTAAATGTCCTCTTTCAGTGTATGTCCTGAAATACAAATGGGCTTAGTTATGTTTTCCCTGTAGATCACTAGTAGTGCTACTGAAATCATTGGGCTAAGACTCTAAAGGAGGAGGAGGTGCTGTGTAAATAATCCGTGTGACCTGTCTCATCCTTTCTTCAGAAAGCCATCCTTTGTAAATTAAAACCCGTTATAACATAATTTTATGCACATTGCACTGCAGTATGCCTAGACTTAACCATGGTGGAAGAGGATACAGCAGACTTCTAAGCTTAGTGAACCTAACGTGAGACTGACACCAAAGTACAGTTACTCATCTTGTCCATTAATGGGAATATACAGACATGTTTGTGTTGTACAGTAACTCTGAGTGAAACTGATGGAGTAAAATAACCCAGAAAGACAAGTTATCTTCATGGTGTTCCATGTTCCAGGTGGCAGTGTAGCATGGCTTCTAGCTCCACACTTACTCTCTGCACAAGAGAAGCTGAAGCGAGTGAATGCTTTTCCTGACTTTCATGTGTTCAGTCTGTTGGCAATAACCACAGACAGGTGCAAATACCAAGGGGTTTCTGTTAAAATTAACAAAGACTCCAAGACTCCACCCAGACACCTGGGAAAATTAGATATTTTCCCCAGCACCATAACAGGCTATACTTCCCCTCTCACAAACTCTAAGCCTGCCAATAAACAAAAGGAATGCTACTGAGGAGAAAAGCGAGCCCAGAACAAAGTCAGGAAAGTAAAGTGGTGATAAACAAACCTTCTACCAATATTTTGTATATTCCCATCCTCTGGTAACTGTGGCAGTTGCCTTTCCTCCCATTCCCATGGGGTTGTGTTTATTTCCATTACACAAATGCCCTCTCACAGATGCTGTTTCTTGCCTTTCCACATCCTATTGAGTTTTTCATCAGATCCCAAAAGTTTTTATTGTCTATGAAAATGGTGTCTAAAGTATGACCAGCAATTCACACCCTCTTTCGTCAAGCAATTGCTACCCAGTTATGCCTGTGGCTACCTAGGTTGGTCCTGGAGAATCTCATAATCCAGGTGGTAATTCAGTCTATAATGCTAGACTGTAGATGATACCTGGGCTGCTGTCTCTATTTGCAATGCCTGGATCTGACTGAGCCCAATTAAGTTATAAAGACATGAAGGAAGTTCATCATTTCTGCCTTCTTTCCAACCATACTTGTATCATCAGGTTCCCAACTCAACTGGGGAAAATGACGAGTAGCTACAGTTAAAATATTTGTGTAGACAGGAGGAAATGTCACATGTTAAATAGAGGACGATTCACTATTCAGAGCACCATAAGACGACAGTAGAGATCCTTCTTCTGTGAGCTCAAAATAAGTCACTAAAGAAGATTATTCCTTGCCAGATAATGCACATTTCCAGTCAGCATTAGAAACAGAGGTGGCTCCACGTGAGACCCAAGAAACCTGGTCACTCTTCAGAGACATTTTCTCTGCCAGTGGCTGCTGTATTTCCCCTTCACTCCCACATCCTTTTGACACAAATTCAGCATCAAAAGACCAGAGGAAAAGCAGAAGTAATGAAAATGTCCAGAACAATGAAGAGCACACACCCAAACATCAAAGTCCATACCCCACCCTTCTGGGCTGTGCTCAGCCCTCCTGCTGTTGCCACTGCTGGTGTCCCAGCCGCAGCTCCCAGGCTCCACTTAGGTACGTGTTGGAGCATGTCCTGGCCCCATACAGATTTGGGCTCTGGCTGTGGCGGCCCCCAAGCCATGGCCCAGCCTCAGCAGGGTGGGTGCCAGCTGCTCCTGGCGTTCCCCATGCTGGGGACACAACAAGCAGTGGTAACAACCATGTACTGGTGGCCAAGCCCTATGGAATTCCCAGGCAGCCTGAGGGTGCTCTGTGTTGCCAGTGCCTTGGCCAGATCAGGGAAGGCCCTTTGCCTTCCCCTGCACATCTCCATTCACCCCATCCCACCCACACACCGCTGCGCCTTCCCTGCCCTGGCCTGTAACCCCAGCATGCACCTACACCGTCAGTCCCAAGGGCCAATGAACCCCCCACACCTCGTCCCTCTCACCTTTGTCACTTCCTCCCCACACATTACTTGACAAACAAGTCCCCAGATCCAGCAATCTGAATAAGCTAATCTGAGTTTGTGATAATAGTGGTGAATCATGTCAACCAGCGCAAGTTTACCCCAAATTCTGTCTTTCCATGACATTTCTTAACTCCCAGCTGCCTCCTCTCTCCTGCTGTGCCTTCCACTGCCCCAGAGAGACAGCTGCCCTTTGCACCATCACTGCAGACCCTGCCCACCCCTGCAGCCTCCCCTGAAACCAGCATGAAGAGGAGCAGCAAAGCACCACCCAAGCAAACAGCCTTTTCTAAATTCATTTCCAACTCAGCCAAAACAGCTCTGAGGAGCACAGCGCTTGGTGGAGCCGCCACAGGACGGGGATGATGTTTGGGCTTCTCGTGTCTGTGCTCCCCAGGGTGCAGAAGGTCTTTGTCACACCATGGCCATCGCAGGCATGTGCATGGGTGTGTGAATGTGTGATAGGGGCGAGCACAGGCACAGCCCAAATACAGGTTTGGGCTGGGCAGCCCAAATCACCCCTTTCCATAGAGCAGTGGCTATGGAATGCACTGGTCACTGTGTGTGGGAGCTCACCTCTGCAAACTCTGCAGGCCGAGGTTCAAATGTTGCTCCTGCCCACAGTTATGTTGCATCTTTTTTCTTCAAGGGATGAAATGATTGCTATTTGGGGCAAAATTTAATCCTTCTGTTGCAACAATGGACCATAAGGACCTGAAGCTGTTTTGGTTTTGGTTTTTGCTGTAGCAAGACAAATGGACAGAGAATAGTGACTTTTCCTTGAGGTTCTCAAAGGAAAAATCAAATTTTATTAAAGTTACCATAGAGAATGATTGCTTCTTTCACATTTTATTGCTCCACTCTGCAACAACAAAATACATGACACTAGTCCAACCATGTATCTAGTCATACAAAGGTAATCAAAAGCACATTACAAATTATATATGATTCAACACAGTGCAATATAATTTATAATACAATTTTAATAATGCCAAAAAAAAATGGAATTCCGAAGCCTGTAAGATTCTCCTGACCTGTATGTAACAAGCATTAGATTAGTTTTCATCCAGCATTGTTTCTATGAGGCTGAAACAAAACAATATTATTAGCTCTGGGAGGAAGGAGGACTTAGAGTATGTGTCTGTATGACTACATTTATTGTGCAAACTGAGTACAATAAATTAAAGAAAAATAAATTTAGAATAAAAATCATATTAAAAGAATAAGGAAGTCTGACTGTAAATCAGAGAGTTAGTAATTTTTGTAAATTTATATGTCAGTTATGGCCCTGGAAAATTAAAATCTGAAACTGATGGAAAGTGTTCATTTTTTGCCATCTGGCAAGTTTGGGCTCCAAAGACAATCCTAGTCTTTATTAAAGTCAGTGGTCTGGCTGGATCATCTTCCAGGTACAACAGAACAGCCTGGGTAAAACCCAGCAGAAATGAATTAAAATAGTTACCGATCCATAAATAAATTTTAATCCACAAGTTATTGTAAAAATGCCTCAGAAATTAGAATCTCTGGAATGCTTCATGTTTACTTTGAATCAAGCAATAAATTGAGACAACCTCTTTACTTGACAAGTCTACGCTGCTCATTTCTCATGCTGGCAAAAAAATCATGAACAGGTACAATTTCGTGGCTACAAACCCACGATTGCATTTCAGCAACATCATATAAGGCCTGTTGCTTGCAAAGGCCTGTAGAGAACTGGCTTTAAAATTTAGGAAAGGCACGTGACACTGTTCAGTGGTTTGATAAGATCAGCAGACAACACGAGCACATGTTTGAGAGGCTTTGTGTTTAATGCCCACTTCTATGCACCAACAGAAATTTTGTTGATTATACCAAACTGGGAAGCGCTGTTGACTCTCTTGAGGGACAAGATGCCTTGCAGGGGGACCTAGATAGACTGGAGCTTCAGGCTATGGTTAATGGAATAAAATTTAACAAATCAAAATACAGAACTCTGCACTTAAGATAGTGCAATACCAGGCATAGTATAAACTGTGAGAGGAGTGACTTCCTGAGAAAGGGAAGTGGAGAGGGAGGTCATGATCTTTGCTCCCCAGTGTCCAGTGACAGGACATTTGGAAATAGTTCAAAGGAGGACCAGGGGAGGTTTAGAGTTGATATTATAAAACTTTTCTTTACCAAGAAGTGGTTAAACACTGAAACAGCTTCCTAGAGGTGGTAAATGCCCCAAGCCTGTCAGTGTTAAAGAGGCATTTGGACAATGCCTTAACAGCAGGCTTTAATTTAGTCAGTGTTGAATTGGTCAGGCAGTTGAACTAGATGATCATTGTAGGTCTCTTTTAACTGTTCTATTCTATTCTATTCTATTCTATTCTATTCTATTCTATTCTATTCTATCTTACACAGTCTGATGAACGAATGTGATGGATGCTCAGGGAACCTGCTGTGTGCTCTATCAGCAGTGTGCAGATCCTCAGCTGGGACATTTTTGGATGCAGTGATTAACTATTTAAACATGAAGGCACAGTACATTTTTTTCACTGTCTCACTGCCAATCCAACTTCGGCCACCCATCCCTCCTTTCACTGTGCCATGGCTTGGAGGGGTGAGTGCTGGTGCAAACTGTGAGACAGTCTGTCATGGCAATCATCAGAAATCCACATCCTTAGTGTAAAGGGAAGAATGTGAAAGACAAACACTAAAACTGGAGAGGGAGGAAAAATAATAGAAGGCAAGAGTTCTGGGGAAAGTTAAAATGTAGCCGCCCTTTGTTGAAGGATGGATCAATAGTCCCTGTAGCTTCTAAAAACATCTCAAAGTATTTCTCCAGGCTACAGCTGCATCCAGCAAAGTCGGCAGAGCCTTCATAAGTGACGCAGCTGGACCAAGGCCTGTGTGCTGGGGCGTGTGGGTGCCAAGCTGGGATGAGCTGGTAGGGGCAGGTGGGGTGACATTTGTGGTTGGCTGGCATGAAGGCGCCATTTCTTTCCTTGCGCCGAGGTCCATGCCAATCACTCTGCAAGACTACCCGGAAAATTTTTGAAGCAAGAACAGAGCCTGCTTAATCCTGGTTAACGCAAAGCCTGTTAAAAATGATGTGCGCAATTCTAAGGGTTCATTTCAAGCTGGCTAAACCACGAAAAGGGGACATTTTTTATTATAATTTCTCTTGAAGCAAATTAATTTCCATTCCTGCTGAAGTGAACCTTCAGAGGGAGGAAGAATCACAAGAGCTAACGGGGAAGGCGTCGCCTATATAACACTACCAAAAATATTCAGTTACTCTTTCCCCACAAAGCCACTGAGTAATTTAAAAAAATAAAACATCAGAAAACAGGGCAGCTTGCTTCTCTGTAATTTAGAAGCATGAAAGGGAGCTGATGCTGTAATTACAGGCTGAAAAACCAAAAGCCTCATTTTTTAAAGTTGTTTCGGTGGACTTTTTTATTGAATTCGTATTAGCTTCTCCAAAGCAGGGACAAAACCTCCAGTCAAGGGCTTTGTTCAAATTTGAGTCGACCAAGAAAAGGTGCTGGAGGGGGCCCTGGCAGACCAGAAGTTATTAGTGTGCCACAAGGCAGAGATCCAAGCCAAGTCTAGGATTTGCTGCAGGCCGAGGTAAGAGAACAAGAGGAGATTTGCCGTGTCTATGGTATTTTTCATCATACCAGATAAGGATCCTCACTTCACAAATCAGACACTCGAGGCACAGAAAAAAGATCAATAAAAACCCACTGCTGAAGAGACAAAAGGAAAACTATGTTAACATGCCTTCTGTATTTTTCTTAAACCTACTAATCCTTTGGGTTCTGATGTGGTTAGTGTAGCTATAGTTAGCATATATACATGTATTATAGTTAGATATGTGTGTGCATACATACAATAGTTAACTATTCTCAAGATTAGTCAATTTAAGCTTAAGTATTGTAGGACCATCACAGTCATGTGTCAGATCAATTGCTTTATCTTCAAACAAATGAAAGGAAACCCAGAGAGGAAGACACATTTGCAGTCAGCCTTTCCCAGGAAGTGAAGAGAGACAACATAGCTTCAAGAACATTGTGGCTTTTCCAATGAAGTTCTTTGTTCCAAGGTAAGAGAAAGCCACTTTCAGTGCTTCTGTGTCCTTTATCAGTAATTCAAGCTGTTAGTGTTGGTTATTGTCTGTTGGAATGTCAAAAGAGATGGTCTCCTCCCTCGCCTCAGGAACACTCTGTCGCTTGCATATGTCAGAAAAAATTTGTAGGCAAGGATTCTGACTTTCTCATTTCCTTTCCTGTTTTGTTTTGCAGGGATTTTAAGCTCTTGGCTTCCAAACTCTCTTTTTATAGGCTTTTTGCCTTTGTTTATTGCCATGTCATTTTCATTTGTTTTTGTTAAGATGCTTCAGGCATGAATGCCTATAAATTAAAATGCATTATTATTGTAATAAAGTTGTGTCATTGCTGAAAGCCATACTGGTCAACATAGACCTCTAAATAGAGGGCTAAGTGATAAGTTGGATGCTATTGACCTCTACAATATGCAACACAGCAGAAAGTATCTAATCTGGGAGGTGGAAAAAATGGAGAGTAGATGCACAAAGGGGTGCTCATACAAGCATCTAGTGGCCTGAAAAGTTCATCTTTGAAAACTAGGATGACCATGAAAAATGTTAAAACTTTCACAGGGAACCGAGATGAATTATATGCTTATAAAACTGTGGTTGTTCTAAACTGTTGGGATTAAATGCTAAAACTGGCATCATACTTTGACTTCCATTTCAAATGGGCCAACCAACTTGAGAGAGCAGTGACTGTGCACCACCACAATTACAGGGAGAGGTTGCTTATTGCAGCAGCCACCTTTGAAATGAAGAGTTCAATGATCAAATAAACCAGCCTGCTCTTTGTTTCAAGCTTTTCTTTGAATATTCAAATTAAAAGTTTTCACTTCAGTGCTTTGAATTAAAAGAAAAAACAAAAAGAAAAAAAAAAAAAGAAAGAAAAAGAAAGAAATACCCTGAGTGTTACTGCTTGTCATTTTGGTCCTGTGGTTAACCCAGCTCACAAACATTCAAAGACTTAGCAGTTCTCTTTGTAAGTGTAAAACCACTAGGTAAGATCCATCCTGCACAACCAGGAACCCTTCAAATTTTGTTATAACTTTAGTACTTAAAAAAGCAATTCTTAAGTGCCTAAGTTGTCTATGAAGTAAAGGACATGCCTCAGAGGGCCTTCAAAACAAAATTCTTCTGTCTAATGCACATTTGAGGATCTCCATCCAAGGGGAACTTAGGTTTGGTATGCAGTGCATGCATTTGAACTCAAGTTGTACCTTGCCCTTTGTTTCCAGGACTGCAAAGGAATAAAATCCAAAGCTGTGGTCAAATGCCATCTGCAAAGGACTCAAAAGACAACAAATATATCCCCCAAGCTCACAGCAAATTTAGTGAAAGCATACCTGCTAGAGCCTTAGTTCTACAACACATCATCTCTTATGTTAATATGTCTTTTTAATTTGTGGTGTATTAGTCTTATTCTTGTTCCTCTACTTTAAAAATCCATCGACTACCAGTAATTTATGTCTTCTGATTGTATTTAGGCCTGTAATGTTTTCTTACCATTTCTTGGCTGGTTTGATTTCTTAGCCTTTTCCAATTGAAAAATTATGGGTCCTGTTTTTTGTTTGGTTTGGTTTTGTTTGTAAAATATCTGATGATCTAACAAATAGAAAACCTAAGAAAAACATTCCCTTGGAACAAAGTTCTAAAAATCATGCCTGATTTGCCACAGGTTTTCCCCTTGACATAAATAACATTTCTTTTAGCCAGTAGGAATCAATATAGCAGACATTAGAGGCTGATCTAAAACTGTATGATAATAATATCTGAATTCCTGCTTTCATTACTTTAATGGAAAGTCCTACTTTAAATTTTGCTAACCAGGAAAGAGGCACCACTAGATACTTCTTTAAAGGTCATAGTAGCTAAATTTCTACATGAAGCCCCCTTTCTACTTTTCCCTGTGAAAAGCCTTTATGTACACATGGATGTCTTGCATGCTATCCACAGAGTATGACAGTAAATATCCCTTTTTGCTGAGGCAGGAAAAGCTGGAGCATCAGCAATCCTTCACTTCAGATTTTAAATATAAAAGCAACTGTATGATATTATTAAAACAGATATTAAAATCAACTGAAAAATAGCAGAAGCTTCTTCAAGAGAAATGAGAATCATGGCTAATTTTTCTGCTGCTCATTCTGTTAAAGTGCAGCTCTCAGAAATTTCCCTGTAGTTTTCTGTCAGAACCTGCCCATAGGCCCAGCTCAAAGGGTCTGTCCTGGTTACTATAAACTTTGATGCAAGACTGGTAAGTGTGCTATCTCACTCTTTCCCTCATTGCCAAGGGATCTAAAATGTGCAGTAGGTTTTGCACTTGAACAACTCCTCCCCTCTAGATCACTGCTTCTGAGTGGGTCCCACTGAAGTGTAGCTAGAAGCTGGAAGGCAGAGCTCTCTGGTCCTACCAAGATCTGGTTAAACTCACATAAAGTTCAACGGGTCCCAACTTTTTATAAATATTTTGGGGTAAAATAATTTGGGCCACATTAACTGAATCATCTGCAGTGGTATTTTCCTCTTCTACTCAACTACAATCCAGTTATTCATACGTGTTAATTAATAAACCTTCAAGAGCCAAAGCATTAGTACATCATTTATTCCTTGCTGCCAGGAAAATTATACAAGAGACTTTGTATTCATTGCACTCTTGCCAGTAAAACTGTACTCAAGAAACAGAAAATCTGGGAAAGACAGACTGCCCATTCTGTAAAAGCATAGAAGGCATACACCAGACTTTGCTTATCATCTCCTTCAACAAAAACACACAGCCTTGATGGTCAAATGTGAGACTTCAACAAACAAATCTCAGAGAACCTGCCAACTCATTTGGGAAGAAAAAAAAAATCCTTCCCAGAGCACTTTTCTTTCTTATCTGATATCGGAGCTTTATAACTGCTCTGTTCCTTTAGCCACAAGACTTGTTAATGAGTACCATTCAGCAATGGCTACATAACAGCTTCGAGATAATGTCTCCAGCTGTGATTTAACAAGGGCAAATACGTCCCTCCTGCAAAGATAAACACAGAGAAACTTTCCCAGCGGTATCTGTTCCAGTCTGGTGGAGAGGACATAACTCAGTGCCTATGACACTGTTCCTCTGCTACAACCGCTTCTCTGATGCAGCAACTGGGCTGAGCATCCAGGGTGGTCAGAAAGCCTGCCTTCATACACAGACCATGGAGTTAACATTTAGGTCATCTCCTTTAATTATTCTCTTCTATCTTGCCTGTATTCTTATATCAGTCTAAATGATCTGTTTGTTTTCTGCACATCTCTTTTTCCCATGTGTCACTGCAAAATTAATTAAAATGGAAAATTTGCGTAAATATTTATTAAAATGTTCATTCTCATTCAGAAAAGCTATCTATTTATCAAAGTAATCTGTTTTCTCATGTGGAATGATCTTATCCATCCACATGAGGAGCCCTTAGAGATAATGAAACATAATTAATATAGAGGTTTATGAATTCATTATATTAAAGTCTTGCCTGTCATTGAAGAAGAATAGCCCATCCCCATCCCAAGATGTGTATTTCTGTCTCCCTTGTCTCCAGATAAGGCACAAAGGTAGCATTTGATTTAAGAAGGTTTTACTCTTATGCCCAAGTGACGACTTGAATGTATAAATATAAGGGTCATTCCTCAAGAAAACAGTTTCTCTACAAGATTGTGTAGTATTTGGAAAGCACCCAAGGAAGATCTTCATAAAACTGTCTGGTTTTCTGGTGGTTTTGTCCTCAAACAAAACAGATGTGCTCAGGTTTTGCTGCCCTCTTCCAGTGCAGGCACAAGTACTGTGGTAGAGAAAAAAAAAATCTGGTAACCAAGCCTTTGATATAGAAAAACCACATGGAGTTGAGTCATAAACTGTGGACAGGAGACAACTAATTATGGGTTGTGTTAGGCATGGGGAACAGGTTAACTGCTACATAATTACAATTGAGATCGCTGTGGACACAGTCAAGGAAACCCAGTTAATAGAAAGAAGTAAATGAAAATGTATTGGTATCTATGAAGGAAAACAAGTCCTGTCTGTTTTCTTTAGCTTCTTCAGCAATTTCAGATGTTCTCAATGCTTTATTGCTGTTTAAACCTTATACTTACGAAGTTTAAAGAGGGGTTTAAATTTCATATTCTGCTACTTTTCAAGAGAATGGCAGAGAAGGATTTAGCAAAGATTTCTTTAATAAGTGCCCTGCACTGCCAGTGGAGTGAAACTCCGGAGGCAGGCGACACAATACAGACTGGAAATCTGTGAAATGGAAATTCCTGTGAAGTAGATCATTGAGTGGTGAAAAGGAGATGGGTGGTCATACCAAGAGGGTTGGTAGTGCAAAGGCTGTGGGGAAAGGAGTGGCACTGGGAGCGGGATGCGCTGGAGGATGCTGTGGGCAGCAGAGCCCTGTGCTTGCCTTGGGCACCCTGTCACCCCCACGGCCCTGCCAGAGCTCAGGCAGAGCCCTCTGCTCCACGGCTACCACTTGTGGAGGAAAACCTTCTTCTGACAGCAACAAGGGAGAGAGAAAAGTGAGGCGAGCATCCAGACGGGCTGCATCCCCGAGGCTTCCCTGAAGGCCTGACTCAGACCAGTTTGAAGGCTTCCCCATTTCCTCCTAGCTTGGTGGAAACTTTTATCCTGGTTCCTTGAACTCACCCTCCAAAAGTACACACCATTTCTGAGTACACACCTATATATAGCCTCTGTCAGAGGCTGTTTCCCGTTGACATGGCTAAATGTGGTATTGAAGTCTGAGGTTGGGGTGATGGTTCTCTACCTGAGTGAGTAGGCAGGCAGCCAAATGGACACCCAGTTTGCTTGACCTTTCTGTGGTGTCACGACTTTCACAGTGAAGTTGCAGGCAAACACTGTGGCTCTTCGGGTTTCTCTGTTTGCCACAAGGATTACACTTCTGGTGCTGTTGTGGGGATGCCGTGGGTAAGCCTGGGTGGTGAAGGGCATGACAGCAGCCACCAGCACAGGGCATCCCTCTGCCACACCAGGCATTTCCTTCCAGCTCTGTGGCTGAGGATGCACTCTTGTGCAAGAGACCCAGGTGTGATCCTGATCTTTCAGGCACACAGGCAGTCAGTCTGGTTCTTGATCTTTAGCTGTAAAGGCACAGGTTTCGTCTTCAGATAATCAAGGAGGATGTCACAATGTCCTTGAGATTTTCCATAAAAATTTCTCACGGTTTCTGGGTCCTATATATTTGTAGATGAAGGTGTTTCTGTTTAAAGCACATTGACAGCAATGTATTTGCACAAGTTAATCATGTAGGAATTGGCCAGTATGTATAAATCCATCTAGCATCTCGCAAGCCTTCGTAGTTTTTATTACTGAAAACAACTTAGTCATCTGCAGACTTTAACTAGCTGACTGCCTGCTTCCTCCTGCAGGTCATCAGTGCCTGAGACACCCCCTGTCCCAGAAACAACCCCTGGCTTTACACCACGATTCATTTATTTTCTGAGCTAAGGAACACACTTCCACTGTGCAGCCATTTCGAAGTCTTTGCGAAGACTTTGCTTCTTGCCCTATGGTTACTTATAATCCAACCTTTTGTAGTGTGGATATTTGGAGTGTCTATTAAAAAATTATGAAGGACATTTACTGAACACACATGTAAATTGCGTTTTCCAGATTACCTTCTCTGCAACTTACCTTCAGGCTGTACTATTCCAGTCACTGACAAATTGCTGTTCCGCATTCACCAAACCTATGATTTAGAAAGACAGAAGCACTTCTGATTCCTCTCCACATGAAGAAACATCCCATCTCAAGACCCCAACAGTGAGTTATGAGCATGCAGAGTTTTGCAGCCACTGCATATTAGAACTAACAACTAATTACAAAACTGCAAAGTGAAACATAATTACTAAGGAAGAGTATTTAAATGTCACCATAGTTTATTTTGACAGATGAGCCTGTCTTGAAAATGAGGGATTTCCCACAGGAGAAATAAAGATTCTCAGGTTATTTTTTGATCTAAAGGCAATTTCTATACTTTTCATTTTATCACCTCCTTTGAAGGGAATCATGACTCAGAGAGGCACAGGGTTACGGGTGGAATGAACATTAAAAGCTCTTGTCACTGCAGCAAGACTCTGGAAATCCATGATTTCTTTTTTTTTTTTTGTTTTGCTGTTTCTCCTGGCAGCAGTGTGATAGGATTTAAAGCAAATTTGGGCCCTGATGGATGAGAGTTGCGCTCCAAGAGAAAAAATAGAAATAATTTCAGAAAGCCTTTATATATCATCAAGCAAGGACCATATACAACAGGGTTCAGGAGTCCATTTCCAAGTAATCTGAGTAGGGGAAAAGAAAAAAAGAGAAAAAAACCCCAACAAAACAAAACAAAACAAGAAAGCCAGCATTGTGGGGTATGGGAGATATTAGATCACACAGGCTACTTCCTGTACATGAAAGTGAAAGCAACAACTTGGCTTTGCTGATGCCTTTAATCATTTCTACAGCTGAAGTACTTACTTTTGTGTGTATCTATCTGATGTTGGCTGGGTAAGTTATTTAAGTTTTTGTGAAAGGCAGGTGACTGCTCCCAGCTGTGTGCTGTGCTCCTAACTTCATTGCTTTTCTGGGAAAAGATCTCAAAATGATGCTCAACTGTAAACACACCATTTTTATTTAATTAGTTTAGGGTCCCAAGGTAATCTGTAGGCCAATCCATGTCTCTATTGAATTAGTACGTGCTGTAACACTGTAGTCAACTAACTTAAATATCCATCTTTAAACATCCACCAAAATTGAACTGAGTATTTGTCACTCCCAGATTTATGTCACAGACCAGCTCTTCCATGAAAGTTCACAGAAGTTAAACTGGAAGTTCAACATAAGCTTCACAAACCCTCTCATACATGCTGCTCAAGTTTAGTAAGAATACCTCGGGCAATGTCTAAGCATTGTCCTTCCCCTTTCCCACTTCCCTTTTTTTTAACTTTCAAGTTTTTCTCCTTTTACAGTCTTATTTTGGTTGCAGGCACCCATTTTCTTCATGTTCCATTTAGGTATGGGCCACTTTCCCAGAACCAAAATGGAGGCATGAGTAAGGGAAATGGTATGTAGAATATGAGCATTGGTGAGGAGTAGATGCCCTCCATTACTACAAGTGAAGCATTTATTATCACCATGACAAGCTGGTTCAGAGCTGTCATTAAGGCACCTTTATTTTGGCATAGGAGGAAATAATCAGTTGGTTCTTAAATTGTTTCAAATTTAGAGACTCACACTAGGCAGTAAAAAAATTGCTTCTTTACTTGGGCCAGACACATGGAAGGACATCTGGGTGTCATAGGTCTCTCACAGAGAGTTTAATCACTAGGCCTCCTACAAAACATCTGGAAATTAGCAGAGGAGATTTCAGCACAGATTTTGGCCTCAATGCCAGTGTGACCTTTTTACTTGCATGAAGCAACATCACATCATATTCACCTCTGTTGCCTAGATGAGTTTATCACCAGGACTCCAAACCCACAGTGGTGGAGAAGCAGCCACCCATACTTCATACTCCTGGATGGAGAAGAGGTAACTTGGTATGTACAAAATGTATCACTAGTTCTACATCCCATTACCATCTTCCTCTGGTGGCCTGTTTTGTCCATGGGATATTTTTATTTTTATTCCCATTAACCATATCATCAGGTCCAACACATACCTGATGGCCATGTCTATGAAGTACAAGAGAGGCAAAAGTTGAAATTATATCAATGAAACTAAACTGTGCAATTTCTAAGAAATGTAAAAACTGGGTGCACGCAAGTGCTTAGGAACTGAAATGTTTCATCCCATTGTGCAGAGATATGCATTGTGTTGACATTTGAAAACAAGGTGTAAGGATGCAATTAAAAAAAAAAAAGGAAAAAAGAGAGAGAATTTAATTCTTCTTCCAAGCATATTTGCTTATTTACTAAAACAAATGGGTAAAACTATCATCAGGAAAACACTGTTACATGACCATTGCCTGAAGTGTATTCTTAACACTGGATCATAATTCCCTTTCTTTCCATTCTTTAAAAGTTCATTCAGTTCTAACTTCTCCAGTAATGTTTATCTAGGGTACCTAATTATATAGTGCAACCTGCATCTGGAGTGCTGGTTCAAGGTTATTATAGTTCTCCACAGACATAACAAAAATATTATTTTAAACTTATCCATTGAGGAAAAATGGCTGCATTTTACCCCTGATAGAATCATACAAATGCAAAATAAAATTACTATAACTTTAGAAACGTAACAGTGTTGTCAATTCAGATTAATTTACTCCATGACACTTGCTGTCACAGAAGTATCTCTGTTTTGTTTCTGCTGCAGACATAAGATCTGTCAGACTTAAACTAAATAAATTAGATGTATAAAATGACAAATTATAGTGATAGGCCAATAAGAAAGGTGAATTTCATGAATGCTTGTCAGTACACGTTCCTTGTTGGGTAGATTTGATAAGATTAATGGAATATGAATAATGGAGCAGGAATAATAATTTAATAGTTTCTCCATACTCAGTATGTGTAAAAAAAAGCTTCTACTTAATCTATATCATAGTGATTATATGCAGAGCACCATTACTTTCACTACAAAGAAGAAAACTTTCTTTGGCAGCAGTAGAAGGAAAGTGGGTAGATAAAACAAACTCTTTAATTCATATGTCCTTACTCATAGGTTTCCCGTCAAGCATGGTTTCTTCTTTATTTAGAATCAATACTAAGTAAGGAAAGGATAAATATATAAATCACAAAACTCTTTCTGTGGGTGTATTGGTAGCCAAAGTAAATTGTCTGAGGTTTGGATAGACCATGGGCTTGTTCTGCATTTGCTCTAAAATTCAGTAGTGATGAAGAAATATTTTGTTTCAATCCCTAGAATGAGGGCCATGAGCTGTGCCGGGAGCACTGGCCATGTTTACAACACGCAGCATTCCTGATAGATCCCTTGTGGATCTCTCCCACAGCACTCACAGTTTGTGTAAAGGGTGACTGCAAGGCAAGAACACTGTAGGACCTTCTCCTAAGGGATTTAGGGGATGGAAGCCTCATCTGGCTAACAAGTCAGGTAACTATTCAAGTGCAAACATAAAAATAGTCCTTTTAAAGTCAGCAACTATTTTAGGATAAAGAATGTGATTAATTATTTTACTGATAGTGGAATAAATTAAATGTACTCATGCCACCAAAAAAATTATTTCACTGTTACCAGACAAGTCACTACCATTTTGTCTGTGTCAGCACCCTTTCTTGAAATGGGTGCCATAAAATGCCCAGGTGATGACGTGATAGAGCTGTGGAAATTCACGTTTTTGGTACATCCTAAGAACTCCAGGAAAAGGTAAGTCAAAAGTTAAGAAACTCTGATTTTTTTTTTTAATAATTCTTCTGGTTAGTTGCTCAGGTAAGGCAGTCCTCAGATAATGAAGTCATCTGGGAGAAATCACAAGTTTATTAAGTGTATGATTTAATGTTACTGGAAAGCTCTGAGGCTTTATATGTGTGCCAATATTTTTTTATTCCTCTTAATGATCAGAAAGAGCCTTCACTTTTATCTAGATAAAAATAGTATCAATATTATAATAAGTTTGGGAACATGGGAATTTTGACTTCTAGGTATTTGAAGTAAAGTAAGCTTGAAAAATAGGAAAGTATGATATGCATTTGTATAGCATAGGTACTTCTGTGCAGTAGGCTTCACTAAAGCTGTGAAGTTCTTAAATCTGTGACAATTTATGCCCTTCCTTTAAAATCAGGCATGTTCACACCATCTAGGCAGAGAAGCCTGGTCAAGTCACGGTAGAAAACTCCCTCACTCTTCACAAAAGGTTTTAACCTGTAAGAGATTAAACTTCCCTTCAAAACATCTGAGTGTAGCCACCTAGCCGGGTCTGACTGTTGCTTAGTTAAAATTGTCAGAAGAAGATCAATAGCCTAAAAAATTATTGCTTGCATTGTGTTACTGTACAGTTTGATTAAACCCCTTCCTTCCTTCCTTCCTTCCTTCCTTCCTTCCTTCCTTCCTTCCTTCCTTCCTTCCTTCCTTCCTTCCTTCCTT
>JAWWEE010000074.1:137492195-137523588 GCA_035221455.1 Xenops minutus | reverse complement strand
ACATCTGTCCGTCACCTCCTGCCACCTCCTGCCCCTACCCCGTAACATCTGTCCGTCACCTCCTGCCCCTACCCCGTAACATGTGCCCGACATCTCCTGCCACCTCCTGCCCCTGCCCCGTAACATCTGTCCGTCACCTCCTGCCACCTCCTGCCCCTAATCCATAACATCTGTCCGTCACCTCCTGCCACCTCCTGCCCCTGCCCTATAACACGTGCCCGACACCTCCTACCACTGCCCCATAACACATGCCCGACACCGCCGATACTGCCCGTCATCTTCCTGTAACCTGTGCTCAACACTTCCTGCCACCGCCCCACAAAATGTCTGTCACTGTTCATCACTGCCCCATCAAGCGTGCCCACCACTGCCCTATAACATCTGCATGCCCCTGCCTGCCACTGCTTGTCACTGCCTGCCATTGCCCCATAACATGTGCCCAACACCACCTGCCACCACCCTGTAACCTGTGCCTGCCACCACCCGCCACCATCTGCCATGGCCTGACATTGCCCAGTGCGTCCCACAGTGTGGGTGGGCAGCAGATTTACCCCCACCCACCCGTGGCCCTGGCTGCCTGTGACCAGCACAGTCTGTGGGAAACAGAACAGCAAGCACCTCTCCCTTCACACAAAGTGTGGGAATGGTACATTGTCCAGAGGGACAATGGTGGTGGAGATCTCACTGTGAGCATGATGATGCCAGCACAGCCATCTCCAGCATCTCAGCTCCAGCCTCTGAGGGGTGCTGAGACAAGAGGCTGCTGAGACAAGGCGGGCATGAGACACCCTGATCCCTCTGCCAGTGCCCTCAGGCTGAGCTCAGTGTCATCTTCACATCCACTGGTGTGCCAATCATTTGTGCTACTCAGCTCTTGGCTCTTGTTATCTCTTGTAGGTGGCTTCAAGCTGATTCCAGAGCTTTGCTGCAAACCTGCAGCATCTTTAGCTCCAGTAATTTAGATTGGAGTAAGACATCCATAGTGGACACTGCAGAAAGCATCCCTCACTCTCTGACGGGTTTATCATCTTTGGCAGAAAAATGAGTTCTTCCAAAATCCTAATCCTCCTTTCTGGAAGGAGTGGGAGGGCTAATCTTCCAAAAAAGTCCTTCAGCAATCCCTGGACCTTGGCTGAGAGCATGCATCCTGCTAGCCCCACCAAGCTGTGCCTGTGGAACATAAATGTTCCCTCCTACAGCAATCAGCATCTGGGACCCAAGTGGCTGGCCAAGGTGAGAGTGGATCATTGGAGAGGATGGAGCAAAATGAGATAATCTCAGCTGTTCATTCTCATTGGAAAACTGTTGGAGAAATAATACTACCATTCCAGTGCCAGGGGCCTGGTGTGACCTGCTTTGTTGCAAATGCCTGTCTTTGGCTCACACTTTTAGCTCCTCTCCACCACACATTCATAAAGTTTCACAGAAAAAAGATTCAGATAGTTTTCTGATGGATTTTGCCATTGTCTTCATGCCAAGTTCACTAAGAAAAGGATGCTCTTTGAAAAGGCTCAAGAAGTGAAGAATCCATAACTTCCCTTGGCAATTTATTCCAAGGACTAACTGCACTCTCAGTTAAAGTTTAATTATCAATTTCTAATTTGCATTTGTCTGGTTTTATTTGTAGTTCTGCCTTTCCCCCCTTCCTCCTCTATTTATATTACTTGGTAGAAACTCAGTCCCGTATTTTCTCAATTTTTCAGGGTTTGGTGGGGGTGGGGGTGGGGGTGTGTTGTTTTTCTGTTTGTTTGTTTATTTGTTTGTTTTTTATTAGCTAAACTGGCTGAGCCCATTCCATTTGTCACTTTAAGTAATATCTCTAGGGCTCTGGCAATTTTTATTCTTTCCAGTATCTTCTTCATTTTTTCAACATCCACTGTGAAGTGTGACATGTTGATTCATGCAAGTATTCCCATTTCAGTCCAATCAGGAAGACCATGGACAGAAGAAAATCCCAAGACCAATGGCTCCATGTGTTGACATACATAGACACATCTATGACCATATTGACTGTTTTATTGAGGATTCCCACTGAAAGCTTACACTTCTCTCCCCTGCTTTCCTTCAGTCTTGCCCATTTTTCTGCAGGCATTACCTATGTTTTTCTTTTTGACACAATACTTTCACTTGATTTTAATAAAAGTCAATTGATTTGAAAAGTCATGGCTTAAGAAATGATTTTTTTTGCCCTATAAACATTATTTTTACCACAAGACAGACTCCATTTGATGGTAATTCCCAATGACAGCTACTTTATGAGCTTTGTGGTGATAATACATGAAGTCAATATTGTACATTTCAGGTAGACGTGACCATATTTTTTGTCCTCATTGTCAGAGGCTGAGGACCGAGGCACATCAAGAGTCTAACACTTTACAGCATGATGAGTTTTGGTGACTAGCTGTGTGCACTGTGTGCATGTCCTCTACCCCATAGCAAACATGACATAAAGCCTTTAAGTTTAAACTTCAGTAGAAGACAAACATATCAATTTGCATGTGTATTTTTAAACCACTGGGAATTCACTTAGCAATTTCTTAATCTATGAGAAATCACCTATTTATCTGAGCCCTGAGTCAGGGATGTGGTCTTAAAAGTTCTTCGTTTAGCACATCTCCAGAACTATATTTTCTCTGATACCACTAATGTGAAATAACCAAATAGCATGGAAGTTAATAAAAAGATAAAGTATTTGAAAAGAGTTAAAAAAGAAGATATGCATTATGTCCACATCTGCATTCCAAGAGAAGTTAATTGCTTACATCTGTCTCTTAGGACAATTTTTTTGACAGGTCTGCCCATAATTTCTGTTATCTTGGCAGAAACAATCTGTGTTGTAGTCAGAGATATTCCTCTTCAGATCTATGCTATCCACAGAGGTTGCTTTTGCTTTTCATACCAGCTTCCCCCAGTTATTTACATATAATATTTGTGGAAAAGTTTCACTATTTCCAATAGCAGTATATAAAACTGCCTTATGCTAGCAGAGGACATTCACTTTATTGAAATAATGATGCTCATGGAAATTGCACTTTTTAAAGTAGGTTAATTTCAGATTAAAGTTGAAATTAAAAAAAAAAAAAAAGTAAAAATGAAGAAGAGGAGTGCTAAAGTATCCCACTGAGATTTTAAAGACCTAGCAATGATTAATTGCTTTCTTAAAACCACTTAACTGCTGCTTAACTTCTTAGACCTTACCCTACAGATACTTCTCTATACACATGTATCTAAACCTCCACTTGCAATCCTCTCTTTTTATTAATGTTCCCTCCAAGTACCTTTTGGAAAATATATGAATGGTGATTTCAGACCATTTGTAATGATCTTGCTCTTCACCAGAGTCCCTGGATGCCTCCTTCCAACATATTTTGATATAAAACAGTATTGCAAATCATTTGTAAATAAAACAAGACAATGGAGCTGAAGCTGAGAGCTTAAGGCACAAGATACATGCTGGTACTTACGTTGGTGGAACGTTCCTTCCCAGTGATAGAAATTAAACCCGATATGTAAAAACTTGCCTTTCTCTGTTTTTCTGCCTTTTTTTTTTTTTTTTTTTTTTTAAGAACAAAGTAGCCATTACTGCTACAGCTAACATGCAAGGGGCTATGGCTGGCAGAGTATGAGCAGTGTTAACTGCTCGTTCCCACTTTGCCCCTTCCACCTACCAAGTCAAATAATGTGGTTGAAACAACGGTTTTCTGCCTACACTCTTATCATCCATATCCCTCCCTTCAGTGGTTCTGCACCCCTAGGATAAGAAAATGGGAAATTTTCCAAATAGATGCAAAAGATTGAAACTGAAAAGTTATTCTTCTCTTTCAAAACATGTCCTTCTGAAATCTTGTATGGAAGGCATTATCCAAATGATAAGCAGAGTGAATTAACCTAGACTTTGTCCTTGGAGAGAACCAGATCAATTATTTCTTGTTATGAATAGAATGCTTAGTTACATTTGTACACCTGCTTGGCAGTTTTGTCAGCTTTGCTACAGTCAGCACAAGGCTATGGGCATAGGTGACCGTAGCAATGCACTGCTTGATTCTGCTGAGCACACTCTGACCCCCCAGCTAGGTGCAAAGAGACTCTCTACAGCTACTTGTAAGGCCAATTTTGAAGAAAAACCCCACCCTACTTAGGAAAGTAAAAAACCATGCCACTGATCTCTGGGAAACTGTATCTTCTTGTTTCTCAGCATTGGTGCCATCAACTAATTCAAATGTCTTCACTGCTCAAGACATTTTAATTTTGTCTTGTGGGGATAAGAATATTTCTGCTTTATGTCCTGGCTGCACTTTTCCTCATGAAATAATTTATCTGTCTCTTCCTTCTCTTCCCTGTTCTTCCCTTTTGTGTGTGGGTTGAGGTAGTCTACCAAGTTTATTGTGCATGGCTGTGAATAGTAGTGTTCAATGAATCTTTCTAGTTGTCTTAATCCTGGTGCCCAGGACTCCCTGTATGCACATAGCACATACATTGACCCAAAGAGTTTAGTCTAAATTGGATGTATTGCATCATTCAATACTTTTTGCTAAAAAAGACTGTAAGCTACTGTGGATCATGTCTGGAGCTGATAGAGGTAGGGCAGATTTGGGTGGTAACTAACAGGGGAAGGGGGTGATCTGGGAGGAAGGAGCCATCCTGGTGCTGAATGCTCTGCATTTTTGACTACTTTGAAGCATTAAGCAACTTGACAGCTTGTCCATAATTAAAGAATTTCCTAAGATAGCTCTGTGATAGAGTGATTGCAATGCTGAGATGAAGCAGCACTTTATCGTTCTGTTATCATTTATACTAATTCCCAGAGGAAAATCAGTTGTGCTAATTAGGACTTGTAAGTCTAAATGTCAATATGTAACTGCAAGGTACAGAGGAAAAGGCTCTTCAGGAATAATGTCTTCGCTGTACAGAAGAACACACAGCAAAACATTTATGTAAAAGGTTAGTCTGAAGCCAGTGGAAAGGCAGAAACCAACCATTTTTTAAATATTTTTGTTAACATTTATCTGTAGCAGAATGAATTTTGGACATTGCCTCCTCTTGAGCAAACACTCATTATTTGTTAATTTCAAAATATCTTACAGTATGTCTGAGTCCGTGTTGTTCATATCAATAGAGAAGCAAAAAAGAGAGGTAAAAGACATCTTGACTAATTGCAGTCCTAAAGGTTAGACATTCAAGAACACAGATATCTGCCCTTTCTGTCTCCCTGAATTCTTTACCTTTCCATGCAACTGAGATATAAAATAAATTACTTTAGAATAATAAGATAAAAATAACTTCTAGTAAACTGCTTTTTCATTAAGTGGTTGGTTAGATATTGATGTTTAAACAACTGTAGAAAGGAAATCAATAATGACTGCAGCAGTTTGGAGGAAATTCTTTAAAAATAGAATTCCTTTTAATGTCCATAGCAAAGGGAAAAAAAATAAAAATCAGTGATATTATTACTTGTCAAAAATAGACAACTTACAGTTAATTTCTTTTGCTTGTTTAAATATGATCTTGAATAAGTTATTTGTAATTTATTTGTTATGACACAGCTTTAAATCTGTATTTATAGTGTGACAACCAAGCATGCAGGGGTACTGATTAAAACCAGCAGTAACTGAGGCCCAGGAAATGGGGTGAACTACAACGTACACAGAGCCTCTCAAAGCTCTACAGCACAATATTAACCTACACACCTGACAAATTACTGAGATCTGCAGATTATTTGTAACATTTTAATGTCAAGACTCATGAACCTAGAACAAATGTTCCTTTAGCTTCATGATAATTGGGACAAAGATTTCTTGAAACATGCCTGACATCCATGAGTCTGCTCCTCATGCCCACCCTTTATTACCTACTGAATCCAGGCTCTCACCTGTGTTGGCCTTAGCCATTAATTTTCTCCAGTCAAGCATAAAAAACCTGCTGACCCCAGTTTGGATATGCTTTAATTCAAGCTGAATTTAACACAGGAAAGAACCTGGTAATACAGTTATATAGCCTGGGAAAATCCTAGTATGTCTCAACAGGTAACACACCTGAAAACACAAGGCATGCAAAGCCAGACAGGTTATAGTAATATATGTTGTACTTTGTTCTCCATCCTTCTCTAGGTTAACCTAGATTCTCACAACCAAGTATTTGTCATACAAGTGAGAGCTGAGTTATGACTCACACTTATCTTCCACCTGAAAATTATGCATTGTCAAACACTGCAGGAAAGGACTGTGTTAGGGGATTTGATTCTCAAGAAAAATACTGATTTGAAATCTGTCTTTGTTTGTAGCTGTGACCAGACAAATTTATACCCTGGCAGATAGAAGTTAGTAATAATAATTTGGGCCTTTAGCAGAGTGGTAACTTCCAGCTGGAATGATCTAGTAACAAATATTTTCTTGGCAAAATAGAAGCATTCTATGATAAAAAAACCAGCTTCCTGAAAAAATAGAATTGTTTTTCTTCTGAGCAAAAATTAAAATGAAATATTGGGTTTCAGGTTGGCTTGGATAAAATTGTTTTGTTAACCAACAACATGTTCCAGCATCCATGCCCAGGGCCCACAGCTGTCGACGTGCAGGCAGCAGTTCTGGCCATGGGTGCCAGAACTCTGTCCCAGAGCAAAGGGAGGTGTTAAATTCCACAGAGGAAGCACAGTGAAGGACATGGTGTTCTCTTCTTGTTCCTGTTGTCTAGCTTGTGGTCTCTCCTCTGTCAAATGCTATCAATCTTTTTCTGGGCTCTTCCCAGCCCAAGTGCCCAAGCAATGCCCTTGAGTTTCTGAATTCCTCCCAATGAATGGGGCTTTCCTTGTCAGTTTGCATCCAAATCCCTTAATCTTTCCACCATTTACTTATCCCAGGTTCTAACCTAACTTTTTTTCTCTTGCTTAATTT
This sequence comes from Xenops minutus, assembly GCA_035221455.1. Lineage (NCBI taxonomy): Eukaryota > Metazoa > Chordata > Aves > Passeriformes > Furnariidae > Xenops > Xenops minutus. The sequence goes on along the minus strand of JAWWEE010000074.1, from coordinate 137,516,701 downwards.
CCTGTTTGCACTCCTACTCTTTCCTTGGCTGGTGGTCTATTCAGGGTCTTCTGGGCATAGTTATTTCCTTATTCATATTGACTAATCCTGCAGACATCTTTGTGCCATCAGAAAGCTTCATCCCTTGATGATCTTCCAGGTCATCACTGTGCAATGCAGGCACTCTAGCTAGCAATACTAATCCTGGGTAACTGAAGCTGGAATTCAGTCTGCCAGAACTTACAGGACAGATGACTCTTGAAGAGGGAGCTGATAACAGTGAAAAGGGAAAGACTGGAGAACTAAAACCTGTCTGGAAATACAGCAAAGTAAAAGATGTAAAAACAATAGTGAGAAAATAATTGTTTTCAAACTAATGTTGATATCATGACATGACAATCTAAAATAAAAAAAATAATAATATGAGTTTAACCTTCCAGCTTCCAAAATAACAAGACGCTCCCTACTGTGGGTCCACTTGGTCTTTTGAATGTCCACCTCTTTAATCAGTTTGGGAGTTCCCAGCTTAGGAAGACATTAGAGGTTTCCAAATACCTTTTGGGTTTCACGCAAAGTCACTGTTGCCAAAATAGTATCTCATACACACAACTACTGTCAGCACTAGAATTTTCAGCCTGCAGCAAATGTGTAAAACTTAAAGAAGTTTAACCCTCTGCACCAAGGCTAAGCTAGTTCCAGTGGTATGCATTTGTGATGGGTTAAAATGCACACACAACTGCTGCAGTGAGGATGACATGGAGTGCATCACCCCATGATATGCCATTTCCATGAATGCACCTTCTGTCTTTCAGAGATTCTACAGGTACCTCATCCAGGCTTTCTAGACCCAACAGGAATTTTTTCCTTTATATAAATGGTCCTCAGGAGCAGTTCTGCAATGAAAAAAGAGGCCACTCTCTGTCTAATTATCCCCTTGCCAAAATACTTAATATCTTCTTATTGCAAATGCGAAATCACTGGGATGGGAGACTGCTTGTGATGCTAAAAGGTGATGGATATCATTAAATGACTTCTACACTCTTGTGGTCTGCAAGCACTGTGTTGTCAATACAGGTCAATAACAGACTTATCACAAAATAAATAAATTATATGTGCCCGTGGTAAGCTGCAGCTCTACAGGCTAAGTAGAGCAAGTAATTACAGAGGAAAACAATTTCTCCTTCAGATGGTTTTTAGGAGTATGAAAGATAAGTCAGCTTTGGCAGCACTGATTTAGCAGGAATCTGGTGGACCTTAGTAGAATAGGAATATTATCCCTCCTGCCTCTGGGCTGGTGGTAGAATTTTAACAAAGAACTCCTAAGAGACCCCTCAAAGCACATCACTGCATATAATTCATTAGCTCAGCTGCACCTGAGGTCTTGGATTTTCTGGACAGGGTGTACTTCTGCAACTGACTATAAAAAATAGAGACCAGGCTCAAGTGTAAATCTCCAGAGGAAGTCCAGATGGCTATTCTAAAAATGCAATCAAAAAATGCCTCTGGCCTTGATGATTTGTAGACTGATTTTAATAAGAATTATCAGAGCATTTTCTCTCCCAAACTGTGAGAGGATTTTTCAGTACTGAAATAACAATCTGTCACTCAATTAAAATTTGTTTATGCCACAAACCACAGGGAACTCAGATGGTGAAGGATAGAAAGTGTCACTGACAACCCAATTTGTCAATTTTATTCTTTGGGTTTGGTTTATCCTATTATCTTTTCCCTAACATCTTTTAAAATATTTGAATAAATGTTACAATAGTTCTGTGAAGGTTGGAGGAAGAATAAATTTAACTAGATTTGAGGAAGTCAGGGTCTGAGCAATTAACACTTCAGTCATGGTTGGCTGAAGATACAATTTCAAAAATCTTAGCCAGTGCAAAATGATGCTACATGGGGATGTGGTACATTGCCTTTGTTGCAATATCACAGTGTTTGAACACTTTTTAATGAACACAGAGATAAAGTTTGGAGCATATCAAGTAACAAATGTTGGCATAGCTTTTGAGAAACGGTTGCTCAAGAGCCTATTTTCTAATGTTTGTGCACACTGTGGCCAGCAAGGAACACTTAATGAAAAGAAAAATATTAAAAATTAATGTCTTTCACAATGTATAATTAAGCTGTGACACACATTTTTACAAAATATTGAGGTCAAGAGTTTGGCAGCATTTAAAGAAAGATTGCATTTTATTAGGATAATACTAAATCAAATGGGGTGGAAAAAAATTCAGGTACTACACAACCTCCCTGCTGCAGATATAGACATCTCCTAATTAATAATAAGACAAATTTTCCCCTTGACAGGTTATGCTGTAAATGTTCACCACTGGGTTTCCTGGTGCTCCCTCCCTCTGCCAAGAACAAACTCCCTGAGAAAACGACCACGCCAGCAAAGCACCAGGGTGTGCCCAGTTCCACATGTACTTCTTGAAAGGATTTCACCCAAAGAAGGGCCCATCCAAATTTCTGTGACTTTAAGAGAAAAACACTATCTCAAGCATGACCAAGAAATTATCTCCAGTTCTTGTACAGCCTCTTTTATCTGAAACACTGCCATTTTAATCCAAAAAGGGCCAGACTAGATGGGTAACTGCTGGTAGGGGATGGGATAAACAGTGCAAGGAGCATAAGGGGGCTAGCACAGACAGAAAGTGTTCAGGTCTTTGAAGTGTTAGCTGACACACACACAGAGACAAATTGTTCCTTAGCTTCTTTCACTGTCATCCATAAGAAATTTGAGGTAATCAGAAAAGGTAATGTTCTGCTCCAGATTGTTGTAAAACACTTTTCCTTTCTATGGGAACAAAAATTAAAGCAATTCTCTGTGTGAAATTTTATATACAGAAAGAACTGTACAAAGGTGAACTCCAGCAAAGAATGGCACAGGGATGAGAGAACAGTCACAATACATAAAATTATACTTCTGTTAAAAGCATCTTCTGTAAATCAAAATAGCTGACCAAAACATAGTACATTCAGGAAAAAAGCCAAACAACCAAACCAAACAAAAACCAAACCAAACCAAACCAAACAAACAAAAAACCCCACCAATTTTAAAATTGAGAATTTCAGTGAATACATCCTTTAGCTCTGTGCATAGTTACACTCCCACGTAGGGGGGCTGGTAATGAAGACTACAAACAGAAGAGCAAGCTAAACAGGAGGCATGGAGTCATCCTATGAGACCTGGTCTTTTTTGTAACTTTTGATCCATTGGCTTCTCACATGGCTACAACTCCTCTCCAATTCCCAGGATCTTATTGTTCCTCTAACTTACTTGAACTCCAGTTTCATATTGCCCCTATGATAACAGCATTATGACAAACCTAGGGATTGTGTTTCTAGCACAAGGCTCACTGAGGAGCTGCCTGGGAGATGAAATTGCAATGAGTAGTGCATGAAACTTCATTGGAAGATGAGGCACTCCATGTGAGACTAAAAGAAAGGCCAACAGCTACAGTTCCAAGGAGGAAATTCAATGGGCCACAGAACATTATATTTGAAGGTGCTAAACTTTGAAGTTGCTAGGTGCGTTAAGAGAGAAATGCCTCTCTTCCATTCAGCACAGGAGAGGTGGAAGATTGAAGCATCTGCCTACCAAAGACTGCTTTCCTCCGAAACCACTGGCAATGCCCATGAGAAAGGTGGGGAGCAGGGACAGGGGGTTTGCTGCAGTGTCCATTGCCACCTCTGAAGTCCAGAGAAGACACATTTGGCTCTTCAGGGCATGCAGGTTTTGGGTCACATCCATCAGCTCCACGCAGATATCTCAGATGTTCCACTGAACACCCCTGGGCCCTGATGTTCAGGCACCCAGCCTGAGCACCAGAGCTCCATTGACCAAAATTGGAGCTCAGACACCTAAATTTAGATGCAGATGTCATTATCTAGAGATGAACCTGGACCCTGTAATGTGTTATCTGTGGCTGAGTGTTAACTGCTCTACGATCAAAGTATATGTGCTGGTAAGATGGTAAGTCCTTGCAAACCAAAGCACAGGATTTCAAATGTCCTCACATTTTTGTGAAGAGGAACAGTAAATATTTGGTCTGTAGATGAGGTTCTGGAAAAAGAAATGACAGTGTGGCTAAATATATCCTTTGAATCTTATCCTGTGAATCTCAGAAGACCTGAGTTGGCAGTGTTTTCTCAGCCCCAATTTCCCCAGGAGTACATGGGATGATGGACTGTAACTGTGAGTACCATTGTGGGCAGAGCAGGAAGGGAAGGTGAGCTCTTCCCATAGGCATGGAGCAAATCCAGTGAGCATGATGCTCCATCTATGCAATGATCTGGGCCTCTGTACTTCCTTTGGTCAAGGAGAATCTGCTTTCACCTTCCTGTGCTGCAGAGCCAGCTTTTTTCTGCCTCCTCTTTGCCGTTTACTGGAGCACAAGGAATTGGATTACATTAACCTCTCTGTTCATACAAGGGAGGAGGAAAGGCTCTCAGTTCTCTTCTTCCTGGCTGCACAGGTCCAATGACATCCTCGCCCCAGGGTGCTGTACTGGCTTCATTAAACCCTGAACAAGAACAGCCAGATTTGACTCAAAGCTTTTACTACTTAAAACAATTTTTTTGAAAGGGTTAATAAGCAGTTTGAAAATCCTGTATTAAAGACATAAGGCTATACATGTGAAATAATGCAGAATGTTTCATTTTCAAATGGATTTGCTCCATTCTATTTAAAACTGTGACCTTCAGGGAATCAAGTTAGTTCTAGCTTTTAGTTTATAGATTTTGTGTTTGGTATTCAAGGTTAACTTCTTGCTTGATTAGACACAGGCAAATGCTTGCAGCTGCAGTACCACAGTGAAAATGAAGTCCTATACTGTAGTTAGTCAGAAATGTCAGGAACCTAGTAGTTATCTACAAAGAACTCATTTTGTCTTCCATTAGCACCATTAAGGTATGTTTGGTGCTCTTTTGTTTTCATGTTGCAAAACATAAAAATGTCATAAAGTGGAACATATGAGATGATGTGAAGATGCCCATCCTTATTTACACAGGGAGTGCCATTCTGTTGCTAATTCATTATCACTATCATCACAGAAATAGCAGATGAAAGTTCAAGCAATTTGAAAAAATATTTACCTGCTAAAGGAGCCACGCAAACTGTCCTGGTAACACAGTAAACACTTGCTAAAATTTCCAGAGGGCTGGACAAAGTAAAATTCCTATTATGTGGCACACAAGAAGAAAAGAAAACAAAACAAATACACAGGACTAAGACAGGTTCATTAACAACAGGAGTGTTGGGTTTGGCCCTGATTAGTTGCTTAAGATGCACTGGTACTGGCAGAAGCTGGTCTGCCCAGTCAGCTGCCTGTGCCAGCATCTGCACAGTGTTTTAATACCCCAGAGTCCTCCAGCTTGTAGGGAAATGGTGCATGTCCTTTTGCCACCTAATAGGGGACAGAGATTGTGAGACACCTTTCGCAAACAGTGTGTCAGAAGCACAGAACAAGTCTGCACCTTCTAAGAACATGAGGTGTTCTATCTGGGACCTGCTGTACCTGAACCTGGCTGCTCTCAAGGGCTGCCAAAACTGAGGGCATTCTCATATCCAGCTTAAGAAAGTCTATGCTCAAAACAGTTTTCAGACTGTTTCAGATCTTGTTTGCCTTGGTAGCAGCTGGCTGTGTGATGGTTCTCTCTTCTAGGAGGAGAACATTGCTGTGTCTGCTGGTGGGCAGTGACATGAAACCAGGCCAGAAGACATGGAAGGCATCAGGCCAGGCACTGAGTGCTACCCACAGGCAGGTAGGGCAGCCCTTGGAGAGGCTCTAGTATTGCCATGGAAAATACCATTATCCTGCCCCAGAAACATTTTCCAAGGTCTTGTCTATGAATTGGCCTTCATTGTATAGTCCTGGTCAGTATCTCCAGGGATATACCACTGTTATGCAGCTGTTTCATGTTCCCAGCTCCAATATGAGCATCAGCTTCAAGTCAGACTTTTGCCTTATAATGTTTGGTTTACAAATATTACTGACTTTATATCTGAGTGAAGAGAGACAAATCTAGTTTGCAGTCAAAGTAAACACCTTAGAAATGACCTTGGCTAGTACACAGCTGTTATGCATCAGTTTGAAATGAGCTTGACAGGAGAATACACATTGGCTGCTTCTTTTGATGCACAGTTCAAGTGCAGACTTGAGAGCTTCTTGACGGGGAACATTCAGATATGGATCAAGGAAAGAATGTGTTCATACACAGCTTCCTCCTCCACCTTTTCTTTACTTCCTTTAATCCAGTTTCCAGATATTTGCCCAAGACATCAGCAACAGTATGTGGTGAAGAAATCTACTTAGGGTCTTTAAAAGATATTCTAGATGTACAGTCAAAAGATTTTTTGATGCTGCAGGAACATGACTATTTTCTTCACTTATTAAGGCTTTTTTATTTTATTTTTAGGAGTTGTCAGTGCAAACCAGAATAAAGAGGTATAAATAAATGTCCTGAATATATGTCTTTGTATTTGAAGAGATCAGATCTTTCGGCATTGTGACTAAGGTACACAGTGCACTGAAATTTCAGCAAGACAGATAGAGTAAGGAGTCGTCTTTGTAGAGGAAGGTCTTAAAATTGTCATCAGAATTACAACAGCCTTCGGGGGTCTCTATGTGGGAATGCAAGTGGTCTTCAGACTCACATCTTTTCTTGAGGAAGACGAGGAAGGGAAGAATTATCTTGAACTCCACTGTGGTGTAGCTGAGTTGTAACTCAAAATTGTCTGCAAGCATTAGGGGGACCAAATAATAGGCTTTTGGTACCAGATCTGAGACTGTCCTGTGCCCATTAGAGGTGGTGATCAGGGGGATTGCATAGGCTGTAGGTTCTCAGATGTGAAACGTGGCTCTCCCAGGACTTGTATGCCACTGTCTGGTGGCCTGGTGTAACTAGTCTCTTTGTATTACTTTGTCCACCAAGGCCCTTCTCATCTCCCAACTGCAGTGATTGAGGGATTTCTCCCCATTCTGAGGACCAAGGTCTGCCAGATCAGACCCACTCTTGCAAGAGTCCAAGGAGCAGAGGCTGCTCCGGAGCAGGCTGTAGTGTAAATGTAACCTGGTTATGTTGTATCCTGGAAAGGGTCAAACTTGGATGACTTAGTGGCTACTGTAACCAGCATTGGCCACCTCACAATGCCCAGAAAAGGTGCAACCTGCCAATATTCTATCACAGTGCTGTTCTTAGTGGTGGAGTCAGTCTGTATTCTGATGAAAGCAGCACTGTCACCCCAAGTGTGAGCTCAACCAACACTTCTTCCATCACTCTTCACTTCCTAGTGCAAAAGGGTTAAAGCCCCCTTGTGCCCAGCTGCAGCTGAGTGGTGGGTAATGGTAGTGTGGTCACTCCAGCTCAGCTTAGAGCATGAACAGGGTCCTGACTGGGAGGAAAGACTTGGCCAAACTCCCATGCAATTGGCTGGACCTCATGCACTATGTTTGCTGCACAAAACATATAGTCCTGCTGCAGCATTACAGCAGGAGTTAGTCATTTAGAGCACCATGGAGATCCAAAGAAGGAAATACAGCAAAATCCTGTGTGGTCTGGAGGCTTCTCCCACTGGGCCTTATTCATCATTCCCTGTGAAAACACCATCTCCCCATCATAGTGGGTTGGCTTCTTCTCTGGGCAGCTGCCAGGCACAAGGAACAACCACCTTCCTCCTGCCTGCCCATGACTCCCTTCTGAAAGCAGCACTTTAGACAGTAGTTTGCAAACAAATAAATGAAATAATTCTTTCATTGTAATTTGTAACAACTGTGTTGAATGTGACAGTACTGCAGGTAGAGCAAACCAGGAGCTTCCTTTCTTAGAGTTGTCTGAAATGATGGAGAGGTTTTTTTAACGAACATCAACAGAATCTGCAGAAGTTCATGGCAACATTCAGAACTGAGGGACACTCAAAATATGAACATGTGTGTTGATAGTCTTGAAGAACAATTGCCTGAAGTAAACTGAGGACTAGGAGGGAAAAAGGCTCAAAGTGACACAGCATAGATGAGGAAGCCAAGGCACAGAGTCAGGGCTAAATGCTTGGATTTGTGAAAAGCCTAAAGAAGGAACAAGATTTGGGGCTGAAAGCTGGCAAAAAAAGGAGCATGAGAAGAGAAGTTATGCTGTGTCATTTAATCCTCCTGTGAAAAGAAGCAGGGTTCTGATAGCAACAGATAAAATTCACCAATGAGAATGTTTCATGGCAATGCCTAATCCATGGACCAAAGCTTTTTAAGAGTATTGGCTTGTGGTTGGTGGCCTTTCCTGTGCATTTCCTGGATGGCCCAATCTACTGGCTTTGTGTCTGGGAGCTCAATTGCATCTTGTTTAAAACATGGCACGGATCTCTTAGACCCAAGTGATTACTGGCTGATTCATATAAATGTTAATATGAATATGGAGGTGAGGGCTTTCCTTTTCCCCACAAAAGACTGAAAAATAAATCATAGATACTAATGTTGATGTCTTGGAAAGGAAAGCTAAAGTAAACTGTCAATGAGACTTACGTAAATGGCTCCAATATATTTGTTTTGAAGGGAACTGAAACTCTTAGCATCAGCCAGCTGGCATGTTCAAAGTCTGTAAATATTAAAAGCTTTTCTTTGGCAAGAATACCAAAATATTACTGGTATCCCTGGCATGTAATTCAAATTAAAATGAAGTCAACTGGAAATGCTATCACAAACCTTAAATAGTCCTGATATCCTCTAAATGGAGAGCTTCCTTATGCCAGGTTGACATGACCTCAAGTAGTGCTTGAATAATGAGGACTGTGCTGGGTGATTGCCTGTTAGGTACATGAAGTGTTTAATAAGAGATATGTTTTCTTAAACAACTTAGTACCTTTTCTTTGGTATGACACTCTGCAGTGACAATCCCTTCTGGCTCTTTCTGCAGCAAGCACCAGGCTGTACTGCTGCAGAAGCAGAAGAAGTTAGGTTTTCCTTTGTCTAGTCCTTGATGTTTGAGACATCCTGAGCTCCTGAGCCTTTTGCATAAAACTAAAAAGCACATGAGCCCTTTGGAGGAGGTCAGCCCAGCAGCACAGGTGCTGAATGCTGATGCTGTGGATGCACTGAGGATTTCTTGATGTGCAGTGGCTCTTGATGGACATGTCCAGCCTGTTGTGAGAGCACTCTGTGCAACTGCCTAATACACAGGTAGAGGACCAGACACTCGGTGAAGAATTCCCACACAATTAGAAATCCTGTAGAAATAGAGCAGTAGCCTAAAGTATGTGCAGAGGATATTTGAGGAAGATGATTCTGGAGAGGCTGACTATCCAGTAGCCTTATCTGTTCCTGATTCCTGAAAAATGTGTCTCTCACAGATGCCTTCTGGCAGCCTGGGCTATGATGTGGATGCCCTCATCAGTCCCAAGTCTGTCTGAACGGCATGAGCAAGTATTTGAGTCCTTGCTAAGGCACTGTGTGTTCCTGGGTTCCTTCTCCTTCTCCTCCCCTCAGCCCTCCAGAAGGGTGAAAGTGAGAAAACTTGTGGGTTCAGATAAAGACAGTTTAATTGGCAGATGTTCAGCTACCCCTAGGACAGCAGGGCTCCATCATGTGTAATGGTGACTTGGGGAAGACAAACACTACTCTGAACATCTTCCCCTTCCTCCTTCTTCTCTCAGCTTTATGTCCTGAACCATATGGCATGGAATATCCCTTGGATCAGCTGAGATCGACTGTCCTGGCTCTGACCCCTCCCAACATCTTGTGCACCCCCAGCCTCTTCACTGGTGGGGTGGGATGAGCGGCAGAAAAGGTCTTATACTGTGTAAGGGCCGCTCAGTAATAACAAAAACATCCATGAATTATCAGCACTGTTTTCATCACAAATCTAAAGCATAGCCCCATACCAGCTACTATGAAGAAAATGAACTCTATTACTGTTAAAACCAGCACAGTCCAGAAGTGAGAATCATCAAACAAGCAAAGGCAGGGAGATGCCCCTCTATTAGCTGGCCCAGTGGCTGTGGCACTGTGGCTCACTGCATATGCTCCAACACGTGAGCAGCTACATCTGTGCAGCAACCTTGCAATTGCCAGCAAAGCTCTCCACAGCATAGCATAGCATTTAGCCTGGGTAGACCAAGACCTGCACAATTTGTAATTTAATTTTTATGGCTCTGTGCTATGGAATGATGAATCTAGCAGAAATCACAATTTTGTGTTTTTGAAATATCAAAAAAATAATGCCTGTGATGCAGAAAGAATACATTGCCAGGTACAATTACTTTTGGATAAAAAGCAATAGGAGCTGGTGTAAGATGTAGACTTTCATTTTTTCCATCTTTCCAAACATCAACTTGGCAAAGGGTTAGGTATACATAATGCAATATTGCATGGTTATGCAGAAGGGCAACTTGTGCATTATGGCATCAGATTTTTCAAGGTTATCTAATGGAAGAGGCCACAAGTGTGTCTAGATTTTTTTCCTGCAAGTCAGTAATGTGGAAGATAATAAAATATTTATGTTACATAACAGGAACCCTCTGGTTATGCTTTATTTTTGGAAATGTTAAAAAAAAAAAAAAAAGGAGGGCTTCTCTGAAATGAGCATTTACTAACTTACGGGGAAAGGCAATGTGGGTTTAGCAGAAGCCATGAAAAAAAGCAGAAGACTGAGGTAGCAAGTGGAGTGCTCTGAAATTCTGTTGCACTGTGCTTACTGCAAGCCCCCATCATATGGAGGAATATGTACTTTTGGCATTTGTTACGAGGGCAGTTTTTCTCTGTTTTCTCTGTGTGTGTTGTGTATGCTGATAAGGGTTTTAACTGAGATGAAGTGTGTTTCAACTCCGAATTACCCGTGAGTGGTTAATCCTCTGCCGAGGAGTGATACAGGAGAGGAAAACAGAGCTCAGCCTGAGCATACTGGCAGTTCCTACACATTCTAAACGGAGTTGGAGGCTGGTTTTGTTAAACTATTGCAAATGAAGAGGTGCAGGATCACCTGCTGCTGCTGATGCTGAAGTGCTTGTCTCTCCCATTGTTAACTCCCTCAGTGCAAAACAGGTTTTAAAATGTTCTCCGATAACACCACATCCTCACAGGAATACTTGGCCTTTTCCAAAACGATGCAAAAATACCATAGAAAGATAAATACAATGTTCCTGACATGCCACCTTGATATTTCATCACAGCATTGCTACATAACAATGTTATACTACACCATGCCATTACCTACCTCCTGACAGGCTATTATCCTAGGTAAGGGTTCAGGTATCCTGCCGACAAATTTGATAAGTGAACAGATGCAGAAAATAAAAAAAAGGAAGGACCACTTAGTGGAAAAAAGGTTGGCAGAGAGTCTGAATCTCAGAATTGCAGCTCTGTTGGTGATCAGGTCAGGGAGAATGGACTCACAGACACAGTCCTGTGTCATGTTACTGGCCTTATTTATTCAGTTAACAGTCCTGAAATCAAAACAGCCTAATTATTTGGTACAAAAAGACTATGTGAGATTCAGTGGTTTTTAGCACTGGCAGGATTTTTTTCACTCCTACTTTAGCAGCTGTTTGTCTGAGGGCTGCTTGCACCAGCCTGTGCCTGGCTAAATCAGCAGTGATCAATGGGAAACCCAAATTTTGCATCTTCTCTGGCCAGGGATGTCACGCTGGGTACTGATAGCCAGGTTGTGCAGAGCTGCTTTTAGGGATAAAATTGGATAATGGTGAAGAGACAGGGATTGTTGGTGACTGCTCAAGATTTATATTGGGTTTTTTCTCCCATTCATCTGTAGAAGTGTGTTCCCTGAAGCTGATGGGATCAATGTGGTTCCTTCCAGAGCTCCCGTGTTAGAATTCAAAGTGTGGGGGAGATGAGTGATCAGGACAGGAGGTTTTTACAGGGCCATACATAGTTTCTGCTTAATGTCATCTGGAGAAGGTGTTGATTTTCTGCTTTTTCTCTGAGACCCATGAGAAGGAAAAATGCCTGCTGTATCCCAGTGTTACACAAAAAAACACAATACAAAGATCAGCTTGTATCAGGACAGCAGTAGGTTTTCTGTGTCCATGAGGAGTAGTAAGCTTAGTTATTAATATGTGCAAAATATTGTAAGAGATGAAACTCAGAAAATTCACTGCCCCTGGCGGTCGGCAGATGGAGGGTGTTTGGCAGTACAGGGACAGAGACAGGACAAGGACAGGCCATTAACTGCTCCAGTGATGGAAGCAGTCACCCCACATACCCTCACTTCTGTGCAGTCACTCAAGCCTGCTGCAGCAGTGGCCCATGCAAGTTCAGTTCCAGGGGGTACTGAAACAAAACACACACACACCAGTATTTGTCCAGCACAGAGGTACAGGAATGAATGGCAAATTCTTACTAACATTATAAGGATGCCACAAATCATACAACTATTGCAAAGTTGGAGGCATGCTGGAAAAGTGATTAGTAGTGTCTGAAGTACGATAGTCAGCTGTTAGATTCAGTTTACCCTACAAAGGCTCCTAGGTGTCTGTGGCCATGGATATGTTGTTTTCTGATGAGGATATTTGAAGACAGATTAAGGAAACGTGTGATGGCAAGATCCTACTTTGCATCTGCTACTATAGTGCTGGGCAGTAAAGGAGAAAGAAGGGAGCCCCTCTCTCCAAGTACATAGTGTACCACATGGAGGAAATGCATACTTAATTGGCAGGCAAGAGACAGCTTGAAAAAGTCCCAAGCAGCTGAATCCACTTTTAATTTCCAAATCATGCAAAATCAGAGCAGCCCAGGCATGCTCCACCCTTTCCCCAGCTCTGCCCATCTCCAGTATTTCCCTTTTAAAACCAGTCAGCTCGCTGTTCAGCCAGGGCTGTCTGCGATTCTGTGTCAGTGGTATGACAGTATGTGGCTTCAGCTTTACACAATTAAAAGTTTAAGAGGTTTGTGATGCAGAAGGCAAGTTCCTAAATCAAGTAAAAATGTTCTCCATTTGCTTCTGATTCTACAATATTTTTTTCAAATTTCATGTTCTCCGCTGGTCCGATTTACACAAACTCACACTAATTAGTTGCAGAGCTTCTTTTAAATTTACAAAAGCAATCATTCTCTGCAATACTCGACGCTATGCCCAACTCCCTCTGAATAGACTTTAATGACACAGTAACCATGGTTACAGTATATAAAATATGCAGCCATAAAATGGGGAAATGTAACAGTGTAATATATTTTTCTCTGGAAAATAAAGGGTTTTGGCATATTTGCATTAATTAGGACATCACATTAAGTACTTCATGTTTGCATTCTTTATTAAAATAAGAGTCATAACAGACAAAGCGATTTTTGAATTCTGTTCAGTGGCAAACAATACCATTGGGAAAGCATTTTCCCTGATAAAATGGGGTATTTTAGCTGGAAATCTATAAGTGCCATCCTGGTAAATTGAAGTTAGAGCATGTTGGAAACAAGCTGAAAGATCTGCTGTGACTGGAGCAGCCATATGTCACAGAGCTCTGGCTTTTAATCTTAGTGGCCACTGGGAGGAAGCAGCTAAACCCCTCTTCTGCAGAACTGAGCAGGTAATGGGTGAAATCCACGGAGCAGCACAGGAAGCCAAGACTGGCTGCATTGTGTTTTCAGGCATTTTGCTTTCCTGATGTTATTTGTTATTACATCTGCTTAACTGGTGTGAAACAACCTATTTCACACAAGTCAAGGTAAATGATACTCTGAATATTTTGTGAAAGCTGCAGCCCCCTCCGTCAAAGTTTCATACATCATATGATCCTTTTGCATGGGGGTTGAGGATCCTGAGATCTCTCTTCTCCTGACAATCTGCTTCTCTGCAGCATACTTGATTGTACTGGTGGGCTGGAACATACTCTAAAGCATTTTATCTCTCCAACTTACAGCTTTAACATCTCTGCTTTGGTGGTTTGTTAGGAAAAGGGAGAAGGATGGCCATCTCAGGGCAAAGGGAGAGGCAAAACACAGCCCTTCTCTAACTTTTGCTCTAGCTGTATTCCATGCTACCATATACATGAAAAATTCAATAGGTTGTGTGCATTGTCCATCTCTAGTTTGGAGTTGTAGAGAAAATGTGAACCAATTTAGCTGTAGTGACTGAAACTCAAAAGCTTACTTCCAAAGTAGATGCTAGCTGTTGCTCTGTCCTCTCCAGGGGACAACTTCAGAGTGGTCCCAACAAGCCCACCTGCTTAGTGGTATTTGCTGCAGTGATGCCACAACAAGAGGCAAATAGCCTTGAAATGACAGTTTTCAAGCAGTTACTTTATTTTCTCTTGAAGCATTCATCAAATGACATTAGATGAGAAAGGTATTTGTATAATCTGGTCTCTTCATGACAAACTGATGTGCATGAGAAAAGATTAAATTAATTGAAAAACATTGATTATGAACAGGTCATTTAGCTCTAGCCTCAAGCAAAACACCTCCTTATCAGCTAGGCATGGAAAGATGCTGTGAGTTCAGTTGTACCTCTTGTTCTCCCAGCTGCAGCCTAGTGAAAGAATCACAAAGGAAGGAATATTAACCTTAGAAAATACAAAAGGATGAAAGGTTGGTGAAAATCCTTCAGTTCCATTTAGGTCAGGCGGGCATTCAGCAATGACTTCTGTCCAATTAGGCAACTGGAGCGGATCTGCTTTTTGTCCCCATAACTAGTGCAACCTTGTTGCAGAAACAGAACTGGTTTGTAAAATTTTTATTCTAGTTTATAAATATAGATATAATAAGATTCCACTTAGGGAAATGAGACTGGATTTCTTTTTCCCTTTACTAGCATGTTTTCCTTTCATTGTTTGTTTTTGATAATTTTTTTTTCCCCACCATGCAGACAAGATCAAATTTGGAACTTCCATTATACTTAGCTAGGTCTTGCTTTCTTTAATACAATTGTCTAATTAGGGCTACCAAATGCAGTCAAAGATGACATAGAAATAGTAATGAAGATTTGCATGTATATGTTCTTTATAATCTTGGACTCAGTTTCTGAGATATATTTTGTCTGTGCAGAATTGATAAAAAGGGCAGGACTCCTTTCCAAATCTTCTGTATGTTGAAATTATTAATGAAATAGAGTCATACAATGGTTTGTGTTGGAAGGAACCTTAAAGATCATCTAGTACCAACACCCCCCGACATGGGTAGGGACAGCTTCCACTAGACCAGGTTACTCAGAGCCCCATTCAACCTGACCTTGAACACTTTCAGGGATGAGGCATTCACAGCTTCTCTGGGCAACTTGTTCCAGTGTCTCACCACCCTCACAATAAGGAATTTCTTCCTTATGTCCAATCTAAATAAACCCTCTTTCAGTCTGAAGCCATTCCCCTTAGTTCTATCACTACAGGTCCTTGGCAAAAGTCCCTCTCTCTCTTTCTTGTAGGCCCCTTTAGGTATTGGAGGGTTCTCTAAGGTCCCCCAGAGCCATTTCTTCTGGTTGAACAGCTCCAATTTGATCAGCCTGCCATAATAGGAAAGGTGCTTCAGTGCTTTGATTATCCCTGTGACTCTCCTCTGGACTTATTTTAACAGGTCCATGTCCTTCTTGTGTTGGAGGCCCCAGAGTGGGGTGAGTACTCTGTCTGGGGTCTCACTACAGCAGAATAGAAGGGCAGAATCACCTCCCTTGACCTGCTGCCCACACTGCTTTGGATGCAGCCCTGGACACGGTTGGCTTTCCAGGCTGTGAATGCACTTTGCCACATCATGTTGTGCTTCTCATTCACCAACACAGCCCCAAGTCCTTCTTTTCAGGCTGCTCTCAATTTCTTCTGCACCCAGCCTGTACATGTACTTGGGATTACTCTGACTGAGGTGCAGGACCTTGTACTTGTACTTGTTGAACTTCATAAGATTCACATGGGCCCATCTATCAAGCCTGTCCAAGTCCCTCTGAACTTCTCACAGCACAGAGCATGTCTCTAAGATATTTACAAAGCACTTGTCACAATGGGAACAAAATTAAACTTCAGAAAAAACAAACCAAAAAACTATTTTCTAGTCTTCTGTATGCTTCTGAAGAAAAAGAAAAAGGAAAAAACAGAGCACCAGCTCCAAACTTCAGCCAAGGTTTGAGTTCATTTCCAGCAGAAACTACCAAGGACAACCACCTCCCTCCTCCCTTTCTTTAAAGAACATAACACCACCAAAGAAATCAAAAGAGATATTTGAGAAAGTAATGATTATGTCCTGGTATACCTAGTGCCATTCTGATAAAAAGCATGGCAAAATCCTAATCTTCATCGAGTCAATGAAAAAATTAGCTTTGATTTAAGGTTTTTTCTTTTCAAGTGAAATGCAGTTCTAACACTCTCTTCGACACTTGGGCTTGAAGAAAGTACTTTATGACTGCTGGCCATGTAGACAGAACTAATATTCAGAGGACCAGACTCACAATGGTCAGGATTTCATGGCCCTCCTGAAGTCTCAGTGACAGACTGCTGTTGATTCCTGCTCTGTCAATATGACTGTGCCCGCCTGCTCTGGTTCAGCTCTGCACCTCACAGAGGGCGGTGGCAAAAGCACCTCCCACCCCACTCATCCAAATGCACAGTGCTAACATGCCTGCTCACAGAACAATGTGTCCTCAAACCATTCTGATGTTCTCAATAATTCAAACCTACTAAAAATAGATGTAATTTTAAAGAGTAATTATAGACTACTATTATCATTTGAAACTGAGTAAGTATATCAAATTATAATAAAAGGGCAAAGATATAGAACTATCTTGGTTTTTACTTGGCTTGGGCTGTGATTTTGAGCTATACATTTCCACATGCATTGGGTTCTGCAACCAATAGCAACTTACGATATCATATATTGTGGTTTCTTCCCCAGTCTCACTTACATGCAAAAATGTCAGCTGAACACATCTTGGAAGCTGGTCCTCTAAAGAGTAATACACAGTATTTTATATTATGAACGTATGATACTTGTGTTTTATGACCAAAACCTGTGCTGACCTCATCCAGGAGCGTTTCCTGTTTAAGGACTGCCACACAGGAACTGACCCACAGCACTACTGAAGAGACCTTGACAAGATCAGCTGGTGCAGTAAACATCACATCCAGACCTGCAGTGGTGTTTAAGTACTTCTTGAACTATACTTATGCTATTTTTTTTTAAATAGCCCTGCTGGCAGATCTTTTTCAGTTGTTTAGAAAGAAGAAAGTCCTTGCTTAAAATTGCTGCATTGCAACATCGCTACTCCCAACTATTAAACATCCCATGGCACGAAACGCCGAGTCCACACAGGCCTACCTTAGCAAGTGTTCCAGTCAAGCACAACGTGAGTCATCTTCTGAGCCTCACATGGCTGACTTGTGAGGAATTTGCAGGTGTGTATGTGTGTTTGTTTGGATTACAAGGAGACTATTTCAAGTGGAGACAGAATGTTTCATTCCTGCTCCTCAGTCTCATACACTCATTATATTTGTCACTCCTGTCAACAAACACTTGTAAACTAAAAATAGTGTGTTAAATATATGCACTATATTACAGTGTTTTGGAAGCCATTTCTGCTTACAACTTCAGTTTGGACTCCTGGCTGTCTCCCTCCTTTGGGAGACAGCACTCTCACTGTGCCAGTTGGAAAGAAAGACCTATCCCTCTCCCATCACCCATTCTCAGTTTACTCACCATTACTTTCATAGTTAATATTCAGAGAAGAGCAACATCTTCTCAAAGTTCAAATATTTTGTAGACAGCCTTGGGAAAACTGGCTTGAATAATTTTTCAAGACAAATTTGTGAGACCTCATTTACCATAAGAGGAAGTTACATTCAAGCAAACAACAACCTAGCCAGGAGCCTGTCGGGTTAAACAAACACAGTCATCCTTTCCAGCACAGTCTTTCTGTTTGCTCTGTGTCAATTTTGCTGAATAGCTCAGACTCTCCTGAAATAATTGTCTCATTAGGTATACAGGATACAAGTTGTAAACTGCATTCTGTCATCTCAAGAATAAATTATCCCAAACAGCTACTGAGCAATGAGTGGGAACATAGACTGGCACATCTATTTTGCAAGGAAGAACAAGCAATATCTATATGTAAACATTGCCATTCAGGTAGTCAGGTCAAGGTCAAACTCTTTGCATTGCCTGATCTCTTCCAAAGGCTGGGCAAAAGGAGCGTCATCATTATCCAGCATCACCTAACAATGCATCCAAATATTTTTTATGAAAATCAGGTCAGATCTGATTATTCACAAGGTCTCCCCAGTGGTCTTTCACAGATGCATGTGAGACAGGCGAAAAGAGGTAAAATAGAAAAAAAGGAAAAGAGCCTATAGAAAACAAGGCAAAATGAAGGAGAAAAAAAGATAGAAGCACATGAATGTTAACTGAGGGTTAAAAATGGCATAAATATATAAAAAATTCAAGCAAAACAGAAAGAGAACAAGCAGAGAATACAAATATCAGAGATTAATGATCTCAGATGATTATTATTATTATAGACATCTGTCTTTTCTTCAGCAAAGCACCAAAAATTTAATTTCTGAAATTGTCTGACCACAGTTTAATTGTGCTTTCAGCATCCAACAAGGTGCCACAAGTGGAAATAGAATACACGATTATTTTAATTTTTTTTTAATAAACCAAAATTGCCTTCCATTTATTTTGTTTTCTTTTCTGTAACACTTAAAGAAAAAGGTCCAAAATTATTGGACCTTTCTGTCCTTTGCGTCTTCCCCTCTCAAAGAAGATAATTTGCCCTTGGATGGTCTAAGTGTTTGATTAATTAGAGATTCCAGATGTAAAAACACACAAGATCCCCACTAACAGAACAGAATGAGAATTAAAGAATTTAGTGATGATTTTCCTGAAATGGACAGTGCTAGCAAGGGGGTCACAGGCTGTAACAGGAGTGCTGCACCTTTAGTGATCAAGCAACATTGGCAATCTCAGGAGTCATATAGTGATGTATCATGTTGTTCTGAGGCACTGGCTCCACCTATCCATTTTTCTTAATGGTTCTGATAAACCATTAAGACCTTCCTCCCCATTTCTGCTTGTCAAAAGGTGTCACTGAGCTCCAATCATGCACTGAGACACAGCATGGGAAGATGTGTGGGCACATTCCACTCTTCTCTCGGGGTTCCTCAGACAGCTGTACTCTGATTCTGTGAATTGTCACCAGCTCAGTGCCTATGGCACACTGGCAGTGTTTGTCCATTAAAATAGACTCAAGATGCTGTCACTTGTTTACTTTCTAAGGGGGAAGTAATTTTTTGTGTTGTTTGTTTTTGACTTTACTTGCTCTCTTAACACTATTTTTGTTAGGACAGGTCAATTCGAAATACCATTAATGGGTTCTTGATTCTAGCTATGCCACTACTATTGAAGTGAGTGCCTCATTATAGTTTCTAAGACATGTAAAATTAAGGCTCATTTTTAAGACCTCCCAAAATCATACTTAGATGCTAATATAGTTCCCTCATCCTGTAATTGGATATATGATGACAAACCAAAAAGGATGAAGCTCCCCCTACTTTGGGGATTGTGCACATTGCAGGGCCGTGGTCAGTGTTCTGCCAAGTGCTGCCAACAAGAGCAATGTGCAGCTGCAGAGATGTTTCTGTGACGCTCTTCATGACAGCCCATGTCCCAAAAGCCAACCCTGTTGTTGAATCTCTTGGCCATGGAGCTATTATAGGTAATGATAAGACAGATTTTCCCTTTGGCTAATATCCTTCCACCTTCCTGAGATATTTCTGATTGAGGATAGTATATAGGAGGAATAACAGAAGAAAGTTCAGGAAATCTTTTTGAACAAAACAGCCAGTAGAAAAACACCTGCAGAAGATCATTTCTTTCAGCAGAAGATGCATAAGCTAGAAATAATGATTTGCAATACAGACAGTGCACACAGTTATGCAGAAAAAAAATTTTACAAATTAAAGGAATGAAACTCTACTACTGTGAGATTAACAGAAAACTCCAAAGAGACATTAACTCTGCCTGCAAGAGGTGATAGACACTTAGCATGCTGAAAAACATGTTGATATTATTTTAAAGGAGCAGCAAAAAATATGGAAAAAAATAAACAAAGATAATTGAAGATTAATTTGGACATGTAATATTCATAGCCAGAGAAAATAGCTATTATTATTTATGTAGAAAAGATAGACAATACAGGATTCTTGTGGACATCCAGGAATATTGTTTAATAATGAGAACTAATTTCAATCTTGCTCTAATCATAGACAAATTAATCTCAAGTATTTCTAAAACTCAGCTGAAAACTAATGAGCAAACAATAGAAAAATCTAAGTCAGACATACACACACCCTCCTGCATCCTAGTCTCCAAGGACTGAAATGGTTTTGTTTTGTGAGCCAGCACTCCAGCTGTATTGGGAGGTGTCCCTGGAGACAGGCTGAACAGCTTGGGGTCACCCTGGGCCACGCAGGGCTGAGCACTTCAGCCTGCCAGTGTCCTCTTAGGCATTATGGGGCTGGCAGGTTGGAGACCAGTGCTGGAGAAGCAAGGTTCAGCCAAGGAGTCTGGCTCACAAGGAAGAAACAGAAAGAAGATATCTAGAATCTAGATCCCTGGGTCACTGTATTTTCATGTCCATACTCCTTTTCTTCATCTTAAGAAAAGAATTTGGAGTTTAAAATTGATGCTTGTGAAAGGCATTTGCATTATCCTTTTTAATTCCTTTTCTTTCCATAACATCAGTATTTTCATTTGGAGAAAAAAAAAAACTTTATCTGGTGACATCTAATTAAATGCAAAAGTTGCTTTAGTTGAATGAGTAATCAATCCTGCCAGTTGCAGGAATCTAGGAATGTTGCAGAGGTTCACACTATGAGGCATCTTCAGGAGTAGGAATTGCTCAGGATGGTGCACTTTTAGGATAGTGCTAATCCTGTGATCGGCGGTTCCAACCTTTGTGCAATTTTCATGCTTCTAAAAGTCAATATTGTCCTTAACTGTTTCCTTGAGGAAGACACACAAGGCATGTGGCTGAGATGCCAGAAGGTGCAGGGTGTTTTGTGTTTGGGTGACTGGCCATGATGCACAGTTCAGCACTCGGGCAGGCAAAGAGATATTGAAGGCAAAAAAACTGGGGGCTGGATGAACTGCTGTCAGAAAGTTGAGTTGTACCTGAGATCATGTTTCCCACTCTTAGATGGAAATATTCAATGACAGAAATGATTAGAACAGCAGAAGGAGATCAAAAAGTGAAGAGATCAGAGAGTATCAATATTAAATGTGTCTTCTGTATGTCATGAATTGAAATGCACTGACACTGTTCATAAGAAGGGGATGAATCACCATTTCTATCTTTGGAGTTTCATTAAATGTAGTTTAAGCCAGCAATGACAATTACTAAACACCAGAAATGAAGATTGGCAAAGGCACAGTTCATGGGTAAAGGCCCTCCCTGCTGTGCTCGTGCTGGCCCTTTGGCATGCTGTTGAATGAAGTCCTTCTGAAAATAAAGTCACTTCAATGGGTGCTTGAAATAAAGTTTTCTTGTCAAATCTTCCTTATTCACATAAGTTTGTGCTAGATGAAAATATGGCTAAACATCCTTCCTCTGTAAGAACTCTTTGCCACTATGTGAGAATGGTTCAGGCCATTTTTCAATAGGTTGGTATCTGTTTCATAAAATCCACAAAGCTGATCCTTTGATTTTCTCTGGGCGACTGACTATGAAGTAAAATTGCTACTCAATTTGAAATCGTTTGTTGCTAGAGAAAGTTATATACTCTGAAATGGTAAAAAACCCACCTGTGTAAAAATTAATAAGAAATAGAATTTATAAAACCTGTAGGAAAATTCTAATAGAAAAATACATGGTATTTTATAATAAAAATTCTAGATGATAGCATTTTATGCCAAATAAAAAACATTCATGTTAAAGCCTGAGAAAATGAGGACTTAGTAAGCTATCAGTTGTTGTTTTGTCTTATGTATCAAAAAATTAAGTTAAATGCTGAATATGTACAACTAACTAAAACAGGCTTATAGTAGATGCAGGACTAGGAAAGTTCTCTAGCATTAGTGTCATTTAGACTGAAAAAAGATAACAGTGAAAGGCTATGGTTAAGCCAGAATGTCCTTGGGAAAATCACTATGATAAAAGAAGGACTAAAAATATAGGATAAGGGACTTCTTATGAAAATGCAGCTTTAGACATCGGTATCAATTATATTACTTATGAAAATCAAGTGAAAAAACTAATAGTGAAAATTGTATAAATTTTATAATTTTCAGCTTTCCAAACATAATTTGACTGGAAACTGCTAGCAGTAAAGGTCAGAACAGGAGGGAGTAGCAATGCCTTTACTAAATGGTCGAGGAATCAACAGGAAGTGGTGGTGATTTGGACCTTATTTCAGTGGGTGTGGAGCTCCTGCAGAAAAAGTGGCTGTAAAAATAACTACAGATAGATTGATATCTTCACATTAATTGCAATATGAACAAATGCAAATCCATAATTAAATTAGAGAATTAGGGCTTCCAATTTCCATAATGAAAAAAAAAAACACCTTAAACCTTATGATGAAATAAAATCCAGGATGTAGGAAATCCCTAGCCCATTAAAAGAACTGGAATGTGAAATGGTAAATCCAGTAGAAGGGACTTGGTGGAACTGTAAATATTGTCTGAAAGGTTGCAAATGCAGTACCTATCTCCAGGGAAGGAGGAAAACATGATTTGGAGCAACATCAGGCCTTTTAATGTGACCTTGATTCTGCAAAATTTTAGAACAGATTTTGGAGGAATGCATATGAAAGAACAGTTAGGCAAGACAAAGTAAACTAATTTGCAGCATGGTTTTGTTAAAAATAAGTCAGACTAATTTTTAATTTTTTTAAGTATAAAATCACTGATTTACTACACAGAGGTAACGCAGAAGATATAATCTAGATAGATTTAAGGGTTCCTTACAACATATTATAGGAAATTAGTATTTAAGTTGAAGATATCAGGGATCAATGTGAAGTGTTTCAGGGAAAAAAAAAAAATTGCCCTAAATCGTATTTCAGAAAGAATTATTAGGATGACAGAGGTTACTGCCTCAATGATCAGTACTGGGACCTGTGCTCTTCATATATTAGTGGCCAAAGAGGAGGAATCAAGTGATTTGCTAATGAAATTTACAGATGATGCAAAGTTGAGAGCATGAACAACAAGAAAATAGTCACCACAAGAACACCTTTTGACACAGGACACAGAAATACTTTGGAATATAGTGTTCTGTTCTCACCTATGTTCAAGAAAAACAAAACTAAACTAAACTAGATTAGAATAAGAAAATAGAAAAGTTTGGAAAATGGAGTGTCCATTTTTTAAGGAAAAATTAAAAGACAGGGATTTTTTTACCTTAGGCAAATGGAAGCTTGGAGAGGATTGACAGTTATTTATATTCAGGGAAAATTGCTAAGAAAAGAGAAGAACTGTTCAGGTGAATTAAAAATGCTGGCCTAAGATCAAATGCTATAAACCAATCATGAGCATTTATTAGCCTAGAAATTTAAAATACAACTTTCAAACATCCCAAGAATTAAATTCAAGAAGAGTTTTCAAAAAAAAAAAAAAAGTGATGAGATTCAGTCTGAACTTATTTTAAGATGAAACCTGGTGAATTAGGGGAACAGTTGTTAGGCAACCTAACATGCCTCATTGGAAAATGAAGCCTGTGATATATGTTAGTCTTTGGTACTTCATATTTTGGTATCTTCAAAAATTATGAAGGATGGGTTGGTGTTTGTACCACATTTATACCATATGTACATGACACATGCTATTCTATGCATCATATTTAGATTTATTCATGAGGACCATTCTTAGTAGAATGAAAGGAAAATGTGGCCATCCTTGATAAATATAATTCAACTTCTGAGTTGAAATGAATGAGAAAGGAGATTATTTCATGTTTTCATGAAACTCTTGATGTTTAACAACCTAAGAGAATGTAAACGGAAGACAGTGGTGGTTCTATCGTCATTAAGTTCTTAGATGATTGATCTTGTTCCAATCTTCCATGGTAAAACAGCTATCAGATTTGGGGACATAGTGGTAGTCTGGGGAAAATGAGGTATTGCTATTTCTTTTGTCTATTCTGCAACACAAGGTAGTAGGCCACTTCCTAGCATAACTTAAGAGTTTTATTTAATATTTTCCATTCATGGACACTAATGAGGTTTTTCAATTCTTCCATTTTTCTTATGGCCCAGTATAATGGACTTCTTTGTTCATCTAATACAGACTTGAAGGTTGTCTTAAGATGCTGGGATACATCCTTATACTTTAGCATATAGCTTGGTGTAGATTAGAAATTTTATAATTAACAGCTTTTGCACAGTTTCCCCAATTGGACAAAACAGAATCAAGTGACCCACATGGGTATTATTGTGGGGGAAACCCCTGTGGATGACTATCGATCCAGGACATCGAATCTAACATCGAAAGAAGATGATTTCAACAAATGGGTGGAGCTGTCTGAGACCAAATAGACACTGGCAAAATCGTTCTATCCACCTCTTGCCATGGAGCTAGTTTTTTAAAGTTTTTCTGCTGTTAAGATATTGT
>JAWWEE010000074.1:137418607-137492095 GCA_035221455.1 Xenops minutus | reverse complement strand
TATTGTAGTTAGGATAAATATGTATTAGATAGGTAATTATTACTATTTCATTACTTTTGTATGTTCAATTGTTCTGACTGGTTATCGGGAACCCAGTTACTGCCCTTTGATTGGTTGATGTACCCCTGAAACCCCACTGGCTAGCCAGTGGTGCAGTGTGGCACCACTATATAAAGCTAGCCGTTCCCAGTTTCCTCATATTAGTTGTAATCCCTCCTTCCCTTTTCCTTTCTTGTTGTGATCCGCCCCCAACTCCACCCAAGTTCCAGAGCCCTCCGACTGAACCCTATAAGAGTCCTATGCGCCCTAATAAAGTGTTCACTCCTGTTCCTACCCCACACTGGTGTGGACCGTTTCCTTCCATCCCCGGCGGA
The DNA here is from genome assembly GCA_035221455.1 of Xenops minutus. Lineage (NCBI taxonomy): Eukaryota > Metazoa > Chordata > Aves > Passeriformes > Furnariidae > Xenops > Xenops minutus. Next base: position 137,491,721 of record JAWWEE010000074.1, on the reverse strand, counting down.
CCGCGACATATTATTCTTTGTTTCTTTGTCCCACATTTCTGCAACTGGACAGATGTTCAGTCAGTAGTAAGGGGAGTAGGTGGGTGGGTTGGCTGCCACCACAGAAATAGCTTGAGCTGTGTTCCTTTTCATTTCATATAACCATGCTCAAGAGTCATTCAACAATTATGGCTTCTAGACATTGTACAAAAGACATTTAAAACACATCCTAAGCTCAGAACATGAATGATCTTACAAGCAAGGCAGCCTCTAGGGAAAACCATCTTCTTGAAGATTCTTGTTGTGGTTTAAACCCAGCTGGCAACTAAGAACCACAGAGTCACTCACTTACACTCCCCATGGTGGGTTAGGGGAGAGAAGTAGAAGAACAGAAGAAAGAAAACTTGTGAGTTGAGAATTTAACAATTAAAATATAATAATAACAATATAATAATCACTAAAAGAGAGAGAAATAAGCCCAAGAAAAACAAATTATGGAAAGTAAAAACAATTGCACACCAGCAATCGACTGATATTCAGCATATTCCCAAGCAGCAGCCCACCAACTGGCCTTCCCTCTAATCTATATGGTGAGCATGGTGTTGCAATAGTTGGACTTCCTGATCTTAAAGGTCTTTTCCAACCTACGTGATTCTATGATTCTATATTACATAATGGGTAATAGTGGCAGGGACCACAGTGGGTCATCTGCTCCAACCTCACAGCTCAGGCAGGGTCATTCTAGAGCACATTGCACAGAATTGCACCCAGATGGTTCTTGAATATCTCCAGTGAGGGAGACTCCACGAACTCTCTGGGCAATCTGTTCCCACATACAGTCACCAGCACAGTAAAGAAGTTCTTCCTCATATTCAGGTGGAACTTCCTGTGTGTCAGTTTCTACCCACTGCCTCTTATTGCTTGGCTCCACCAAGAAGACCCTGGCTCCATCCTCCTGACATCCTCCCTTTAGATACTTAGGTACATTGATAAGGTCCCCTCTCAGTTGTCTCTTCTTGAGGTTGAACAAAGTTCTCTCAGCCTTTCCCTGTGAAAGAGATGCTGCAGTTCCTTAATTATCTGACCAGTGACAGAACCCAAGGGAATGGCCTGAAGTTGTGTCAGGGAAGGTTTAGGTTGGATATTAGGAAAACACTCTGTAGCCAGAGGGTGGTTGGGCCCTGGAAGAGGTTCCCGAGGGCAGTGGTCACAGCACCAAGCCTGACAGAAGCCAAGAAGTGTTTGGATGACACTCTCAGGCACATGGTGTGACTCTTGGGGATGGTCCTGTGCAAGGGACTGGACACAAAGATCCTTGTGGATCCTTTTGAGTTCAGTATATTCTGTGACTCTGTGTGATTCTGTGATCTTTGTGGCCCTTTGCTGGACCCACTCTAGGAGCTCCATGTCTCTCTTGTACTGAAGAACCAGAACTCCACAGCACTCCAGATGCGACCTCACAGTGCTGAGGGAACGGGCAGGATGACCTCCCTTGACCTGTTGGCAGTGATCTTCCTGGTTCATCCAAGTTTACCACCAGCCTTCTTGGCCAAAGGTCACACTGCTGGCTCATGGACAGCTCATTGTCCACTCCCATGTCTTTCCCCCCAGAGCTACTGGTTGGCCCTCAGTCTGTACTGGTGCATAATGTTGCTCTTCCTCAGGTGCAGGACCCTGCATTTGCCTTTGTTGAACTTCAGACAGTTCTTCTCTGCTCATTTCTCCAATTTGTCAAGGTTCTTCTGAAGGGCTGCACAGCACTCTGGGGTATCAGCCACTCCTCACAGCTTTGTGTCACTAGCAAAACTTGCTGAGGGGGCATCTGTCCCTTCATCCAAGTAATTAATAAAAAGGTTAAATTATATTTTGCCCAGTATTGAACTTTGGGGGACACCAGTGCCACTGATTACAATTGAAAAAAAAAATTATTATAATAATAGCAATGATACTACTATTAACAATAATTGTATTTAATTGCAACCCAAGAAAGATAAGTGAAGTGTGATATAGTTGCCCACCTCTCCCTGTGCCTGATGCCTGGGATTGGCCCCTTCCAGGTAACTCCCCCAGTTTATATACTGGGCATGACATTCTACTATATGGAACATCCCTTTTGGCCAGTTCAGGTTAGCTGTCCCAGCTTCTGGTGCAGCTCCTCACAGGCAGCATATGAGACTCTGAAAAGTCCTTAACTCAGGGCAAGCATTACTTAACAACAACCAAAACATCAATGTGTTACCAACATAATTCCAATATTACTGAATCCAAAAGACAGCACTGTACCAGCTACCACAAAAAATGAACTCTGTCACTGCTGGAACCAGGATAGCTTGCCACACTAGGCACCTTCCGTTCTTTATATTTTGATAGAATCCAGTTGTTTGTTGCCCCCAAACTTGTATTAATGCTCTTATCGTGAACCATGCAGCCATATGCCAGATGAGTGCAGTGAGATGGTACCAGTTAGGCTAGTTGCATGCCAAGAAGCTTCACAGCTCTAATTACTACTGTGGGCTATATCCATGCACATACTTGCTGATACGATTAGTGAAAGAAACAATATTAGAAAGGTTAACAAAACTGGTCACAATGCTCATGGCATTATTACTGAGGTGGACAATTGAGAGGACAGATGTCCCAGTCCTACTTATTTTAGAAATTACTAATATGTGTTGGCAGTATTTCAGGACCAGCCAGCTGGACAAAATTCAGTATCTTTGCCCTCCTGTAATATTTTATACTCCTAAATATTCATTCCAGTAAATGAATGCTTGGGTTTACAAAAGCCTGTTCTATAGAATAGGGCATCCTCTACCCACAGGAGAAGGCGAACTTCTGTTTCCCTAGGAGTCCATGCAAATTTTTCCTGGAGAATTCAGGAGCATAGAGTTTCTCTGAATCTTACATTCCTTTTATCAGCAGGAGGTCATATGCTCTGCCAATCCCATATTCATGTAAATCCTAAAGCCTAAAGGGGGAGATTTACAGAGAACTCTGTGAAGGCAACTTTGCAATATTTGCCTGGTTCTATATCTTATTAACTTCTGCAGGAAATGGGCCAATCCAGCTCATAGTTACTGCAGTATTAAACTAAATAATGGTCTTAATAACATAGCAAAATATATTCAGAGCCCTATGGTGCAAAATATATTAGATTATCTCAAAGACAGGACAATCTGAATCTCTGGAGAAAACCAAATGTAATTAAAATTATTTCTACTCCAAAAATTCACTTCTCATTACAAATGTTGCCATGGAGTATTCCCAAAGTAATTTTTATTCAGAGTTCAAGAAAGAGGTATTAGCCTTCCTGAAAACTGTGTTATCTTGAATAAAACAGTGTATGCCTTGCCTTAAGTGAAAGAAGAATGGAAATTAGATGCTAGATTGTGTAGATGACTTTCAGTCTTCATGTTTATATGGTCTCAGTAGGAAAATGTAGTATTTGCTGAGGCTGAGATGGAAGACAAACTCATGTGACTTTGGAGTGCAATTAAATGCTATTGAAGGAAGTTATTAAGCATTTGTGGAAAACATTGTGTCCGACACAAAGGAATATAGACATAAAAAGTGATGTCCACTAAATAAAATCCTAGTGATTTTATTCAGTTACTTACCTAACTGAGAATACTTTATTATGTGGAATCAGGGCCAGCAGCAGCAGGTCATTTTATCTGACTTATCTGTAATTCATTTACATTTATTTTCCTAATTTAAATGTTCAGAGAAAATGAGAACTAATTATATAGATTCATAGGGACTATGAATATAAAACAAATGCTTTTCACTGAGTTATAACAAAGGAGAGAGTTTGCTGAGGAAGAAATGTGCTTCTACCTTTTAGTTGGACAGGATATTTAGGCAGCAGTAGGTAGAAGCAGCACATGAAAAAATAGCGTTACAAACACTTAGTTTTTCTCCTCAGCAAATAATACATTGAAAATTCTTCTACAGGAACAAGATCATGATCTCTCTAAAAAGAGACTAGAAGATGTTGATACAACGGGGAAGAGCTTCTAGGTAACAATTGCAAAACAGTTGATAGAACTATAATTTAAATAGTTAAAAATACATTGTCTGTGGGAATTCTGAATAAGCTTGAGATAGACAGATGGCTGTGTCTAAAAAATAAAACAAAAAAGCCAACTCTGTCATTTCTAGATAAGGCGAACAGGCTTAGATTTTTGATACATAGTTGAAAAAGTGGATTATATCCAAACATAATAAAAATTGATGCAGAGTGATGTCATACAGCTCCTCAATGACACTCACTGAGGGACTGGCAACAACCCAACAGTAAATGTAAATACAGGCATTAGCAAAAAGAGTTGGCAAAGGTCAAACAGGAGTTTTCTATTTTCCTATTCCCCAACCCATCTTGTTCAGTCAACCACACCTGCTCTGAAATTCTGCATTTCTTGACCTTTGTCATTTCTCTGCTAAATAATGAGTAATTATGGTCTGCACCCACCTGTGTAATTGTTCAATGAACTTCCCCTTTCCACTTCTCTCTCATTATACAGGGAGCAAGACGAAAAGACGCTCCTTCACCCCTGTTGGCAAATGCCTTCCACAGATACTGCAGCCCAGCAAGCACTTTGTGGTTCAACGCTCCCAGTGTTTCCATCCTCTCCTCCTTTCTGGAGAGTGTGAACGTGAAAGAATAGCAAATGAGAGCCCTTCTGTTATTAGGATCAGCTGCCTTCACTAACAAGCAGCATCCTTCAGATCAAAGGATGGAAGTAAATATTGCCTAGGCTTACCCAGCTTCTTGGAGAGAGCCAAGTATCCTCCTGCAGGAGGATCAAAGCCTCTGTTACTTCATGTTTTACTGTTGCCTTCTAAGAGATGTCATCAGAAATATAAATCACATAGTCTACAAAGAGAAGATAGCTCAGCAACTCCAGTTCTAGGTGGTGGAAAACACTTATCTAGCAAAAAAAGATGCCGTTTGTGTTACCCTGCTGTGGAGTGCATTGACCAGGCACCCTTTGGCAGACAGGGAAGGACAGACCTTTTCTCCTGGCTGCCCTGTCTGTGTGCTTATTGTTAGACTCTTTCTATCATGCAAATGCTGTGTCAGTGTTACACCAGTACTTTTATGCATCTAGAAGAAGCACTGCAAAACCTGGATTTAGCTTCACTCAAGATGCCCCATGATTCAACAAAGAGAACATCAGTATAAATTTTAAATCCATATGTCCCATTTCTCTGGTCTGACAAATCCTTGAATTCATGAACATTTGAAAAATAGATACCTACAATACATAACATTAATCTTTCATCAAAGAAGACCCATTCTGTTTATGCATTGAGCTGGAACACAGGAAAGAGGCTTCAAGCCCTTTTGTTCATTATAAATGTGATACAGCATTGGTGGTGCTAGAGAACCTGCTGTTTCGTGCATTGCTGCTTTATGGCAAGTGGTTGTCACAGATGAGCTTGCAAATGCGGCACACTGAAAGACTTACTTGTAGAAGAACATCTAAACTTTGCTGCAGAGAGCTCATAGTGCTCGAACAAGACCTGGCATTAAAGAAGGGCATAGTCATTGCCATCTAGACCAAGATGATGCACAGCTCACCACTGTTCAAGCTGTAGAAGCAGTACAAACATGGCTTACAGTATGGCAAGAGAAAATCACAATACTGGAGACACAACCCCTGGGAAGCTCTGGGAAGGGCAGAGACACATCAGAAACCAGAGTGCTGCTGGCATCTCAGAAAAGCCTCTTTATATGACTTGCATTCTTGTGAAGAAAGTTTGATGGGAACACCATGAAAAAACAGTTCTTCCTTTTGTTTGGGTGACACAATCAGTTAATGTTTGACCTTTGTACAGAAATTATATCAAATGCAATGAAGGCGCAACACCATGTCAATGTTTCTGTTGTGTCATCAGGCAGACGAGAAGTCTGTTTAAGTAACACTGGAGGTAAATTATTTACTTCCCATAAACATAAAACTGCTTACTTGGAATGTTTAAAACTTGTCCAGCTTCTGTATCATTTGTTACCTGAAGATGAAGTTCCTGAGAGTAGTTGTTTGCATGTAGATGGGACTATGGGTATGATTTGTGTACTTGCTGAATTCTCTTCTAGAAGAGCACACAAGTCCAGGACTACCACAATAAATATGCAAATACATAAGGGGAACTGTGCCTCATTACCATCAGATGTTAATGCAGTGCAGAGTCCAGTCATTTATTATGAGAGTCACAGATGAAGGAAATTCTGCTGAAGGATTTGTTCACAGAGGTAAAATTTAGCATAATCTGATCCCATGTGACAGAAGTTACTTCAACAATCATTTACAGCAAGAGATTATCAATCACAGAAACTTGTGTCATGTTTTAGAAGAAACTGAATCTTGTCCATGACAAAATATGATCTGCAATGACAACAAAGTCACAGATCACCAGATGAGGCCTCTGTGACTGAGAGGGTTCAGGGCTGTAGAGCTAGCAAGGGTAGGAGGGGTATTTGTGAAACTCTACAGGACAAAAATATATTTCAGATTGAATGAGGAACATGGAGATATAATGGCATTAATGGGAAAGGACTCCAGACAGAACCCAGAGATCTGAGGGACAGCAGGAGGGTGAGCGTAACACCAGAAAAAGGGTGAGGAACTGGACAATGTGTATATAACAATTTAAATGGCATTAAATTATTATTATTACTACTACTTCTGTTCTGTGTAAAATATTAATTTTTCAGTCATCCGTCTTTCTTTCTCTACAATAATTAAATCTGGCCCAACAGTGATTCTTGGATGAATTTATTAAGGTTTCTGCTGTAAAAACATAAATTTCTGACTTTACATAAAAGCTGTGTTTCCTATTTGTCCACAGACAAGATTACAAATTTAACTAATTGCACGGCCTTTCGGCACAATTGTTTTGAGTGCTTCTCAGAAATGGTGTCCATGTTTTTCATTAACTTGTCCAAAATCTAGTACTGCTTGCATTTTATTTTATTTACTCATAAGGAATACAGAAGAACAAGCAGTAGCGTCACCAATTATCCTGCACCAACTTAGCAGGCCAGAAGCTGAACTTTGCCAGATGACACTTAAGGTGGAGAGAGTCATCTTTTCTTAAGTATGTAAATTTTCCACCATGACAATGTAATCTTCACATTACAAACAAACAGTTTGCAGGTACCAAAATTTAGCACTGTAAGAAAAATGACAGGCATACTGTTTTTCATAGGCTTATTTCTTGCATGTTTTTAAAGAAATTTTGTCCTCATTGCTGCTTGAGGTTTAGATCAGCACCACTTCAGAGAATTTCAAGCCTGCCCTGGGCAGACCCCGCAGAAATCCACAGAAACAGTGAAATCCTGGATCACAAGTAGCCAACACGTACCTTATTTCATTTTGGGTAACTGCAGCTCTGATTCCTGATGCCTCAGAATATGAAGTCCGAGCACTGCTTACTTAAGCCCTTTGGGATAATAGTAAGGCCGCTATATTTGAGGCAAGAGCACTTGATAAAACCAAGAGAGAGTTTATTGCTCTTGAAAGACTTGTGTACATAGAAACAAAGAAACTACCCCTCAAGCCATAGATGCAACCAGCATACAGACTATTTTCTTTTGTGAACAACAGAGGGATTCAAAAGTGCAGAGATATAAAATGCCCAATGGTCAGTTAGATAACTTGAATTTAAAGGCATAAATTCTGATTTTCACTGACATAAAAAACCCATCAGAAATTGAACACAGGATAGATGTTTCATCCACCTTTGTTTTTACTAGGTGTCTGGACAATGACAGGTAATTGTTGACAGTACTGGCATTGTTGGTGCAATTATTTGAGAGAGTCTTTATCACATCTGATTCCACAGAAGTTAAGTGGCTTTCTGGCAACAAGATGGCCTAACAACTCTAAACACCTTAATCTGAGAGTGCAAACGGATATGTGCCAAATGCAGTTGTGCGGTGTAAGTTACCCACTATCTTGTTATTCCATTAAATTGATACACAAAATGTGTACAATTAGCTCATGCTAAACCTCAACTCATTTTCAGAAGAAAAACCTGACAGTAGATTGCATATTGGATGGTCTAGTTTGAATTAATATTAAATAATTATTCACAGAGTTCCTAAGAAGACAGCAGTGACCAATATACCAACTTTTCATCCTCAGGGGCTCCATCAAGGCACATTTGACATGATGGGCCCATGACCTGATACACCACTTGACTGCTGCTCTGCTCTACCCCTGGTAGAAAATGGCCAGATATAGCACAAATGTCACAAGTTTCACCTGCTATTATAGCTCACTTTTCTTTCTGCTGTTTTCAGCCAGGAAGAAAATCTCAGAAAATCAACATCTCACCAAGGATCACAATCCACCATCTTGGGATTTGAACTTCTTAAGGAAGAAAAGCATGATGCAGGGGCACAACTGTAAGCTTATCTTCAGGCAAACCAGAGAATCTGAAAATATCAGTAGAATTTTGAATGGAATTAACTGCAGGAAGGCAGGAAAGTCTTCATTGAAGAAAGTCTTCATTTTGCCTTTTATGGCAAAACAGTAAGACGCATATTAAGATGTAGTTTGCCAAACATGTTTGAAAGCCTATTCTACCCTCAGTCAGTGAAAGATTCCTTGCTTCTGACCTGGGGTGAACTCACCACGGGGCAGAGGGTCACCACAAAGCAGTATTGATAGCTCTTTTGGAGGCCTTATTAAAGGAAAGGCTTTGCACAACAGAAGGGTAAATTTAATTTTGCGGAAGACACTGTGTATTTCCTCGATGGTGAGATTTGCAGTACTTTTCTCACACCGTATTGCTGTGTACTGCTTTGCCTTTCTGATACAGTGTCATCAGATAAAAAAAGACACTTGTAAAACAGGTACAAGGTACACTGGCAAGCATCACCCATGTTGTGGTAGGAATCTTGGGTCTACATTCTGCAGCTCATAAGTATTTATCTCTAAAAGCTTTCTAGTGTAGTTCTGGAAGAGGCAGAGGTGAAATACAAAATAAAGGACTTAAGACATATTACGAAGACTTAAGAATTCACTTGGAGTACAAACTGCAGCAGTTACAGAGAAGCAGTTCAGAGCACAAAGGAAACATGAAGCAGTCTTATGAGAGAAACTGAAGGAGGCAGATGGCAATTAGGTGTCAGTAAGTTCTCATTAAAAGTGGAAGGTTTCCAGACTCAATTAAAAGAAAACTCTTTGGAAAGATCTTTCTGAGCAGTAGAGAGGAAAAAGAAACATTAAACCCCTTACAAGGCTGTTGTGTTTTACAAAATCTTTTCTTTTCACTCTTATTTGGAAAAATGGTGAAAAGGTCATATGTGGAATCTGTAGTTTTGTCACAAACTCAGATTGCTGTTTCTATAAGCTTGCAAAACAGATGTGTTCAAAGTAGGGAAAAAAGGCAATAACGTGGAAAAATAAAAGCATACTTAAAAGATTGTGCTTTGCTTTCTTCTTGTGTGCTAAAAATAATGGAATCATTACAATTTGCACTCTTAAAAATAACCTCCAGTAGCAGTCTTAGGAGAAAACACAGATTTCTCATGCATAAGACACCTGTAAGACACAAAGTTCAAGAGCGCTTTTGCCTGTTATTATGGACAAATAATGCTGTGAAAGCCATTGGGCTCAGAGTACGGTTGCCCTCAGAAGTCACATCAATAACACCAGCTCAGGATACAATTCCCTCAAATGCATGAGTTGAACCAAGAGCATGCCCATGACTGCAGTTTGTTCCTGGTCTGCATACCTATGCTCAGAATGTATTCACCAGGGCTGTGTGTGGGTCAGAATGGTGCCCCTGTGCACTGTGACCTCCAGTGGGCCTTGCCAGTGCACATCCTCATGGAATGCGTTGCCCAAGACCAAACTCATGCTGGGGATTGTGTGTTACCCTCAGCTCCTCTGCAGTGTGCACCAGATGGAGTGCAGGCTGACAAGCCTTTAGGCTACCAGCACCTTCCACATGAGGATGAGGAAGAGAGGGCTGAGTTGCTCCCAGCTCTCTGTTATTCCTGGCAGGCATTTCCATGCAGCTGGGACAACAAAGGGTAAGTACACAACTGCTGGGTGGAACCTCTGCCCCAGGGCCCATGATGACAGTCACACAGCTCCTGCTGCTCACTGGGAAGCTGGATTGTGATGGAAAAGTCCACCACAAGGACTGTCAGAGATGTCACTGAAAGAATCTCAAAAGGCACCAGACACTTGTGTTTAGACAGCTGAATTGATGCTGGAACATCTACACACCAGAGCCACAAACATCACTTGCATTTCTGGGCTGACTGCGTGCTTCAGAGCTTCTCCATTGCAAGGTGTCAGAGCAGGCTACTCGGGGACCCCTCCACCCAGTTTGGTACAGCTGCGTAATGTCTGCATCGGCACTTAAGTAATGTACTCAGCCTACAGTGCTGTTTGGCACTGCTGTATTCCGTAATTTCCTTTTTTCCCCACTCTTCTCTTCTTTTCTCCAAGGCTTCTCAGCAGCTCATGCAAAGCCACTTGCCAAGATGAGCACAAAATAACTTACAACTTATTTTGTGCTTATCTTTGGGGTGGCAAAATCCAACTTTACAATGGCATGGAGTTTTGCAATTACTGTAAAACACTGGCTTAAGTAGGCAAAATGTCAAGGGATTATGGGAGGATTTATGGTTGTATAGATGGAAATGGAGCAATTTTATGCTCTCTCACTAACAACTCTGAAGGATCCTCCACCCCCTGTCCCCCAATAAACCATGTTCACCTCCACATAACTCTGGGGCAGACAGACAGCAGGCTTCTTTGGGCACAGGGAAGCTTGAAAAGGGGACAGAGAACCAGAGTGACAGCTCAGAAGAACCTCAGAGAGCTAGGCTTTTTGCTTCTGCTGGTGGGTGACAAAGGGAAAGGTGCATTTTCTCCCCCAGAAACCAACACCTCTCACATCCCAATTTCTGCTTGGCCAGCAGCAGTGCCTAAGCTGCCCATACAGCTACGTGCTCTTGCCCAAGCTGGTCTTTTCTCCAGCTAGAACAGGAAAATAAGTACATAAAGCATTATCTGGGGTATTTACCTCCCCCCAGAAGCTTGTGACCTACCTTGGAACTGACAGCAAGACTCACAGCTAATTCAGCCACAGTGAAGAGAGATTTCTGTTCTCCCAAACTGTGGGTTAACTGAACCATGTTAGATATTATATGTGGATCTTCCTCTTGCTTCTATTTGAACCTAATCTAACACAACTCCATCCACTCTCCTGGGATGTTTTGTGGGTGCAAGTAAGCAAGAACTGAGGACTTGGCACTCCCAAAGCTTATGTTCATTTGCAATCATTAGTTTAACTTAATACACGTGAATGACTTCATTTGTGCTTAGCTTAGCTTTAAGGAGCACTGGCATTCAGGAAACACCACTCCAGCTACTGGAGTGATTTGATTAGCAGTGCTGAGTGATTAGATTAGCAGAGTGGCTGGACAGACCGTTAATTACCTGTTGTTATTCCAGCTGATGTATCCCCATTGCACCAGCAGCTTGAGCTGTGCATTTGCATAGACAAAACCTGAGCATGCTTATACTCATTGGTTTGTTTGTAGTTCACAGCCTTGCTTCCCGTCAGTGCTTTTAGTCCACAGCTCACATGGTAGAGGTCCGTACTAGCTGCAAGCTCCATTGTTAGCCTGTCCTAGAGATCATTGTAAGGTGCTGAAAATGACAGCGAGAGAAACTATTCGTTCTTTGTCATGACTCCAGCAGAGAAGATTTCAAATTCTCTGGATAATGTTGTTTCTGGAATGATGTTTCTTGGCACACAACAGTGCCTCACTGCAGAAATACTATAGTTTTGTGATGCTGTTGCAAATAGCAGTAGTTTTCACTGTCTCTTCAGCTCTCCTGTGTTCCAATCATGGCAAAAAAAAGCTTCCTAGGACATAACCTTAGTTTTAAGGCTGGGTCTCCAAAGAAGTATGTGCCCATTTGCTATTTGTGGCTATTTCTGTTCAAGGACAAATGGAAATAAAGTGTGTAAACAGTGAAAGTAAGATTTCTCTCCGTGAACCTAGTCCCCTGTGTGTTTAAGCTCATTGGTCACCTGAGCTACTGCTGCCATCAGGAGAGAGGAAGACAAGCAGCTTCAACAGATGCTGCTTTTCCTTCCTTTGGTGACTTCTAGGAAATGCAGGTTATTGAGTGCTTGACACTTTGATAGATAAAGTTCAGTGAGATGAATCCTACCCTTCCTGCTCCTTGCCAAGAGCAAGCAGACCTAGGCTGCTCCTCTGCCAAGGAATAGCAGACATTATGTTTGCCCATATGGAACAGCACTCTGAATTTTTTTGCTTAGAATACATGTGGAATTCCCTTTCTACTAAAAAGCAAAACAAAATAGCCAGTTCAGAAATAATTGGAAGACCTTTAGGAATGTGGAATAGGTGTTCTTTCCAGGATGCCAGGGACAATTTAATGTTCTGTTGGATTGTTATGAATTTCCTTGTCCACCTGGGTAGTCAAAGGATGTAAAGTACAAAGAGAAAACATAAAATAATGCTGTACAAATGATCTCAAAATATAACACTGATAAAGAAAAGTCATGTAAGAAAGGGGTGAGCATAAGATTGGGCTGTGATGCTTTGCACTGCTTCTAGCAGTTGATTTTTACACAGTAAAAGTGTAAAATCCTTCAATACTGGACCAACACCTCCTCTGCACTGGGAATTTCACTACATGAGGTGTGAGGCAATGAAAAATCAGGGTCATAATATCCTACTGAGCTTCTGAGTCATCTTATTGCACTGAAGTAAAAGCACTTTAGAAAATACAAGCCATCTGTGATGTTAAATGCAATTATCTGATTTGCCTTAATAAATGCTCACAAATCACTGCCAAGCACTTCAATTTTTCAACACTGTTCTGAGTCATTCATAAACAGGTAAAGGTCATCATGCTAAGACATTATCAATTCTGATCATTATCAGGTTTTCTGCAGGAACACAACGGCTTCCATCCAAATCCAGCACATAAAAGAACTTCAAAGGAGACATGAAATTGTGAGTGTTTTTTTAGCTCCGTGCTGGTTTCAGCCTAAACCATGACAGCTCTGACATTCAGAGGATCACACTAGGTATGTTATTACATTGAAGTCAACACAGTGTTGGTTATTACTTATAGTTTCTTCCTACTGGCATCAAGATAAGTGACAAACATCACTGTTGTTAAAGGTCATATCCCAAGCTCTGTTTTTCAGAGTCCTCATGGCTGGACCTTCGGTACATCAGGAATTACCCAGATATGTCCCTTTTCCATTTGCCCAATAACTTTCTTCAAGTGTGAAGGGGATACTGTGACCATACAAATTGTATGTTCTGGTTGTAAGTGCCCTATGCTCAGGATGTGGTAGCCTTATTTGGCACACACATCATGTTCTAGGCAGGCTCTGTGCAGATGGACATGTCCCACTCTGCATGGATTCATGCATTTCTTATCAGAGAGACCCAGAAGAGCCATGATAATGTTACCTAAAAACTTTTTTTCTCAGAAGTTATTTACAACTGTAACAAAAGCTACAAATGTGAGTTTTAAACTTATTTTGCATAAGTGTAAAAGTTTTCAGCTGCCCATCAGGAAGAGCTGCATGCATGTTACCCAAATCTGAGCACACTAAGCCTTCACAATACAAACATCAGTGCACACACCAGTCAATGTTTAACGTTTGAGCATAGCAGGAGTGGTTTGAATGCTCAACCAGCAAAAAACAGCATAGAATTACCAAAATAAAGACCTCACATAAGGAGAATTGACTTAGTTCCACAGCAGACCTGGTTCAGGATCCTCAAAACAGCAGAGAAGAAAACTGTTATAACCAAGAGAAGACACTGTCCAACCACGTAGAGATGGTGTTAGGAATGCCAAAGCCCACCTGGGGATGTACCTGGTGACAGACATGAAGAGAAACAAGAAGAGCTCTATATTCATGTTAAAAGGAAGACTGGGGAAAAATATCAGCCCATTGCTTAATGGGGAATGGGCCCTAGTGGGAAACATTTAAAAAGCCAAGGTATTCAATGCTGGCTTCACTTCCCCATTACTGCTAAGACCAGCCTTCAGGAATCCCAGGCCCCCAAGAGCAGTGAGAAAGTCTGGAGCAAGGAAGACAAACCCTTGTCTGGACGAGAATTAGGTTAGGGAACTTTTAAACTGGATATATATAAAACCACAGGACTTGATGGGTTGCATCTGACAAGTGCTGTGGGAGTTGGTTGACACCATTGAAAGATGAGTTTCAAATATCTCTGAAAGGTCATGGCAATTTGGGAAGATTCTTGATGACCAGAACAAAGCAAATATAACTCCTTCCTTCTAGAAGGACAAGGAAAATCTGGAGGACTGCAGAATTCAGTTGGCCTCCCCTTCATCCCTGTGAAGGTGATGGAGCAACTAATTCTGGAAATTGTTTTCTGTATTTAGGATAGGAATTCCACTGGAGTGGAATCCATGGTCAAAAATAAATTTACAGAGGGGAAATCAAGCCTCCTATGATGAAATGACTGGTTTTCAACTCTGTGTCTGATAACGCTATTTCAGAAAACTGACAAAGTACAGACTAGATAAGTAGTTGGTGAGGTGAATTCAAACTGGCTGATATTGTGGGCTGAGCAGCACAAAGTCCATTTGGAAGCCAGACATTAGTGATCTACTCCAGGGATCAATACTGGGGCCAATACTCTTCTGTCATCTTCATTAATGAACTGGGATGATGGAACAGTGTGCAACTTCAACAAGCGTGTGTTGATAATCTACAAATGGGAGGAGTGGCTGATATACTGGATGGTTGTGCTGCCATTCACAGGAACCTGGACATGCTGGAGTGTATCCAGAAAGATGATTAAGGTATCGCAGCATCTCTTATTCAAGGAGAGGCTGAAAGAGATGGGCCTGTTCAGCTTGTAGGAGAAACAGCTTTGCAGGTATCTCAATGTGTATACATATCTGATAGTGAGGAGAAGAGGGAGACAGATCCTTCTCAGCTGTGAAAAAAAAAACCAAGGCAATGGCAACAAACTGAAACACAGAAAATTCCATTCAGATGGAAAAAGAAACTGAGGAGTGATCAAACATGGGAGCAAGTTGTCCAGAAAGGCTGTGGTGTCTCCACCCTTGGCAACATTCAAACCTGAAGAGACATAACCCTGATCAACCTGCTCTAGTTGCAGGGATTAGACTAGCAACCTGCTCTGAGCAATGAGTTAGACTAGCTGATCCCTAGAGCTGCCTTCCAGCCCCAATGGCTCTGTAATTCAGTGCTTGCAGGTTACCGGGAGCACTGAATTGTTCCAGCACATATCAAGTTACAGTTCAGCAAACAGCAGGAGTCAGGATTGTTTAAACAACTTACTCAACTATTTGCCAACTGGTCACATGAACCTGCTATAGGAGACTGCTTCTCTAGTTCTGTTTACATACACATCCTCTATTAGGTATGGTTCTTTCATTTCCTATGAGGAGTGCTTATGCGGGAGGGCTCAGCGATTCACACCCTCCAATAATCAGCAAGGAGGGCACTCGTGTTACTTTTCTCTGCAGAAAAGGGACACAAGCATTTTTCAGGAAACCACAAATCTCATTGACTGCTCTCAGATCTCCAGTACAAACTAACTCATCTGAGGCTACTGCTGAAACATTCTGTATCAGTGACACTACCTTCACTTTGTTGTTCCCACTTCTTACTGCCCAATTCCATGTACTACTGCACTGTTTGAGAAGTTACCAGTGAATGAGAGCAGGTAACTGATGGGCGTAACACTGGCTTTGTGCCAGGCTACGTTTCAGTAGAAAGGAAGGCTGTTTGAGGTTAATGATAGCAATAGTCAGCAGGAAGGTAATCCACCACTTTAGATAGCAGTGCTGGTCCAGGGTAGCTAAAAGCATTCATAAAATCACGGGATGATTTATGGTGGGAGGGACCTCAGGGGAGGTCTACAGCACAACCTCATGCTCCAAGTAGGGCTAGGTGTGAGATCAGCGCAGGTTGCTCAGGGCTTCATCCAGTGACAGCTTGGAAATGACCAAGGATGGTGGCTGCAAAACTGCTCTGAGCACCAACCTGCTCTAATCCATGACTGTCCACCGGGTGGAAAAGGTTTTCCTTATACACAGCCTGAAGCTCTTTTTTTTAAGTCTATGCCTGGTTTCTCTCAATCTCCCTCCACACACAGCTGGAAAAGCCTGACTCAAAAAGCTGTCATCTAAGGCAGCCACAGCTATGGCCTCTACCTGCAGCCCCACTGCTGATTTTGGACTGTACTGCTGGGCAAGCTATCACAAACTTGCTTCGGGAGGAAAATGTGTGGCATGTTTTTCACATTTGCATAAAAATTTTCTATAGTTTACCACAAAGCAATGAATGAAATAATTCATTCAATCATTCAATGATGACAAAAGTTCAGTACCATTCTCTGTGCATAAGACATTGGTGTTACTGGAGAGTGGAATTAACCTCACACTTATAACAGGAGTGACACTTGTATGTACCACTGTCTGCCTCAGACATGTATGGATCATGTTAACCCATCAGCTTCTCTTCCCTATTTTTCTATCATATGAAATAAAACATGATAAATTCTATGAGCCTTCTGAGTATTTTACAATCAAATTCCATTTGTTCATTGAAATTAAGAGCAGAAGATATGGCTATTTAAGAACCTAATTTTTTCTTAAAAAAATAAAAGACTGAAAAAAACAAAATTAGAGAAAACACCAGAAATTGCCATAGTAATGATAAAATACACCTTGCAGACATCCTGTGATTGTGTCTGAATCTCCTACATGACCCAAATGCACTTCCTGTAGTATTATGGATTATAACACAAAATATTTTTGACAATAAGGAAATGTAAGTATGTGAGATAAACACTACTCAAAGTATATTTCAGCAATAGTATAGAAAAAATATTAATTATGTAGTTAGACTACTACACTAGTAAAACCTCAATTTCAGTGCCTTAGCGGCACTGTTAAAATTGTATTACATTTATTTCAAACAAGTTTACCTATTTTTGGGCAGACAACAATTTCCCTGCCTAATAGCTCATTCGAAGTCATTCTCAGACACCACAAAACTGCATCTGAATACTGGTGTTTGCACTGTAACACATACCATAACTAGGTTCATTTTGTGGTGGTAAGGCTAGCATAAGATTCTCTTTCCATGATCAGAGCATTGGGCTTATACTGAAAATCTGCTTCTCCCCTTTTCTCAGTACACGTTTAGTTGAATTAAAGTGCTCCCTTTTATTTGGGAAAAAAAAAAAAAGGCACCAATGCACACAGTGTTTTCTCCCTGTGCCTTTCAGGTATTTGCATGAAATTGAGCAGGTTTCTTAGGAAATGCCACTTCCTAGAGAAAGAAAGAAAATGCAGAGAAACTCCACCCTCTCCTCCTCTCCCTCCAGATCTGGCAGGCAGTACTCCTTAGGCCGTTTTTCCACCTGTGTGGATGACTCTGACGAAGGCAGGGCAATTGGAAGGAAATCCTCTGCTTACCACTCCCACACCTGTATTTTCACCCAATTTCTACACTGTAGTGTTTCTGTTGAAACTTCCTTGTTTTCCTTACCAAACAATAGCAGCTTGTGGCCTATGGTGTGTACTGAGTGTGCCTGAACCACCATACAGCCCTTCCCTTTTCCTTTTCCAGCCCTTGGTACTGGCAGAGTACTGAAGTGGAAAGCCCCACTTCTCCTTCCCCATCAGCATCAAATCTGTATAGTCCTATGCATGTTCCTCCCACACCTTTCCCCCATCTAAATGTGCTTACCATCAGTTACCTTTGAAATATGCACCCATTTCCACATATTCTTTCCCAGGAATATGCAATATAACATAAGAGTCCAGATACTGAGTTATTAGGGAGGTGGTATGGTCCTGTGACAGGGCTGTTTCTGTCACACTTGAGTTTGATGACAAACTCTGAATGGTTTTAATCCCACCATCACAGTTTAGGCCCCCTCTGCTAAGCAAATCACAGTCAAAAATGTTCAGTCACAGCTGTGCTGCTGTTCACTGCTAGAGACACGTGGTGCCTGACTTGAGGTCAATGATTTTCAGATGTTTCTTCAACTGTCCCTGAAAGCTCTCTCTGTGCCTGTGTTTGGACACCCAAAATAATTAATTTTGTTTGAAAATCTTGGGTCTCATGATACAGCAGAAGTACTTTGCTAACAAGCTCATTGGATGAACATGAGTGAGAATTTCACTGTTTTACAGAAAGGACTTAGGAGAACGAGAGTTTGTTAAAGTTTAATGACTGTTGAATTTCTGTAAGGTGAAAGGGGAATAAAAAGAGAAAAATTACGATGGATGACAGCGTATTGAGGTATACAAGTCTAAAACCTTGTTTAGACTTCAGAACTCTTGTAGTAAAGCAATGCTATTGATGAATATACTTTCATCTGATGTTAGCTGGCAGAAGTTCTATTCAGGAATAATTCAAATGGCTAAGGAGCCTCTGGTCAGTATTGCCTATTTCATCTGCTGACCTAGGGCAAAGTACACAGCAAATTGACTTTGGCTGTGACAAACCAACTCTGTTTAAAGAGAATTTGCTACACTTTTAGGAGAAAGTTTAGAAGAAACCCGTTTGGAGAGAGGCAAGGTAAAAAGAGAAGCAAGAAAGCAAGGTAGAGAAAGCAAGAGAGAGCTCTTTCTGAGCAGAGAAGGATGGTCTTTTTCTACTCTATAATTTAGCAGGGTGTTTTAAGAAAGTTAGCTCGCTCTCACTGATGTTTTTGAAAGCTCTTCTCAAAACAGATTGTACTTTACCACAGATTAATTGAATCAATTCAAAGCCTCTTTTCTCTAACGAGTGACATAGAGTAAAATTACAATTTGCCTATTTTGACCAGAATTTAGTAAGTTTCTGATGGTTTCAGATACTGTTAAATATTAGGTTTCACTAGCTCTCATGTAACACCAGATATCAAACACTATACCTTCTAACATCTGTCATGCCTGTTTGCTATCTAGTCACAGCCATAATTTTGCTGTTCTTCAGCAGGCACAAGGTTGTAATTAAAAACTGCAGGGCTGTTTAAAGGGTTTAGTAAAGTTGTACTCACTGGGGACGTCCTCAGGGCCCATAGCTGAAATGCAGTTACCAGTCAGAAATTCAGCGTACTAAGGGCATAGGACTCCAGCTCTCCATGTCCATGTCACTTGAACTCCGAGCTTTGGTTTATTCCTTCTGTGGCTTCCAACTCATTCCAACCAAGAGAGCACTGCTTCACATATGCATCAGCCAGGTAATTCCTCTAACACACCTCCAAATATTGTCACAGTCAAATAAATTATTAATATTTGAATACATAAGTTTAATAAAAAAGTCATCAAAATCACAGAAGCATATTATGTAGTGAATACTGTATGTGTATATCATATATATTTGAAAACCGTGAAATCTAGGAACATCCTATTTTCTTGACAGAAAGTATGTGAGGATGAGCCCATTTCTCCCAGCGTATAGGATCAGGTGTGAGACTGTATTGCACTTGGGAGTACCAGCATACCCTCTCAATCACTATTTCTTATAATGCACTGTGAGTATGCCTACCACTTTGCAAACACGTGAATGACGAGGCTGCTGCTTCAGGAAACTTGTATCTCGAGTCATGTACAACACCCAGGCTAATAGTTCATGTGCTTATGGAGCAAAGAACAAGTCAGGTCTTCAGGGCAAAGTTGGTTAATAGAAGGCTTGCAGGAACACTTGGGCTTTAAGGCCATTCCCTATAGGCTTTGGTTTTCCTTCATAAAATAAATAAAGAAGACTCATTTTTAAACTACTTTTAGATATTTCAAGAGTGCCAGAATTCCTGGGGTACTATATTAACTTGGACATTGAATGTTCTTGCACTCTAATTTGAAATTTGAAATCATGGAGGTTTGTTTTGCAAAAATAACACTTATTAGCTCCACTAGCCACTACTAATAAAAAGAACATGTGACAATGTTTTCACACCCTATCCGTATTTGCCCATGTATACTCAGTCCCTTTGCCGTTGTCATCTTGATGTTAGCAATGATGTAACTTTGGTGAGTAAAGTAACTAGACACTTTCTGATCAGGTTAATATTTACTGATACATTTAAAATGAAAGAAATGGCTGATTTTGAAAAAATCTTCGAAACCTTTTGGATAGCTCAGACTGAAACTGAAAAGGGTACAAGGCCACAGCTGTCATTCAGACAACCCATGTTTCAGGACACATCTAAGGGTGCCAGGCCCATGTAAGATTTTAAGATTTGAAGGAAAGGGTCCCTGATCTGTGCCTCAAGCTCCTTTGTTTTCTGGATTTCCTAGAGGACCTGAACAAAGGGTCCCTAATCTGTGCCCCAATCTCCTTTGTTTTCTGGATTTGCTGGAGGACCTGAACAAAGGGTCCCTAATCTGTGCGCCCATCCCCTCGTTTTCTGGGCTTGCTGGAGGAGCTGTCGGAGCGGGATGGCGATGGAGCCCGGGCAGGGCTGCGGTGCTGGCCGGCGCCTCCCGGTGCTCTCCGTGTGCCCTTCCCCGTCCCCGCCACCCGCCTGCTGCGGCCGGGGATGGGGCAGGGCCGGGCTGTGCCCTCCGCCCCGGAGCCCCGGGCTGGAGGCTGAGGGGCCGACACGCTGCACAGAACACCCCGCGCCGGGGATGAAGCAAACCGGGGCGGGGAGGGGGGCGGAGCGGCTGCCCCGCCGGGCCCGGCTCCCGGGGCTGGGTTGTTCCCGGGACGGGGATTTTCCCGGACTACGTTTCCCAGGATCCGCGGCGCGGCCCCGCCCGCTGTCAGCGGCGCTGCAGGTTGCTCTCGGCGGCCGCAGATGAGCGGAGCCCGCCGGGCGGGGGGGCGGCCGGGGCAGCGCGGCCGGGGCCGGGGCCGGGGCCGGGCCGGCGGCCGGCGCACTATGCGAGGCCGGGAGGATGGCGGTGGAAGGTAAGGGCTGCGCGTCCCCTGCCCGCCGCCCCGGGGGCCTCCCCTGTCTCTGTCTCTGTCTCTGTCTCCTCCCCCGGGCACTCACCTGCGCCCCGGCCCGGCCCGGCCCGGATGGGCGGGAGGGGGCGGAGGGCAGTGCCGGTCCGTGCCGGGCCGGACCATCCCCGCTGCCCCGGGCCAGGCGCTCCGGGGCCGGGCCGCGGGGGCTGCCCGGAGGCTTCGGCCGGGAACTTGCCGGCGGGCCCGGAGGTGCCGCCCGGCCCCGCCGAGCCCCGGCCCGCAGTGCCCGCGGCGCCCCCGAGCCGTGGGCGGCCCCTCCCAGCGCCGGGGCACGGCCCGGGCTCTGCGGGCTCCGCGGGGGGACCCGCGAACCGGGGCCGTGCCTGCCAGCGCCCCGACAGGTGGATGCTTTGCAGAGGGCTCCCAGCAGATGCTGGGCTCCGCCAGCCCTCTGGCACTGCCTGCGTGTTCCCTTTCCGTAGGGCTTTTGGGAGGCTGGAGGAGGGAGGTAGCGAGGTGTATTGGAAAAAACAAATCTGCTTCCTTGATGTCCGCTCCCAAAATCCACTCAGTGTTCTGGTGCTTTAGAGTGGGGCGTCGGTAATCCTGCTTTATTTGGTGCCCTTCAGAAAGTTTAAATCCACAGTGTGTTAACCAGCCATATGATCCCCTTTCCTGTCCTTAATTTGGGGTATGCCAGTATTTTTAGGGTGTTGATCTTGAGACTACCATGAGCTTTGTTTCTCAGTTATGCTGAGACCTACAGCTCCATCAGAAGCACTTGCTTTATTGCTGAAAATCATGCTGAAGCTGTCTTTTGCTGAGTACCCAAGTGAACAACGCAAATGATAGTCCAGCAAAAACTTGGTCTTCCTGAAGGCAGTGTGGAGCTTAACATCCCTGAAAACAAGCCTCCTATGCAAATACAAATAAAGGTAAACAAGACCACTGTGTCTCAAAAGGTGTCTCTGTACCTCCCAAGTTGTTCAAACTAAGCCTCCCCATGAGGCAAACAGATTTCTTATGCACAGGCTTATTAACTCAGTGACAGTTTTGGAGACTGGAATGATATGAAGAAGGAAGGTAGTGGTCCTGAATAAAAGCATTACTTCTTTGGTGACAAGTGATAAGAACTGGGCATGCGTGCCCAGTAGTGGGTAAGTAAGTAAATGAAATGGACTGCCATGCACCAGATGGTTCATATGCCAGCAGCAGCCCCTATTTCAGTGTGCTCACTAATGTCATCCTCCTTTATTTACTTGAAGTCCTTCTCAGTCTGTTTGCTAGATCTTTTCAGGTCTGTAATAATTCCTGTCATATCTGCAGTGCCCTCCATCTGAGAATCTCTAAAAGCTTTGTAAATATTAATGAAGGAAAGCTCTGCTAAAGCTTTGGGAAGCAGTGCTTTTCCTTTCTCCTGAGATGGGATTTTTTCTTTAACTCCTTCTTCCCATTTCATTCCCTCAGGATGCATCCTGCTGTGGTGTCTCAGTACAGGCTTTCTTGTCTGTATGTTCTGCATTCCTCTCATTTTGTTTTTTTCCCCCTCAACTTTCTTGCCTTTGCATAATTCTGCTGTCCTGACACTTACCCAGGAATATGACTGTTCCAGCTTAAGTAGCCATGTGGCTTTGACTATTTTGTGTGCACATAGCGTGTGCACATTTCAGGCCTTTTATTATCCATCTTTTTCCATTGGAACTGTGTTTCTTTCTGTGACTCTGCTTAAAAACATGCTTTTATCTTAATTCATCTTCTACCATATTGGAGCCCTGGAATGAGTTGTGTTGTGTTCCTGAACTGTGACTTTTGGTAGGGGACATGTGGCATTATGGCTTGTGTTTGGAAAGAGGTTACCTGTTCTTCATGTCTCTGATGTACCACAGTGTACAGATCCTCCTTCAGTCAAAACTAAAGTTGCCATCAAATCTGAGTAGATAGTTTTGTAGAAAAATGGAATTTTGTTGAACTTAAAAATGTTTTGAACTCAGGAAGCACAGCCAGTTGGGTTTTTTTATTTTTCTGTTTCTTTGATTTGTTTATTTTAGTTGGAAAAAAGTTTTCCTGGTTTGCAGCTCGCTGTACATCAGCTCTGGACTCTTGCAAATAAGGAAAGCCCTGAAAACCTGGTTTAAGCTGAGGTTGTCTGGCCTTCCAGTCTCTGTAGTAGTCAGCTTGGAGCTTGGCTAGGGTGAGCTTCCAGGGTTTTCAGAATTTTTTATAGAGTATAGCAAGGCTTTTGAATGGTTGGGCCAATTGGCTTCTTGTGCAAACTTGCAAGTGGCTGACTTTGTGATGCAACTGGCAGGGAGTGGGAAGGTCCCTGGGGCACAAGGGAGCCATGTATTCTGGAGCATGGGAGTTCCTGGCTGGAGCCAACATCCGCTGCCCCACCAGCTGCACCACGGCTATTGTTCTATGGAAACTGCCTGTTGTCAGCTTCAGCCACAAACCCAGAGACTTTCTTTTGTTTCTCCTTTCAGAAATGTTCTGTGTGGCTAAGGTGAAAATATTTTGTAGCTTATACTTTGTGGAGAATCTTTGAAAAATTTGCTAATTTTGTCTAACAAATTGTTGAAATCTTCCTCAAATTTTATTATTTTAATTGTGTCTTAGCATGGAGTACTGGGGTCTAGTTATGGCAACAAATGTCCTTTGGTTTACTTAAGGAAAATATCCAAAATTTTTTACTGGGATAGCTGACAGCTATGGACTTGCAAATATGAAGGAGGAATTTGGAAGATACCACAGTTCCTTGCCAGTTATATATAATATGTACTTGATTGTCCCAAAAGAGATTGTGTGGACTAGGAGGTCGTTTGGGCTGCATAGTGCGAGCGCTTCCAGATTGATGAAAGGATTGGTGTGTGTATGGGAAAAGCGAGTTTGCACTCCTTAATATGAGCCCATCTAGATGGGAGCACTGCCAAGGTAAGTCTATTTTTAGAGCTAACAGTTTTGACAATGTTCCTTTAAGTGGTTTTTTTCCCTCTAGTAAGAATGAAAGAACTAGGTCAGAGCCAGTAGAAAAAGGCTTTTGATCTTTGCAACAGTGTTCTCAATTTTTTTTTTCATTTTGCTCTTGTGCAGCAGAGGTAAAGAGAGAAATGGTGATTTCTTTCCCCCCACCCCGCCCCTTCATGTTTACTGCAGGAAAGTGAGAGACTGACAGCATCCATCAGATGATGTATGCATGCAGGTGATCACATACCGTTCTGCTGGATCCCTGCAGCTCTGACCTGTGGTGTCTTTGAGATTCCTGAGCAAAAAAAGGTGCTAATTATATAATGAAGCTCTTTCATATTAAGTGTTTAATGAAGTTTGGTCTAACACCTTTCTTGTTGTGTATAGGCTTTGGAAAGTGCACACATACATTTGTTGCAGGTCTCCTCCAGGAAGTTTATGTAAACTTTCACTCTCCTGTGACTCCTCTGTAGTGGGCTTGTGCTATTCAAACCCTGGATCTTCCTACAGGATAATATTTTTTACTAAGAAGTGGAGCTGTGCTGACATAAAATGACAATGGCTGGCCTTATCCCTGGGTGATCCTCAAAGTGATTAAGACTCAGAGGAGGTGAGGGCATTCTGGGGGTGGTATCAAGGTTAATTGCTGCAGGACTGAAGTTACTTGCAGTTTGTTAAGAACTTCTGTCAAACTGATCCCTTGCATTTCAGCAATGTGATGTACCTGGGTGGAATGCTTTCAGTGCCTAGCAACTCCATGGATATTGAATGGTGCCATGTGTTTCCTCAGAGATGTGAAATACAGTGAGCTCATAGATGTGCTATGCCAACTCTGCCAAGAATGTTAAAGCAAGTTCAGGATCCCCGAAGGACATCTTTGAAGAAGCTTAGTGTAGGTACCTATCATGCTGTTCCAGGGTGTGCCCAAAAGTGCAATTCCTTTGACAGGTATTCATTTATTCAACTTTGTCTTAGTCCTACACCCACTTCAAGCTCAGACTAGATGTCTCCATATCTAAGTTTCGAGGGAACATGATCTAATAGGTGGTGTTTCAGCACACTTGCTTGCCTATGGAGCAAAGAAGTATCAAAGCCTCTGACTCAAAAATAGCACATACTTTCATCAGTGGTTTTGTTTTTGTTAGTATTTTTTAACCACTTCTTAGCTAGAGGGACTCCAGCATATGGCCTGGAAAAAACTGCCAGCTGGAAGCAGGACTGAGTGATGTATCATTTCAACTGTCTATCTGAAACAGTCACATGGGGTCATAGCAGAGGAGATGGATAAGAGCAGTGCTGGAGATGCACACAGGACAATGAGGCATAAGATTTGAACGCCAGCCTCTGGTCTTGTGTTCTGTATGTTATTTCATGGCCATTTATTGCAAAAATGCATCAGCAATTACGGGATGCCAGACAGGAACATAGATCTTCTATGCACATTCAGGGGGCAACCTTCCTGTTGAGCTGTGACATCTACACTGTTATTTCTTGCTTAGCAATAGCATAACCTCCCTCCAATCCCCGTAGTGTGCATAGAGCCTGGTGGCAGTGTGTGCTTCTCTGCTTTGAACCACTACTTAGAGCTTTCCAATCTGTTGCTACGCTCGTGATCCCTCTCCAGTGGAGTAATGTAGCTAAGTCCAGGAGTCTGTTTTGGTTTGCCAAGTTCTCATTTTGAATCATGCTTCTCAGGCATCACGTAAGGAGACTGTGAGCTGAAGTTCAGAAAGTGCATTCCATGGTGGGAATTGGAGATCCCAAAATGAAGCTGTGGCAACAGAATGTCGCTGCAAAGGAGTCTCTTTGGGTGTATTTAGAGTGAAGAGGGGATGATTGCAGTTATGTGATCATTCTTCCCTCTCTACTTTTAGAAATTAACTTGTATTAGGCAGGAATCAAGGTGCAGTATAGACTTGATGTGACACTGTTTCCATTGTATGAAATTTAGTTGTAGAGTAAGAATGTTCCTGGAAACTCAGAACTACTTTCAGGTCAACTCATGTAGGTACAGTTCCTTTAGTGTTTGATCTTACTCTTTAAAATACTTGGAAGACTTAGAAGCTCAAGGAGGACATTGATTAATATAAATTGACTATTTCACTACACTCAAATTCCATCCTAAGCATAAAACTTGTCAGGTGGTGGTAATGCATAGGCAAAGGGAAAGAATGATGCACTGAAAGTTCATGTACTTTTCTACCAAGAAGGGAATGTGAGTGAGCAAATGACAAGAATTAGGCATTAGATGCATTTCCTCAAGTACTATTGGAAAGTTCTGACAAAACCTGTAGCAACATTCTGAGATCTCTTGTTTACTGCTTAAATGGAAATTATAAAATGGAACTATTCCTGAGATGTTTTGAGGGGTTTTTTGGTCTATGATGTCCAACCATGGCAGGCAACATCCAAGGAGGTTGTGTAGCTTTGTTCCTGTGTTTACAGCTCAGCATATGAGGCCATGGCAAGCTGCTTGGAGTCAGTCTCTAGTCCTTCCCAGTATTGCTTTGTCACCAGGGTTATGGCAGGACAGCAGCAGTGACAAGCTCCGAATAAAGCACTGTAGCTGGGCCGTGTCAGGGTTGCAGGCTGGTGCTGGTTGTTAAGTTGATAACCCGGGGGAGGTTTCTGTCCAAAACATTCTCTGTGCAGGCTTGCAAGTGAGTGCAGACCTAGGTATTTGTGGAGCACTCTTAAGTTTTTGTTTTGCTCATTAATCTCTGAAAGTGGTACAGCTAGTTTGCAGAGGTAGTAGAGCTGTTAGGCGCCTACTTTTCATTGTTGAGTTTCTGAATCTGTTAGGAATACTGTGCCTGGTTCGGGAGCCAACTTTATCTGCTGTGCTTGCTGAGACAGTTTTACCCACTTGTACCCGGTTTTATTTCTTCAGTGTCTCTCTTTTTGTCCAGACTGTGTGATCTCTGATGCAAGGACTCCCCTTTCTGTGAACAAGAGATACTCAGAGTTTGCAACTGAGCAGTTCTATTGTGGGTTATTTCTCATGAAAGCTGTTGCCTTCGAATGGATACAGGTATTTACCCTTGCAGGTTAACAACTGGACGACTCAGCCCTCAATTATCTGCTCAAAACATGTAGAGAATGTGGAGGGAGTAGTTCTAAAAGGTGCCAGAGGCAAAGGTAGAGAAAAGGGCTAGAAAATGGAATAATTTTGAATCTGAAGCTGGCTGGTGGTGCTGGTCAAAATAGCAAATAAGATTTCAGGAACTATGAGGAGAGCTCAGAACAAGGCAAGGTAGATCTCTGTTTCTGTATCATTGCATATTGCTCTTCTGTTTTGAATGCTCTCTGCAGATTTTTGCTTTTCACACCCCAAAAGAGAGGACTTTAAAGAATACAGAAAAGGGTCAGAGGCAGGGTGTGTTTTCTGAAGGCAGGTTACAAGGTTTATCATTCTGTAACTTGAGAAAGAGATGGGCAGGTTACAAAGATCCTGATTCTTTATCTTGGAGAAGAGATGATCATGAGAACTTCCTTAGGCCTTGATGAATGGTTTGGAGAAGGTGGAAAAAGGAACTGGGTCACAAGTAGAACAATTAAGCTGTAGGGGTTTGTGCTTTAAATAAAGAAAGGAAATAGTTTTTCATGTAACAGAGTTCCCCATGTGCACTTTGAACCTTGCCTCATTACTATCCTGCTGAGGCGGGATCAGTTTGCCTATGCCCTGCTCTCGCACCATTTTCTTAAGAAGTGACATAAAGGCCTAGACTTCTAGTCTGACCCGGCCTGATGATTTTCATGACAAAGTCTAGCTCATCTGGTGTGTGTCCAGGACAATTTCACTCACCACAAGAGCTTGATTTGCATCAAGTAACTGAGAGAAAAGTTTGTTCAGAACAACCCAGAAACAGAGAGGAGATGGGGAATTAGTCACTGAGCTATAAAACTATTAACAGACAGGGTCGTGATGCAAGAGATATGCAGCTCTCTTTTTCCCAGTGTATGAGAACTGATACTGCTCTATAAGAGGAACTGTCTGCTGTGTCAGGTCAATGGGACTGGTGGGAAGGAGGGCCCCCACATTGGGCTGCAGCTGTACAAATGCCATCCTGGAAAATACTGATTCACCACAGCAGGTAGGGTTGGAAACACCTGTACTGACCTGCATGAATGAGGTGAAATATGGTCTGAGAAAGACCTTCAGAAAAGCCTGAAGCAGATTAGTTCTACAGATCTACCCTTAGTGGCTTCTGCCTTGGGTGGGTTGTGTATTCCCTCACCTCTTTCTCTCTCCAGAAATGCCCTGTGGCAAAAGAACTACAAAAGAGAGAAAGGGACTTGAACAGAGAACATACAGCTACTGAAAATAGCATGACCTAAACTTGGCATGAGAGGGACATTCATTACTTGAAACAACAAGAATTCACCCTGGATGAAGCAAGCAGGTGTGCAGGGGACTGAACTGGAGCTGAAGTTAATTCCACATTCTATTACAAGATCTAATATGCTTGCAAGGAGTGCGTCACTAACCACAAAAAGGGTGCATGGAAGACATTTGGTATGGATTTTAGTCTGTCTTTAGTGCAGCCCTATCCATCTTTTATATAATGTGGAACTTTTCTAGCTCGTTCTCTAGATGAACGTTCAGGTCATTACTTCCCTCCATTCCCCCACTCATTTAGTCTCCTCTGCCCTGTCTTTGCGGCCTTTTTTTTTAAAAGGAAGTTTTATTTTCTTCCCTCAGAGAGGGTTCGAGTTTAGTTGATTTGCTGCTCTGCAAATAACCTAGTAAAAGCAAGAAAGAGACTTTTAATAATGCTGTTTCATAAAGAGAATTTTAATGTGTCAATAGAATCTTTCTCTTGGATTGTGCTCTGCATACTCTTGGCTAAGGGTTTGTTGCTGCACAAATCATCTGGGGTACTAGAGCGAGTAGGATACAGTGGTATGAGTAAGCAGTAGGAGGTGAAGAATTTTACTGGGGGAAGGAAAGAAGGCGTTTCCAGACTCTTCAGTTATATGTGCAAGGGAAGGGGGTAGCCTTGAACAATGATAAAGGAGGTAACTTTTAAACAGTTGAGAGAAATCCAGGACTGAAGTCAACTGCCAGCTTGCAAACTAGTTATGCTAGTGAGAATGAATAAAGATATTTTCCTTTGCATTTTGATGACTGTGCATCATTCATGTGACAAGAAATAAAGCCTGGATCTGTGGCTGAATTGCAGCCATTTCTGTGCCACATGTTCAGCAGATACCAACTTTTGTAAGCAGGGCAAAGGCAGAGATTGCTGACACAGGTATGGGATGCTGCACCTCTAGTGCACTTAATTAAGTCTCAATAAAGACTTAACCTGTGTGTGTCTGAGCTGTTCCTTATGTGCTGAACAGGCTCACTAGTGTTTATAAAACTTTTTGATATAATGCTGTCTGGTTATAGAATTGAATAGCAGTGCCGTTAGGACTTGAGAAGAGGCATTCTTAGAAATATAATTTGTGGTGAAGCATGACTAGCTAATTTCCTAAGTAGTCACTGCAAGACAAGTTTCTTCCAGGAATAGTGGAACCAATGAAGACTTGTGGCGTACCCGGGTGTGTTAATTCTCATTTCTGTCTCTCTATATTCTCTGTGAAATCTGAAGGGCAACAGTCATACCTAGTCTGGAGTTTGCCTAAGTTGGTGGCTGGTAGCTGTCATGTATGATGAATACTTTTCCTCGTGAGAGAGAATTATTTTAGGTCTCTTTGTCTCTATCTACCAGTTCATTTTCTTTGTTTTTCATTCTTATCTCTTGTAGCACTCGCCTTGCAAGTCTGTGCATTTCACAATCTTGAAATCCAGAGTTCTTCACTTTTCAAGAGAATCTCTGTAAATGGTCACACAAGCCTTCTTATTAACAGAGGATGCAGTTAGTTTGCAAAACAAATTATCAACTATTTTTTGCTTTAATCCATTGTTAGAACTATATTCTAGTGTACATGTGGTGCTTTTTACTGACCTTTACTGCTTTGTTCACTAAAATCCATTTTGCTCTACTCTAATTGCATAGCTCTCTTGGTCCCCTTTTGTGCCAGTATTCTCCTCTTCATCTATACCTGTAGAGAATTTTTCGTAGTCTGGCCTTATTCATTCACTGAATTGGTTCATTTTTCAATGAGCCTCTATTGCTAGTATGAATTCAAGAGCTGCTTGTACTGACGGTGCCTGTGTTAAAATGGAATGAGAGAATGCTTCAGAAATAATTTGACTGTCCAATCACTGTGCCTGCTTTTTATAATGAAATTCTGTTACTCTTACAAAGGCTGAACTTGCACTGCTGAGGCTCCAAGGTCTATCTAGCTTAGTGATGACATGCAGTCTGTCTCCTGAAGAGCAGGTGTAACAGAAACTGTCTTTTATGTTTACAACATTTGCTAACGTCTGAGATAAGAGGTGACAAGTGGATATTGCTATATATAGAATAAGTAGTTTCCAGTAGGAAGATTGTAAACAATTCACAAGGAAATTTTTTAGCTGAACAAACTTAAGTACATACATATCTTGGTGGAATGAGGGTCTGAGAAGGCAAACTTAACCCATACCAAAAGAGGATTTCTTATTCTGGGCTTAGTGTTTCTGCTTTCTAGAGAACTAAGGAGGCTTCTCTCTCTACACTCAAGATTTGCATGGCCTTCAACCAAATTATGTGTTTACTTTGATTCTAGATATGAAACTGATAAGTTACTGATTCTGGTTTCTTGGTATATTTCTGATGCTGTACAAGACTTTATATCATAGCTGAAGTGTGTTTGGGAGATGTATGTGAAGTGTAGTAGATTGTCTCAGAAAACACACTTTTTCTGTGTTTTTATTTGGCTTTAGCTTTGGGGGCTTCTTCATTGCTTGTGAAGAGAGTGAGTGGCTTGTAGTAGTAATTGCTTGATACCATGGGGTGACTACCCAGTTGTCTAGCTAGAGATGTTCAGGGGTAGTCGCATCAGGAATGTGCTTACTTTAAGATTTTTTACTGATGATAATTCTAAAGGGGTGAAAAAGGGAAAAGCCCCAAAACTCATAGTTAGAAACTAAAATGAACACTCCTCTTCTGAACACTTTACCCCCTTCTGCCTCTATCCTCTTCCTACGCCTGTCTCCCCTTTGGTCTGCCCTTTCTGCTCATCTTGACCTGGTTCAGTGTCCACTTCCTTGCTGCTGAGCTGTATGTTCTCTTGCCCTTCAAGACACCTCCCAGCTGTTGGGAGTCTTGATTGTAAAATCCATATCTTGTAAGAAAGAAGCTTCTTTTTTGTTACCTTGATAAATCCAGTAGATGATTAGTAGTTGAAATAATGAGAGGCTAGAAAGACAAACAACTCTCTGGACGGACCTGCAGGTACAGCAGTGTGTGTCTGTGCTAAGCCCTGCTGCCTGTGTCTGTCTGAGCTTTGTGCTCAAAGCTACGAGCACAGCTCATCAGTAGCAGCAGTTTATAATGCACTCCACAGTTCAGCACTGGCCTGCCTTTTGGCACATCCTGTTTGCAATTGCTTAATGCTGATTTTTGATGCTGACCAGCAGAAGCAGATAGCTAGACACCAATATTACTTCAGTTAAGTACTTTGGAATTTCAGCCTTAAAGCACGTTTCTGATAAATTCGTGTTATCTGTACTGAAGTAGAAAATGTCCTGACTGATTTGCTGGGCTTCTTTACTCCGTGTGAATGCTGCTGATTTGGTGGCCATTAGATAGGCAGGCTTGAGAAACAGAGTGGGCAAAATCTTGAAGGTACTTGCTCAGCAGATTGCCAGCAGTATTTACTAGGTGACAACAAAAACAGCAGATTGTATTCATGTGAAACTTTGCAGTTTCAGCTGGTCCAAAGTGATAGGGTGGGGGAACTCTGCCTATTTACATTAGGTGGAGATAGGACTGTATAGAGAAGTAATTCAAAATTGGAAGCTGATTTGTGAGGCAGATGGACCATCCACAGGAGTTGTGGAAACTGATTACTGGGGAAAAAAATTTCTGCCAGACAAATAGTTGTAAATTTTATAGTACAGATTAAAGCCATCTTTATTAGGTGGTTTTAATCTTGCTTTTTAGTATTGTAGCAGTGGTACTAAATGCTCAGGTCAGATACAATTATTGAAATAATTTCATGTTTTCTAGGGATATTCAGAGTTACAAATGAAGTACCAGCTTTGGGAAATATATAAAGGGCTAGGCAGTGCAGATCCATCTTGCTCATTTGGTCAGTGTGAGGAGCTATCTCAATCTGAATAAGACCTCAGTGTTCTCAATGTAAATGTCTCCTCTGATCAACCCAGTTGTGAATTAGCAAGCAAAAAGCCTCAGGGAAGCTGTTTTACTACTTGGTATAGAAATGCAGCATCTGGAAGTGTATAGAAATCTGACTGAAGGTTCTGACTGCAAAATTTGATGTGGTTGGAGATTTGCTTTGCTTTTGACAATGAAATGGGCAGAGATGGAAGGAACAGGTCCAGTGAGAGCTGCTGTCCAAAGGTCTTTTTTTCCCTGGAAATACCTTGTAAATCTTGATGATCTTCATGACCTTCATGACTGCTGAGATGACTGCAAAGTTGTTTGGACCCTGTCTATAAGGTTCCTACTATGTCCAACCTGAGTTTGTTAACGTTCAAACTATATGGATGAACTTTTGTCTGTCCTTTTCAACAATGTGGTATTTTATGGTGGGAATAGGTGTACTGTATGGGCTTACCTCTTAGCATTGTGCAGCAAAGTCTGTAAAATGAATACATAAAATGGAGGTTGCCAGTATTTGATACATGAAAGTTTTCTAAGGATTGTTAAGAGGTTGGATGGGTATCTCCTGTGCCTGCTTTTTGTCTCCGAATAGCAAAAGCGAGCATATGACTATGATGCACAGAGAACAGGGCACATGAGTAAGATGATGCTATTTTTACTCAATCACTTTTTAGAATAGAACAATTGTTATTTCATGTAACTCAAGTACTTGCCAAATATGCTTTAATGTAGCTTTAATTGATCTGCTTAAAATTTTAAGCAGCCAGCAGTATTCCCACTGAAACAAGTAGTTATGAAACGTTTGACACGGTAGGCAGTGGAATGCACAGAGGTAGCGATTGATCATAGATTTATCTGCTAAGCCTTGAGCCTGCAGATGGAGAGACGAAGACTTTCCATCTGCCCGTGCAAAACTTTGAATATATCAAGGCTGTGTTTTGAAGGGTGCCTTCAGGCTTTTTTCCAGACAGGATTCACGGAGTACCCTCTAGGAAAAGACAAGGCTTGCCCCCAGATGCCAGTAACTTACTAAGGCTCTTGGTGACTTCTGTGTACCCTCAAGCATGCTCAGACAAGCTGTCTCTTGGCTGCTTGCCACCTGGGAGGCAGGCACGTATGGGAGGGAAGTGGCGAGAGGAGCAGAGCATTCACGTTGTCCTGCCTGCTCCTTTCGAACTGCTTGCACGTGTTGGAAGGGATCTGTGTGGGCATGGAGCTCAGCTCACATGTATCGGGCAGCTTCTGCAGGGCAACAAATTCTCTTGCTCTTTATACATGGAAAGGACTTGGGTTTGTGTCCCACCATGTGGCACAAAATACACTGTGTATTGCATTAATTTTGTTCCTTCCCTGTTTTTTAGGACAGACATGGGGTCGTCTTTCCAATTTGAGTGCTCCACTAAGTTTTCTCACAGAGCCGTTGACTCTCATAACTTGGCAGATCTCAGCAGTCTTTTTTTTAAGTTCTGGAAAAGTGGATATTTTCCAGTAGATTCAGCTCTACCACTGGGTTAGGAGTACAAGAGCACTTAAGTACCCTTGTTTTAAATAATAGTTTGTTTCATAAATGTAATCTGTGAATATGTGTTATTGTGTCTGCCAGCACCATTCATCATGTGCTTGTTGCTGTGCAGTCAGAGCTCTACAAAGCATCCACCCTCCCTTCCCAAATGGCAACAATTTCCCACCACAGAAAACTTTCAATCCAAGTTAAATGAGAATTGTTGGGGGAGCATGAAGAAGAGATGCAGCATTAATCAACTGTGAGGTGGGGTTTTCAGCAGAGGAAGAAGTGATCCAAAACTGGATGCGGAGTTGTATTACTGAGACATATGGACATGTGAATATTGAGATTGTACGGAAGACGTTTGGTTTCAAAATCTAATGATACTGGTGATACCTAATGCTATTAAGCTGATACTTTCGGCTGATTTGGAGGGTGTTTGTTGTCTTGATGGACTTTTAAAGTCTGGAACTAATGAGGTGGATGAACACCTGCTGAGGCAGGAGGAATGTTGTCAAGGCAGTGGTGCGAGAAAATGCAGAGGGTGGGCTGAGCTAGCATTAGCCAATACCATGGTAATGAGAAGTAAGGGTCTGGACAATATGGTAGCAAGAAACTACTTTGTCTGTAGGTAGAATCTTTTCCAGGTGACTGTCATTAAGTTCTGAAAGAGTTCAAGAAGTGTCAGCTAGGAGGGTCAGAGCACTCAAAGTTAGTGATTTGTGATTATTTTCTGAGAGCTGTTTAAACTCAGTTCTACAGGATGTTAGCCCCCCAGACCCCATTAGGTTTGATAGTTCTGAGCTTACAGTTGACCATATCTGGATGAAATTATATAAGGTGCTGATTGAAGAAGTAAGTTATTATTGACCAAACATTGACATCTTTCCCTACTTTTAACAAATCTTGAAAGAGAGCAATTTTGGTTTGTATTGACATTTAAAAGTCAAGAACTCCACCTCCGTCTGCCACAGAGGGGGATCTGTGTATTTCTGTGTGGTAACAGGAAATATCAGACCCATGCAAGCAGATACTCCTTGCTTCCTATCCTCTGTGTGTCTGAGGGTTGGAGACAGCTCTAGAAGAATTCAGTAGAGCTGGCTACCTGAAGATGCATCATGACAAAGAGATTAGCTTTGCCAAGTGACTTAAATACTTAATCTCTTTAGGAAATAAATACCCCTAGGAAATAAAAAAAAGTTGTCTTGCCTAAGTACTCATAACTCTGCAAAGGTCTCCTGAGGCAGCCTTTGTTTTTTTTTAACCAGTCACCTGTTTTCAATTAAAAGGTAATGGCCATGTATCTAATTGCTATCAGCCTCTTCCATTTTTTCTCTTTTATATCCTGAAGGAGCCCAGTAAAAAGCATTGCTGAAACAGCACTAACATTCATTACTCTTGGAAGAATGATGAACTAAGTCAAGTAGCATCTTGCCAAGTGATTTATTTAATTTTTAAGCTGTTCAGGTGATGCTTATAGAATTATAGAGTCATTTAAGATGGAAAAGGCCTTAGAGATCGATTCCAACCCTTAACCCTGCACTGGCAAGTCCCCCACTAAACCATGTTCCCAGGTGCCACATCTATACGTCTTTTAGATATTTAGAGGGATGGTGACTCCACCACTTCTCTGAGTAGCCTGTTCCAATGCTTGACAACACTTTCCATGAAGAAATGTTTCCTAAGGTCCAATCTAAACCTCCTCTGACACAGTCTGAGGCCATTTTCTCTTGTCCTATTGCTTATTACTTGGGAGAAGAGAGTGACTCCCACCTGGCTACAATCTGCTTTCAGGTAGTTGTAGAGAGCGACTAGGTCCCCATGAGCCTCCTTTTCTCTAACCTAAACACCCTCAGCATCCTCAGCTGCTCCTTTGCTGCTTTGTTGGTCCTCTTTGGACACATTCCAGCCCCTCAATGTCTTTATTGCAGTGAGGGGCCCAGAAATGAACCCAGGATTTGAGGTGTGGCCTTGCCATTGCCAAGCACAGAGGGATGATCACTGCCCTGATCCTGCTGACCACACTGTTTCTAATACAAGCCAGAATGCCCTTGACTTTCTTAGCTGTCTGAGCATCTGAGCTGGCTCCTGCTCAGTTGCTGTTGACCAGCACCCACACGTCCTTTTGCAATGGGCAGCTTTCCAGCCACTGTTCCCCCAGCCTGTAGCACTGCAGGGCGTTGTTGCGACCCAAGTGCAGGACTCGGCACTTCACCTTATTGAATGTCACACCACTGGCCTCAGCCCATTGATCCAGCCTGTCCAGATCCTTCTGTAGAGCCTTGCTAGCCTCCATCAGATCAACACTCCTGCCCAACTTGGTGTTGGCTGCAAACTTTCTGAGCTTTTATCCCCTTGTCCAGATCACTGATAGATATTAAACAGAAGTGATCCCAATCGTGAGCCCAAGGATACTCCAGTAGTGACCGGCCACCAACTGGCTGTAACTCCATTCACCACCACTGTCTGGTCCTGGCCATCCAGCCAGCTTTTTACCTAGTGAACAGTACACCCATCCAAGCCATGAGAAGCCAGTTTCTCCAGGAGAGTGCTGTGGGAGGCAGTATCAAAGGTGCTACTAAAGTCCAGGTAGGCAACATCCACAGCCTTTCCCTCATCCACTAAGCCGGTCAGCTGGTCATATGTAGAAGAAAAGGTTAGTCATCGTGCTACCATGTTATCAGAAATGTCTGTCATTTGCTTCCTGTAATGCATGGTAAATGAGTGCTGTAACCCAGGATTTCCTTTTTCATTCCTTACCACCCTCCTCATGAATCCCTATTGTTTAGGGGCACTTAGAAGGGAGGAGTTGCAATTCACAGGAAGCTTGCTGCTGGCAGTGTTCTTCCAGGCAGGCTTGAGTTCCACTGTGCTTTGTCATTTCTCTCTGGTAAGCACTGGAAAGGGGCTGACAGCCAAAACCTGCCTGTTTCTGGGTGTTGCTGGGCTCTGTTAGCATTTCAAACGTGTGCAGAAGTCTTCCTATTCAGCTAGGCAAGATCCTTGCAGAAGACAGTTGGAGGGACTTTTGTGGACCCCATTCCATCCCATGTGTCTTTTACTGCTAATTTCTAGCCCTTGCTGGAGCAGGGTATACGGGAAGTACTTTTACAGGTTGGTTAGGATATCTCCCTTTTTTTGTACAGGAGGGAATTAGTTTGACTACTAACAGAACAGTTTCCATCTTCACTGGGCTATGAAAAAAGTCCGACTTGGTGGATCAGATCCATCTTTTCTGTAGTCTGCAGGATAAGCAAAGTAGTTGTTAGTGTTTCTTTCAGGTAGGTAAATATGTTCTAGAGGAGTTAGATAATAGTAGGTGAATATGATGTAGGAAAGAGAGAATTTTTTTGGTGTCTTACGACACACTGATATAAAGCACAGAATCATATCTGATTTTAAAGTTCCTTTAGGAGGTGGTTCTGTCCTGGCTTGCAGATGTAGGTATTGTAGTACTTTCAGGTATCACTTATCTTTCATAAATATTTGGATGTTTTTAAAAATCTTGACGATTTTGACCTCTGCTTTAATTCTGTACCAAGGAATTGTTGTAACTTTGGCTCAAAGTTTTCAATTAAGACTGTGAGTTTTAAGGTGAATGAAGGTGCTGTAGTTAAAGAACCCTTTGCCTTCTCTGGGAGCTTGAACCAGTTTCTCCTGAGAAGCTTTCAAGGGATGATCTGTAGGCGGTAGAAACTGGCAGTTCTGATTCCTTCCCCTCCTCTTCACCCTTTGCTTCTAAGCCAAGCAAGAGTAAAAGGGCAGCTTTTATTTTGGCTTTACATTGTGGTTTAGGTCTCTATTCAGGTCTGTCAAACATTGCATCACAGTATCTGAACAAAGTTCTTTTGCACTCAGGGGAAGTTGGGACCATTGATTACAAACAGCAATAAAAGTAGCAGTTACACAGGAATATAAATGCAAAAGTGGGATAGTGTCATGAAGGGGAAGTTGCCTCAGGATTCACACATTTTAAAATCACCATGCATGCCAAAAAGGTTGTTAAGGCTAATGTCTATGTGAGTGCTGAAACTGAAAATTTGTGCAGAAAACAAATTACTGCTGTAGTTCTAAATGTGCATTTCTATGGTATGGCTTGCATTTGTTTCATTTTTTCCTCTGGATGCTTTCCTTATTCTACTGTCATTAGTGCACACCTCATTATATACTCTGAGAGAGTACATCTCTCTTGCTTGTTAGGATGGTGTAGGTGGTAACTTGCAGCGGTACAAAGGGCTGAAGGAGAGATAATCAGCTGAAGAAGTCATTACTCTGTGCAGAAACTGACTTGCTGAATTGCTGTATACTGCTTACTTATTCCATTCTTTAGGACCTAAAGTGTTGTAGGAATTGAAAATATAATAGAAAAACTTCAACTTGCTTACTTAGAAAGTGAAAAAAAGTATGGTCAAATAATGAATGCCTAGTAAAAGCTGTTAAGCTGAGGGTCTTGGATGCTGCAGCGAATCTGGTGGAGCACAATTCAACACAGTAGTCTGCAATAAATAGTCTTACACAGTGCTGCATTCCTCTAATTTTCTTTCTCGAATATCTCACCTTGAATCCACGTCAGGGTATAGATGGTTCATTTGCTATGGTCTGACATAGCTCTGGTTATCATGTGGTACTTCTCAGTAGTTGGTGCTAAATGTTTGAAATATTGGGTACTTCTTTCCTAAGCAGTGTTTCTCTTTCTCACATTTTGTTTGCCAGCTATCCATTGCAATCTGAATCCAAATGGTATTGATCACCCTGTCCCCACAGAAGGTATTAATCTGCAGCTTGAAGGTGAAGGAGTTGAATCGCCCTCGGTTAAGAACACTAGTGCTCCAAAAGGGCCTGAGTCAAAAGAGACACCCAAGAGACAAGTGGAGCCAGAAATCTCTAAGGTAGGTAGGACTGGATTCTTACTTAATTTGGTGAGTCTTAAAGAATTTAGGCTTCTTGAAATCGTGGCTAATGTGTAAAAAAACATTTGTAATTCTGGTAAAGACATAAAAATGTGCAAAAGTAACAGTCTGAGGAAGTGGGTGTTACAGAAGCGAGGTATTGCCATGGAGTTCTGGCGTGCACACATCTTGGGCATTGCACAATTGTATTTTTCTCCAAATGAAGATAATTAAAATAATAGAATCTCTCTTTCAGGCACTGTGGAGACTTTTTTTTCCAGATGACTTGGGTAGCAATTTGCATGGGAACAGATATATTTTTCCTGAGTGTGTTTTTTGTTTGCTTATTTACTCTTTCCTGGGTCAGGTAAAGGAAGAGAAATGTTCTATGGATATATGAATATGTGGATTTTTATATGGGTGACTGATTTTATAAACTCTTAACTCATTTTAGGTAAAACACTTGACCAGTTCTTCTGTGTCTGATATGATGGTGAACAAACATAGTTCAGAGGTGAATTTGTGAAAACATAGTGTCTGTTCTTATTCGTAAGCTGCTACTTCTTGTTTGAGTACAGCAGACATGACTACCAAGTGCAGGTGAATATGTGTGCTCCAGATATTTTGGGTATAGGACAAAAATTTGTCACATTAGATATGTTTTTAACTAGAATGAAAAGAGAATGTTATAAAAATAAATGTGAGATATTCTTTAAAAGCCTTATCAGTCTTTTTGATCTTCAAAGGCCTAAAAGAAGGGTTTGGGGACGATTTCTGCAGAGTGGAAAATCAAGTTTTTACTGCATCTGACACTTTGAGAGTTAATAGAGCAAATAAAATGAGGTGTTTTTGTTTTTTTTAAAGGTTCAAAAAAGGCAATAGGTATTATTTGAATGACTGAAGAAGTAGGAGTATTTCCTGCTGCCAACAGTACAATAAATCTAACTAGTAATACACATATGGTTATAATGTATTTCACTTTTGGAATAAAATAACATTAAATGTTTTGAGCAGTAGCCTTGACAGTAAAGGCTTGGTATGAATTCTCCATTCTGATTTTTATCTAAAATACCTAGTTTTAAATTAGTACAATTTAAACTTGTTTCATTCTGATTTAATTCATCAAACTAGATCCACTACAGGTTGGTAACAATTAAAATCACTGCTACTTGCAGTCTGTTGGATGGCCATTATGAAGCACATTGCTGATTTAACTTGAACTCTTGGAGAACTGGTTTGTGCTTGATGCTTTGAGTCATCTGTTTGGTAATAAGGCTACCAAATTTTGGATGGGCTTTGAGACAAAGCTCAGCTAATAATTCATTTACCAAGCTTTTCACAGAGAAAGACAAGCTAACCCTTCTCATGTTTCAACATCACCAGAGAAAATCTGCCCTGTGTTGAAAGCTGAGGACGTGTGTTAAACTGGGAGCAGATCTTACAAGCTTGGCAGTGAAGAAGCTAAAGGATGCAGTAGGAGTCCCAATTCAAAATGGGCTCTTGTGTAGTTGGCATGGAACACAGTCATATCAAACTTGTCTTTGCTTGCAAAAGACTTACCCTAATGAAAAATCAGGATGAAATATATCAGTGAATTAATGTATGGAGCCTGTTTCCCACTCTCTGAGCTGCAGTCATTGGACTGATGAGTAGAAAAAACAGGCTGTCCTTGCTGGAGACAGCTGGGGAAGAGGGGAAACATAGTGCTCTCAAGGTAGTGAAATCCACTGTTGGTTTCCTACATCTGATTGCGGTAGCTTTATTTAGAAAATTGGGCATGTTTCAGATTTAAAACCAATCAAACCAAACAAAATTTTGCTTGATGGAATCAGCTTGGCATAATAGTATCAAGCTAATGGAATGGACTGTTTTTTTGAATGCATTGCTGTCTTGTTAGTAACTTTGTCTTTCATGTGTTATATTAATTTCGTGATGTTTTTCATGTTGACTCATATGTTATAGCCTGAGGGGGCCTGTCTTTTCTGGCTTGCGTGGCCTAAATTTAAAAATTGTATTTTTTAATCCTCTAAAATATGAATATAGAGTTGGATTTTGACTTATGTGGCTTTAAGAGTTGAATTAAACTGTCATTATGAAACTTTATCCTTGCAATCATATCTGTACAGTGGAAAGATGAGCAGAAATAGAGGAAAGTATTGTAAATAAAACATTGTGGGCAGAGCCATTTGTTTTATATTTCCGTATTGCTCAGATGTTTCAAAAAAGATTTCTTTGCAATTCTGTGTATCCAAATAATATTAACACATACTTCATGTCCGCAGTAGTGAGACTTACATTGCACAAAGCAATGTAATATATTGAGTATAATTTAAGATTCCTTTTAGACCCTATTCTCTGCTTTCAGCTTTCTAATTTTTTTTCATTGAGGCCACTTCCAGCACTTTAAACACCTAGTTTTGCTGTCTAAAGAATCAAACAAAATCTTTATTATGAAATGTGTCCTTTTTTTTTTGTCCTCAGCTATAGAATTGCAGAACATTAGTAACTCATGGGTTACAGATAGATTTAAAGGTCCTTTTTATGCAGCTACTGTAATGTAAATATGTGAGTAAAAGTGTTTGTTTCTATATTTGGAATGCAGGCAACAGAAAGTGTAGCATGAGTGAAGGATTACTCATTTATAAGTTCTTGATGAGTATGGAATCTAATTTTTATAGACTGACTGATGTAGAATTTTAATGGAAAATGGAACAATGATCTTAGTCTCCCTCAGCTGGTTCCCTAAGGAACCACCGTTACAAATATAAGCAAGTTCAGAAAAGGTGAAGATTATTAGTATCTAAACTGATGTGCATAATCCAGTCAGACTCTGATAATGTATGGGATCTAATACAAACTAAGGAAAATGGTTAAAGTGTAAAAATACTTAAGTTTTTATTTATGTTTATCAATATACACATTTTCTTGGTCAGTAATTGTTTTTTCAGCATTTACATTATATAAATACAATTTAAGCAGTTAAGTGGTTACTTTTACAGAGTGGAAAAATTCATCGGAGAAGGCAAGGATGGTTTTTAATATAGATTTTTAACATATAAATTATTTCTTTAACACCACCGACATCTATCCTGTGTTATGTGTGTTTTCTGGAATTCTTATCTTTTTTTCATTGAAATTCTACTTCTGGCTCTTATGTCTGGTCTGCTTGGTTTTAATAGCATAGTTAGGGTTCTGTTAGTAACAAACAAAGTTTTGCTAAGCTTTCTGAGTCCTGTACTTCTCTGAATATGGCTTTAACATGAGGCAACTTTTCTAACAAGGTTCAGAAAATGGTCTCTTACAGAAGTATTAACTTTTATCAAGGCCTCCCACATGGTGCACTCACAAAGCCCTGTTTGCTGTGAGTGTGAGACCCAAAGTAGTCTGTCACTTGTTAGAAAATTATTTATTCAGGGAGTTTTCCTAAGTAAGGTGTGCATATCTGGTGACATACCTTGTCTCATTATGTGGTAGCAGAGTACCAAATAATAAAGACTTTCTAATGGCAACCAGTTAGACTTTTTAGATTGCATTTGCAATTGCAGGGGTTTTTATCTGACTCAAGACAAATTAACAGTCCTTGAAAATGGTCATGAAAATATGAAAAAACCCCAAACTGGTAAAAGAAGTGAGAAGCTTTTATCTCATCTTCTACTGCTGAGTGCTATATAGATACCTGTAGAGTATACTTTTTGTTGCAGTGTAGCTCATTAATTCTTTTGATTGTTTTTCCTTTCTTAAAACTCATACTTTTTTCAAAATGACATTAAACAACACTGAAGGGCTGTTGAACTCAGTAACAGGTGGATGAGAATTTATCTTGGCTTACTGGGCCCAGTTCAGGACTGACTGGAGTGGAAACAAGTCCTCTGGCTTCCCTGGGAAGGGAGCTCTGCTCTGATTGGAAAGTATTCGGGGGGTGTGTGTCAAGTGTGTGATGAAAAGTACAAGCACAAAAGAATGAGGCTTTTGAGTAATAAGGGTATTACAGAATTCTTAGAAATAGAAAAGTTTTGTCAGTTATTTAAAGGAAAAAATGTCCTGGTGCTATTCTCTAACAAGAAACTAGAAAAAGTAATTTTCTTGAAGAATTCTCTAGGTTTTTTATTCAGTGGCTTCTGCTTCATAATGTTTATCCATTTTGGTCAAGCTTATAAAATGGGTTGGATGAGAAAGGCGGTATTAGGCCAGGCTGGATGAGGCTTTGAGCAACCTGGTCTAGTGGAAGTGTTCCTGCCCATACCAGGGAGGTTGGCACTAGATGATCTCTAAGGTGCCTTCCAACTCAGACCATTCTATCCCCACCTCCTTTTTTTTTTCCATTTATTTTTTTTGCAGTTAGTTGAGAAAAAGCAACACCCACGGGACTGGGTCGAAGAGGTTTTACCATTATTTCTTGTCTTCCTGCGATCCTCTTTCTGTGAAACTCCTGGTGGCCACAAGATATAGGAACAAGAACCAGATTGGACTGACCGAAGTTAACAGACATTTTACCTTTTCAGCAAAACCCCAGCGGGGCTGTTCCACTCCTCTAGATTCTGCTGTAAAATTGTGTGGCAGTGTGGGAGGGTGTTTGAATTGCAGACCTTTGTGTGTTTCCCAGTGGAGGTGCTGACCCTGGATGGTGAAATTACTTTATTGACAGAAAGTTTGCTTTTCTTACTAGATTTTTGTGGAGAAACAGTTAACAGATTACCAATGTCCACATCAGCTCACCACAATGAAAGTCAATATGGTGTGAGTGTGGTTTTATTTTTTTTTTCCCAGTTTTTATTTCCTCTCCCCAGTCTTCAACTGCAACAGTGACAGAACACCCCTTATTGCATTGGACCTTCTTAAGTACTGGCAAAAATGGGTACAGAACCTGAGTGTACAGTATGCCTGAAGTGGATTTAAAAGTGTTTGGTAAATGTTACTGTCACATAGCTGAAATAATTACACTTCAGGGCAATGTGCCTTTCTAATGTCTCATTTTGTGATTATCAGTAATGCACAATAATTAGTGTGCTTGCTTCTATCTTCATTTTCAATGGACTTTTTCTTTCATGTGTTGCATAGTTAGAAGTATCCATGTTGTCTTGCTTTCAGGTGTCTAAATCGGGGGCTGAAATTTTGATGTGTATCTATCTCTTCCTCTCTCAGCCTGTCATTCATGATTGTGACCTCTGGCTG
This sequence comes from Xenops minutus, assembly GCA_035221455.1. Taxonomy (NCBI): domain Eukaryota; kingdom Metazoa; phylum Chordata; class Aves; order Passeriformes; family Furnariidae; genus Xenops; species Xenops minutus. The sequence goes on along the minus strand of JAWWEE010000074.1, from coordinate 137,448,045 downwards.
AAGCCTGAAGTTTCAGAACCACGCAGTGAATAAACCTCTTATCCTGAGCAGTGAAACAGGAGTGCTGGGTGACTCTGAACATTTCCAGCAGCTGAGACTGATGTTTTGTTTATTGCTCAGGGATTTCACTGGTGAGAATGAAGTGCTGGAGTAACCCTACCTATAGTGCAAAATATAGCTGCTTAGTTCAGAATTCACATTCTCATGAGCCAGAAAAACAAGAAACATCTCTCTCTGTTGGGGTCCCATAAACCAGCTTATCACATAAGGACAAATGTCTGATTCAGAATTCAAGTGTATTCTTGCTGTAGCATGTTTTTCACCATTGCTGTATCATCCATTATGTTATAAATAGTGTAGTATGAAGGCCCACATTTTTGCAGCAAGGTTTCTACATACAGCGTAAAAGATCTGGCTTCTTCTGTTCATCTTGTTCACCCTGACTGCGTGCCTGGGGATTCTGAAAAATATCTCCTGTGACAGCAGCCACGTGGAAGTGGGAGATCTTGCCTGACTTAATTTGTAGTGCTCTGTCCAAGATAGTGAGAGAAAAAGAAGGTCAGCTGCAAAGGATCGTTATTCATATGCTTCTCCTTTGCCCCCCATCACAAAATGGGATTATTTTCCTATTGCTTTTCTCCCCATAAGGAGTCAAAATAATTTCTTGAGAGGAATACTTAGCTTTTTAGATGGGTATAAGTAGAACAGGTGAAATTTACTCACAAAGACATTATTAGACACCCTTTATGAAATTCACCTGTACAAGCATGCTCTATCTACGACTTCAGTCTATCAGGTGGCAATAGGAAGAGGAATTGCTATGAGGCTTTTTACAGTTGGACTATGACTTTCAGAAAAAAATGAAGAATGAGAACATTTTTGTAGCTGCATGCACACAGTACTTGCATGTGGAGGATGTCAAGGTGTTGGCCCATGGGAAGCAGTGCAGTCTGTGACCCTGCAGTGTGCTCAGGGCTGCACAAAGGCACAGCAGCGCGGTGGCTTCTGCTGTAGGGAGTGACTGCAGTCCTTGTGTAGGGCTGGCCTGAGCAGATGGTTACAAAGAGGCAGCTGAGAGAGCATAAGGAGAGAAGTGTAGTCTGATCTGGCTCCTGTTGTCCTGCGAAAGCTATCAATGGGAAATCTGTGTTCTTTCCCATTACACTAGTGTGAAAAGGAGCAGCAATTGCAGTACATATTAGCAAACATAAGCAGTAAAAAGCTGTGGTAGTACTCTAGAAATAAGTGGGATGTCTAATACTATAGACACATGTAGACACAGACACCTTATTTAAAAGAACTTCAGGGAAAAAGAAATACAGATAAAAAGATGGAGCAGCTTTTAGAGGAAAAAGCCATTCCATACAGCATGTGGATGCTTAATGTACTTACAGTGCCAGTTCTGCTGCTTGCTTCATTGTGAAGCTGCTCAACAAAGCCATCCAAACCCCTCTGCTTCCGCTTTGAAGTTACTTTAAGGGCTTCATAGAGATTGCTTCAAAAATAAATCAGTATTTTAATGACACAGCTGCCTTGTTGGGGAAGGAAAAGTATAGAATTGCCTGGTCAAGAAAATAATAGCATTGTGATTAGAGGGATTACAAAATGTTCTGTAGAACCTGTTTAGCATTTTAAAATGGGAAAGAGTTTAATGCTCCTCTGTTGACAGCACGGGTTTGCAAATGGTGCATCTTGCCTGATTTACAACAATAATTTCATTAATCTGCCACATGTATTTGCTGGACACTTCTGACAAAACTGATTGGCAGTTGCTGTAGTCATCATAGAATCATAGATTGGTTTGTGGTGGAAGAGACCTTAAAGATCATCTGGTTCCAACCCCTGTGCCATGAGCAGGGACACCTTCCACGAGACCAGGTTGCTCAGAGCCCCATACAACCTGGCCTTGAACACTGCCAGGGGTGGGGCATCCACAGCTTCTCCTGGCCGCCTGTGCTAGTGTCTTACCACTCTCACAGTAAAGAACTTCTCCCTAATATCTAATCTAAACCTACCGTCTTTCAGTTTAAAGCCATTCTCCCTTGTCCAGTCACTACACGTCCTTGCAAAAAGTCCCTCCATCTTCCTTGTAGGCTTCCTTCAGGTACTGGCAAGCAGCAATTAGGCCACCCAGAGCCTTCTCTTTTTCGGGTTGAACAATCCCAATTCTCTCAGCCTTTCATTACAGGAGAGGTGCTCCATCCCTCTGGTCCTCTTGGTGGCCTCTTCTGGACTTGCTCCAGTGGGTCCACGTCCTTCCTGTGCTGGTGACCCCAGAGGTGGATACACTACCCAAGGTGAGGTCTCATGAGAGCAGAGGGGCAGAATCACCTCTGCCTTTTCCTCTACAAGTGGGAACATTTTCGTTTCCATTTTGAAAAATATTGGAGCACTGGGAGTGAGAATTGTCAGAGTCTCAAAAGGGGTGTGGGACTGTAGTAGACCTGATAATGTCTGAAAGGAGTTTCTTGTGTTACCAGTGCTAAGGAGAGAAAGGATTTCTTTTGAAGAGGCTGGAAAAGGGTGGCCAGGGGCAGAATGGAATCTGTCTTTGCCTGAGTTACCATGGGTAGAGTTCAGTTTGCTGGTGTGGGCAACTTAAATTACATGTCTGTGTATAAGCGAGGTTTGTAAACTCCTCTTACATTTGGTGGAAAACTTGTCAGTGTGCTCAGAGGAGCATAGAGAGGGATCATACTCTGTCTAAAGTGGGCACCGCTCAGCTGAACGTGTCTGCACTCTGGGAACTGCTTTGACACTTGAGTTTAGGCATTTGGATCTTAAACTCAGTTCTTTCCTCTACCTTACTAGCTAACCAGCCTCTGCGTTTGATGTTGGAATGGTTATCCATGTCTGATGGAGGTGAGACCTTGCATTAGGAGACTGTTTCAGAAGTTGCATTTACCTCAAAAATCATACTTAGAACAATTAGGATAGACTACTCCCATATATGTGGTTATGTTCAAGATGATTTTCTGGCAAGCAAATATTGTGTAATCTGAAAAGCAAGAGTCTGTCTTTTGGATTAAAAGGAAATGATTGGAGTGTATGTTTCATTTTTTCCCCCTTTAATTGGTCTTGGACTTTAGAAGCCTATTGGTCTTCAGTAGAAGTGAAGTTCTCGCTCACTGGCTAAGTTTACCCAAGTATAGAAGAATGTTCATGACTAGGACCAATTAAAACTGTTGTTTCAGTAGAAATCTGAGATTTGGGATAAATTTGTTAACAAAATTTTGTCTTTTGCATGTGTATGTATGTAAAATTGATTGTCCAGGTCAGGCTGTCCAAGAATGACAAATGCAGCAGTACATTTGCTGCCTGTTCCCGTTCTTCTCCATGGCATAGATTCTCCAGCTGTTTGCCATGGTGGGTAGTGGTAAAAGCCTGCGCTGATGCTTTGTCTGTGTCATGCCTCTGATTTTGATTGGAAACATTTGGTGGATGGAGACTGAAGTGAACTGGGTTTTGGCTCTGAGGAGCCTCTAGGCACTGCAAAAATGCCAACAATAATGGCCTCAGACATCAAGGAGGCTTTTCAGTATTCTTTTATTCCATACTTTGCAAATACCAGTTCTTTTTAGCTGTTTCTGAATGTGGACTTCTGTCAGAAGTGTTTTGGTTTTATCTCTATTCTGTAGTCAGCTGCAGATTACTGTGCAGCTGATGTACCACTGCAGGGAGCAGGCAAACAACTCCCAGATGTTAAAGGAGGTATTTTCTGTGATGCTGTGTATCATCTGCAGGGCAAACAGAACCTAAGGCCAATGTCGTGTTTAATGAGAGACAATTCTTCCCCTTTCCTCTTTAGTTTTTTTGACCAACTCATTTGTAAATAGCATGGGGTTTCCTTGGCTGTGATGCCATTAAATCTAACTTTGATATAGTGATTCAGTCTGGGGATGGCTTTAAGTTTGTGTCCTACTTCTAGAACTTTTGTGCTTCTAGTTATGTTGATGAGCTGCTTTTATATTGTCGTTAACTGCTCTGGGCATTTGCAGAGTTAGTTCAAAATTGAGAATGATATCCAAGTACGACAAACTGAAAGAAGTGTGGCAAGTTGCAATGAGAGGGCAGAGGGAGTGAGGAAGCAGTACAACAGCGTGTTTCTTTGAATTTGGGAGGTGTTAATGTGCAGCTGAGGCTTCTGGCACTTGTGTTAAGGAAACTTTCCTTTCTGACTATCCAGGACCCACTCTGGCAGTCACACTTGCACTGCCTGAGCTGGGACTGAGGCCCTTTGGCAGCTGCACTCACCACACTCACACAGTCAGACAGGGTTTCCTTACCAGCTCAACACCAGCTTTGCCATAGCAGAGTCTCAGATGTCTGGACCTTTAAAATAATTTAATCATGGTGCAATAACAAACTCACAGCTTGAGCTGGTGCCTCTGAGGAAGTATCCTGAACAAAGTGGCACCTGGGCTTTTATACCCTCACAGTCTGAGTGTGCAACAGTCGGGTCCTCAGATCCTGCTGTCTCTCTGAGTGTCTGGTCACCTGGATGGTACCACAGGTCCCTGTGCCCTTTGTTGTGCAAAGGGTTGGTGCCAGTTCATGGCTGTTTGCCTTGGACTCCCACTGCACAGAGCTCATCCTGCAGCTCTCACTACAGCTGCTGTCACGGAATGTATTCCCGAACATTTGGAAAGGACAAATACTGTTGGTGATAGTGGCATGAAACCTCACAAGTAAATTCCCTGTAAGAGACTTGGGAATGTGAATCCAATTCTATAAACAAATCAGCAGTTTAAGAAGAGAAAAGAGATTACTTTCTGGTTTTAGGCTATTTACTTATGAACTGTCTTTTGACAGGCTTTTGAACTGTCTCTTGTTCATTTGTGAAAACTTGTGATGTTTTCCTATTCTCTAAATATTCCAGCTGCCATCTTCTGTCTGCCATGCCTGTGAGACCCTGCAGACCAACACAGACAGGCATCTTCTGTCCACCAGTTCAGTCTTCATTCTACCTGCCAGCTGATTTTGTCACCCCTAGAGCCTGTATCTTTTCTCCTCATCTATGCCCCTGTGGAGAGCAAAGAGTTCACTAGAGTCAGAATTAACTACAACCAGTTAAAACTGGTGTAATTTGCAAACTGTTGCCTGAAATGGGAGATGCTGGTCCTTGTTCCTGTGGTGCAGTGCTACTAAAGCCTGCCACCTATGCCTGATTCAGACAATAACCAGCAGAATCTGCTTAGGGCTTCCCGTCAGTGTGACTGTGAATGTGCAGTGGGAAAAGCTCAACATGGGTTTGAGACAGCTGTGCTCATCTTATGTCTCTTGACAGCTCACAGATGTGACCCTTCCTGCAACCTCAAGAGCTGCAGCAGTCGAAGCAGGTGGAGTGTGCAGCCCAGGCCGCTGGGGAGGGGGAGCAAGGCCACCACTTTGAGTTGCAGGAAGCTATAATATTGGATATTTTTGTCAATGTGAGCATCCCATTTCCTGCTCGTACAACTGCTAGCAGTCACTAGCGTGGTCTGGATCATCAGTTCTTCCATCTCCCTCACCTCCTAGTTCTTCACCCAGAGATTGTAGTTATTACTGGTAGGGGCTGTTGTTAGAAGATGTACTTGGTAGGATGAATATTTCTAATTCTACCAAGGTCTAGGAATTAATATTGTGATGACGCATCAAGCTGCACTTCTTGGGTTAAATGTGTCCTTGACATGCATATCTAAAAATAGAAAACCTTCAGCACTGAACAAGGCAGAGTTACTGCATATCTTGAGGCCTTTTTTCTGTCCTTAACCTAGAGAATCTCATAAGAGGGTATTATGTTCTGCCAATTTTCCTTTTTTCTCTGATGTCAGTAAGTGCATCCATCAACTACTGATGACTTTGCTGACCTACACACCCTCTCCTTTTTTTTTCCTTTTCTTCCCCTTGCTTTAAACAAAAGCAAGACAATAGATTCTGTACCTAATGGTTTTAGAACTGCTATTAATTCATCTTTCATTCGAGGCTGATTGCTTTCAATCTTAGCAGTATGCTTTAGATTGCAAAAGATTTTGTGAATGTGTTTTCATTATCAAGGGGTAGATGTGACTGAACTTTAGCACACCTATGCTCAAAATACAGTCTTTTAGCTAAATAAAGCTTGTGGATAGGTTTGAAGGTGTATTTTTAAATAATCAATATTCTTGCTGATAGAAAATTTTTTTCTGGAGATAAAGACTATCACAATAGTATGTTCTCATTCAGATATAAGACTGTCTCAAACTTACTTATCTTTTAGTAAGTTGGAATTTTCACTTTTTTCAGGTTTGTTCTAAAAACCAAATAGCTTAGTTGTCAACATTTCAGAATTAGGTGGTGATATGTGAAGTTGATGAGGAAAACTGAGACTGTTATTCCATGTACTAAACTTGAAACCTTTATTGTTGACTGCAGAAGAAGAATCTGAAGTGCTTGTTAAGGTTCATGCTTATTAAACTGTCACCATGGTTTTCTTTCTCTAGAGGGAAGGCTGCTTTGTTGCCTGCAAACTGTAGTTAATTGTCCATACTAACTGGTAGCAGATTATTTTGGAAAAGTTTTTTGCCTGAATAATTATCAACTTTGTTTCCCATAGCTGTTGTTTCATGTTCCCTTACTCTCTGTTGAAATAATTATTGAAATACTAAATTGTTGGAAAGGCATAATTTTTAAAGGGGAGAAAGAGGTAAAGAACAGTGCCAAATGAAATGCTCAGATCAGGTAAGTATACAGCATGTTGATTAAACTGTCAAATTTAGATGAAATTCAATTAGTTAGGTCTAATTGAATGCCTTCTGCTTTTTGCTGGAAGGAAAACAGATACTACCTTTCTGTTTGGGTCTAGTTAGGTTTTTCTTTTGTTTTGTTTTTTTTCCCCCTGTTGACCTTTTCTTTCCTGCCCTGGTTCCCAGGTTCCAAAGGACATGAAAATGCTGATATAAGCCAAAAAGAAGTATAATTGGAAAGGAAGTTGTCTTAGCTTTTGATTCCAAAAAGAATACTGTACAATGTAGTTAAGGTACTTGAGCAGGGCTGACATTTGGGGAGAAAAAACCCACACCAAGAATGCATACAATTCTATTCTAAAATATTTTACACAAAAGGTAAGTGATTCTAAAAACCACAAAATAAACAGAAAAGATGAAATTGAACTTGAAAGTTAAGTTAGCTTCTCTATATGTGACAAAGTGATGACAAATAAAACTGGGTCACTGTTGGTGAAATTCTTATTTAACCCTTTTCTGCATGTTTAGCATCATCTCCTATACCCCTCTCCCATGGTTAGATTTTTGTTCTGGATTTGTTGATTGTCATGTGTTGTGTCCCCATTCCTCTGCACTTTTTTCTTTTTTCTTTTTTTTTTTTTTTAATAAATCTGGTTCGCTTCAGGGTCTTAACAAGACTTCTGCAAGACTGGATAGGAGAAGAGGAGTCAGGATGCAGTGGAAGTGCTTCCTAGTGTAACTGAGCTGATGATCGAGCACCCCATTTAATGAGGTAGCACATTTCAGTCCCCAGCCCCTACCTGCTCTCATTTTATTGAGTTGACAGCTCAGCTCTGACCTGATCAATTATTATCCACCTGAATTATTTCACTCTGTTTTTTATTAGAGTACTCTTTACTAGTTGGTCAAAAGCAACCAGCGAGAACTGTCCCCTTTGGCAACGTTTCCTTGTTAATTTGGCTTATTTTAATCACTTTGCCATGCTGGCAGTAGTTAAGGAAAGTGTTGTTTTGCTGCTTTTGCTGCTGAGAGGAAACTCTGTGGAAGTGCAGTCTAAATTGAGCTAGAGGGAAACTAAATGGGATCAGGAGGAGGAACAGGGGATATCAATCTATGTGTAGTAACATAAGTAACCAAGCTTTACCAAATGCTTTGGTTTGCCCTAAAGCATAAGAGATGAGAATTGGATGATCTTACAGTGAAACATTACGAACAATTTTTGTTCAGAGAAGTGTGGCAGCCTTTTGCATCCAGTGCTACAATTTTATGAATAGCATAATGCAGAGCAGTGAAATTATCCATCTCATAGCCTTCAATATATGATTGAGCTCAAGGTATCAGAAGAAAAAGTCAAGGAAAGAATAGGCTGCCTGCAGGGATAGTGGGTGAGTGATGGAGATCGGACGAGGTAGCAGAGCATGTGCAGCAAAGGGGAATTTGACTGCAGAGGATGAAATATAGTGCAGAGGAAGAATAATTTCTAGGATGAGTCTGAATATTCCACTGTATTTATAAATCTTAGAATTGAAGAAGAGATAAAACCAAAAAATTGTTGCAGCTGCATGCAAGCACACAAGAAGAATAAAACTTCTGTGCTGACATAAGCAAGTAAGACTATGAAACAAGGCAGAACTTGAAACTTTCCTACCTATGAGAAAGTTCCTCTCATAATTTTATTAGTGGGTATTAATCTGCCACATGTATAAACAGATTGACTTCAACCTCTCCCTTAGCAAAGCTTCTATCAGTTGTCTTTCTTTTAATCCTGATCTAAATAGATTGACAAGGATTATTGTGTAAGAACAGTAAATTGAGTTTCATTGACCCTTGGAATCACCATGAAATGTGAAAATACAAGTGGTGAGCTTTAGGTGTGTTACTGGTGTTTTATCAGTGAAGCAACACAAAGGAAAAACCGTACATGAATATTTCTTTACTTTCACTTTTGAGAGTAATTATCACACATGGTTTTTATGATTGTTCGTGAAAGCCTTTAAGACCAGTGAACTTTGACCAATTTTTTAGTAAAGTTATTCTGATTTACTCTTTTTATTCTCTTGAAACATATACATGAAAAAAGAATTTAGCTCTTACTGTGTTGCAACACAAATCTTAGAAGGTAAGAAATTGTGATCGTTCTAGCAAGCACTTTTAATTGATATGCCAGAGTAGATCAGTGCATCTCCACTGTGTTATGCCTGGGTTTAGGAGTGATCAAGATGTTATACAGGATTTGCAAAGGTTATTTCTGATAATACTAGCTAAGAGAATCTGTGGATATTGATAGTATTTTCTTGTTTGTCAGGAAACAGCCTTTTGTGCATCTGCTAATAATTTTGCATAGTAAAATAATAAGAGGTTATAATATCATGTTCAAAGAAATAAAACACCAGAAGGGTAAAAGTGAGGAAGAAACCTCCACCTCCTTATAATCTTGTCCATGAGAACATAGATATTTCATCACATGAAGTAAACCTTGAAAGAGGTGATTGCTTCTCATCTAGGGATAGTTCAAAAGTTTTTGACATCAGTGGAAAATCCATGTTGACTAAGGAGGTTTTGGAAATGTCCTCATAAACAGCTGGTAATAACATGTTAATTTATAATTGCAAGGTGGTGGTATAGCATCTATGTACGAGGGTTGAGCAGCTCCATGTGGGAAGCTTTGAGCACAAAGTGAAGTGGGAGAGAAATGGAAAGGTGCAGGGGCTGACTGCTAGAACTGTGCTACTGCATCTTGGAGCAATTGGGCTGTCTGGTGAGCCACGAGCAGAACAGCTTAAATGGCATAGCTGGACAGGGCAGGTGAGAAGAGAACGTGAGAAGTACTACACATCTCTAAGAGAAAGATGAATTCCTTAAAAGCTAGATTATGTGGAAGGCCCATGCAGTACCTTGCAAAACTCTGTGACTGTCAAAGTGCTGCCTGTCAGTAGATGGTGCTCTTTATATCAGATAATTACTCATGCTGCCTGTGTTTGGCCGTGTTTTCATGTAAAACGTCTGGTAACATTCTTTAACAGTTCATTTCTATGAATTCTGATGTCTGGGAGATTAGAAAACGGAGGCTTTTGATGGACTGCCAGAAAAAAAAAAAAAAGAAAAAAAAAAATAAAAAAAATTGTTGACAAGGTTCCTTTGAAAAAATCTTTAATCCTGGAATTTTTTCAACAATTTCTTGTATACATGTACAGTTTTGAATTTGTACAAATTCAGAAGCTTCCAGCATAAAAACCTTGAACACACATTGTGGATTGGAGAATATATAGCAGACTGAGAGCGTATAGTTTTACTGACCTGTAAAACACTGCAATAACATGGTCTAAAATAAAACTGCAAAGCAGATTTGTCAAGTCATTTGCAATTTTTAAGTTTTCTTTTGCATATTAACTTTGTAGTTTTACCTCCTGTTTCTGGATAGATAGGAATTAGCTTATTTCTAAATGTAATGCTTCTTAGAAAGACTTAAATGAATCAATGCAATTGTGAGTTTTACCTGGAGTCATTTATTCATCAGTAGTTGGATGGATATAAAAAGCTGCATAAAAATGATTTCCTTATTAATGTGATTGGAGTATTATTGGACCTGTCTGCATTTTTTATTATTCAGAAAATATGCCAGCTCTGAAGGAAAAGAAGTTAAATCTGTTAATTGTGTAAAAATATCATATGCCAGAGGCTGCTGTTGAGTGAAAAGCCCTGATCTGGGCAGCAGAACAGCATGGAAGACCTAATGGGGAATTTGAGTTGCTTAAATTTACGTGTGTTTTTATGTCATGGTCTTATGGAACATCAGCTACTTCACCAAGAGTTAAATTTTGGCTTGTGAGATGAATTTGCCCCTGGAGTGAATCTTGAGAACTGCCTGCTGTTCACTGCCTGACACTACTGGTCTGTCTGCAAACAGAAACTGAAGGATTAGCGTGAATTTTTCATGTAATCTTAAACTGCAAGCAAATGGTCCAGGAAAGAGGAGGGAACCAAGTTCCTTTCAGAAATCTAATTAAAATATTTCTAGTTCTTATTCAGGGCCAGTTTGTCTTCCCAGCACATTGATTTAGTTATCCCTTCACAGATCTCTCTTCAGAAAGGATATATGTTCTATGCACTCAACACATTACAGCAGATGAACCTTGTTCCTCACTATGCTTAATTTACCTCCTCTCAGTCCTCTCACATTCATCTTACAGGCCAAGTTCCTTATATTGAGGCCAGGTGGGCGTAGTATTTTTACTGAAAACCTCAACACCGCATTTCTACATTCTCACATCTCACAGGAGGATATTACTGGGACATTTTGGGCTGTATTTGGGCTGTATTTTTTAATGATATGTTAAACTGAAGATGCAAGTCTTCACTGGTGTTCCTGCCCTGCTTAGGCTCCCTGTGGTGTGCCTGCTGGATGTGCCTGAGAAGGTCCCATTTTTCCATGAATGGCCTGACCTAGGAGGTAGATTTCCCCCCGCATCGTCTCTCTTGCCCCTACCCTTGAATTTGGTCTGCCAAGTCCCATCTGTGTGGGCTTTATAGCTCCAAATCTTCAGGTTTTTGAGCAGAGACAGTGCTTCTGTCACATCCTGCTGTTTTCTTTTAAAGGACAATCTTCTGACCTTTCTTTTGCTTTCAAGTTTATTTGCTGCACTACAAGAAGAGATGCTTCCTGTGAGTGAGAAGAGATATCTCCCGCTGGCCTGGGCTGGCCTTGATGTGAATACGGGACTTGTGCTCTATGGGTTTTTTTCTCTATCTTCTTGTTGGCTAGCTTAGGCTGCTTCCTAGCCAGGAGGGGTTGGCCTTCATGGGTCTCAGTTTGAGGCTTTTTACTTTCTCTAATAAAGGGGATAAAAGGGCATCGTAATGCTTAAGTTCTTTCTATGAATATAGGACTTCATAAGGATAAGTGAATACAGGAATTCCCTTATTAGGGAGAGAAGACTAGTTTCTCAAAAGTAATTAGCAAGAAATTATATTGACATCAGAACCCTGCTTGTTTTGAAAAACAAGTGATGGATCTGCTGTCTAGGTATTTATTTGAGAATGCCTTCTATATGCAGGCATTGCAATGCTATTGCACAAATCTGATGCTTGGACTACTCTGCCTCTTCTATCAACATTTGCCTTTTTTTCTTGCTTTTGGTGGAATTGGAAGCAATGTCTTATTGGGAAGCAAGAGGCTGACCTGTCAGCTGAGGCTCAGAGACCTTTTCTTACTCATACTCATGTACCCGTCTGGCCTATAAAGTTGTTCTCCTCAAAATGTATTTGGCTCAAGAGAACATAGTTAAGAGTCAACTGGCAAAGATATCTAGAAAACTAGATTGCTGTTGAGGTATAAAATGCTTTGGCTGCTGCACTTGCCTTCTGCATATGAATGAGCCTATCCATAAAGACTGAAAGTTGGCATAGCTGCACAAGGCACCTGCTGCATGAACAGAAATTGTCTGTTCTCCAGATTTATGCAGGATACAGAGTAAGTTTATGTTTGTAAAACCAGGAAGATTTGTATTGACTTGTGACAACTGTAATCTGTGATACAACATAGCGAGCCAGACTTGGGCAGGTTTGAATTGTCTCAGGTAAGGAAGAGGAATCAGGGCTACATCCGTGAAGAAGTATCAAACAACTGACATACCTTGTGACGTAGGAACCCTCCCCTTGACAGAGCAACTCTCCCTCTCTGCATTTTCTTGGCAAATATCCAAAAGCAAGTATTTAATTTTTGGACTGGAAGGAATCTTTTGCGGTGAGTGAAATGGATCTTTAGTTTGGCAAGGTTAAAAACACAGGTTTTTTTAGATGAAGTGAATTTTAAAACATTACACTTTGATTTGAATTTGGCTGTCAAAACCTAAAATCGATGGTGCTCCTGGACCTATTTGTGATTTTATTGTTGGCCTGTCTGTTCCAGTTGTGGCTTTCAGGATTTTTGATAGCAATTAGAATGATGTCAGGCAAGCTCTTGACAATGCTGAGGAATGCTCTGTCTTCTCCTTTCTCATTCTGACACTTCAGTTCTTCACAGTTTGCTGATAGTGCCACTGCCATTTATATCAACACAGGCATCTGCCTGTCATGATTCTTGCTTTCAGAGTGGGATATCTTATTGAAAGACAGTACTCTCATGGGAAACGTCTCACCTTATTTATTTTTGCTTGGTGTTTTGATACTGTCTTTATCCTGATCAAGACAATGCTCAGTGATAATTTTGTGGACAACTTTTCTCTTTCCTGTTGTTGGTTATACTTCTGAGAGCCTTAAGATGGAGTTAACTCCATGTAACAACCTCTTAACTTTTCAGATGAATCTCATTATATTTCATAATTTGTTTCTCCTCCCCCCCGTCTTCCCCTTGCAGTCTGTTTGTAGTACACCTCTTCGTGTTGCCAGTACAGAAGGTACTGGATTGGGTCAATCCCAGAGTTGCTTGAAAGCCAGGTAAAACCTCCCTCTTTGTTCATCAGTCTTTAAGCAAGTGGTGCTACACTGATTTGGGCAGAAAGTTCTGTTTGTGCAGAGCTGGCTTTAAACACTGCCAGAGGATTGTCTTGGCAGGGACAGCCATTTATAGCAGTCCACTGGAGACAACAAAGAACAGCCATGGACTGGTTAGGCCTTGGTATTGTGAAAAGGTGGAGAGACTGTTAGTGAGAGATGGGAGTCTCTGGATCACTGCTGCTACTGTAGAAGGGAGGCCCTTGTAGAAACAGCATTTATTCCTTTACGTTTCTTCCAGAAGGTGGATGGTTAGGAATAGAAAATGTACTTTACAGGACTTTTTCCACTTCTTTTGTACCTTCCATGACTTTCCTGCCAGTCTCCAGTCTTTCCCCTATACGGTCCTTTCTGGAGAGGTCTCACCTGACCGTGTTCTCTTTGTGCTGAAAGCCCTGAGCTCGTGTTGCTCAGGTGTCCTCATCTCCTTCTCTAATTCTCTTCTTTCCCCTACAATGTCAGAAGTCTGTCCCCATTTGTGTAGTGGCTGGATTGAGGGGGCAGTGATATCTCTGTGGGTCCAGTTTGTGTCTGTCTTTGGACTTCAGGGGTGTTTGAAGTAACTCAAAGTCATTGAGGATATTGTTTTCCTGGACCCTTGGGTGCCTTTTCTGGACTTCATTTGTGCTCCTGCAAGAGACAGCAAGCTGGCTGCACTGAGTTGCTTCTCTTAAAAACCCAATATATTCTGAGAATGTGGATTTAGGTAAACCAGAAGGCATGACAGCTCCAATCCTTCTACTGACCAGTGGTGGAAAATAGCATCCTATTGTGTGTACTTGTAACTGATCTTGTCTTTTGTGGGATCCTGTAAGTGGGCCCTGGTGTGAGGCAGCACAATGTGGCAACAGATCCATCCATGTGTAGGACAATAGGCATGGGAGTGATGAGGAAAGGGCTGAGATCTGAGCTGTGTTCTGCTTCTGGCACCAGCTCCGTCAGGCTGTGTTTGTAGATGCAAGTGCCCTGGGGGCTGCGCAGCCTCCAAAGCTTGCTCATGGTGTCATTATATGACTCTCTGCCATGCTCAGGAGGTAGCAGATTAGGCCAACAAGTTGCATTTTGCATCTTGCCATGTGGAACAAGTAAGTTTGGACTGCAAATGTGAGACACAAACTTGCAACTCAGGGAATGCAGAGCGCTGACTGACCACACTTCCAGCACAATTTGGGAGTTTTGTTAGGTCTCCCATGTCTCTACAGGTTTCATTTAAAGCAGACTTTGAGTGTTGGTCAGTCGTAGGTGTATGACTTGTGCTATAGTTACTGTAGTGTCTCTCTTTTAGTCCTGGCTGAGTGGCATTAGGGTTTATGTCCTGGCTAAACCGAGGTTGGTGGAAGGTTGTGCTTTAAAATGTGCTTTAAACTAAATTGCAACGATTATTTTAAATTATATTTTATTTGCCATACTGAATTTTTGGTTTTCACAGTGACTTAATAAATTTGAATGGACTGTTTTAATTTCTAATCCAATTAAAATTTGAAACATTCAGTCTCTTATCAACATAAAAGTGAAGATATCTTATAGTGTTTTCCTTGGTTTTTTTTTTTTGGTTGTTGTTTTGTTTGTGTGTTTGTTTGTTTTTATTAATGTATTTCCTTTGGTTTGTAATTTTCATCTCTTCTTAGTATTACAATTCTCAACATCCCACATGGGAACCCAATACAACAGAGGTTTCAGGGTTTTTATGGCGTCTACTTATTACTGTAATTTTCTTTTGTCTTTGCTTGAAAAATCTGTCAGTATAAACTATCTGACTACCTGAGAAAGCATATTTCTAAACCAAATTTTGTCCTTTTCAGTTTTTTCAATATTTTAAGATAACACATTCACAAGCCTAGTTGATTTCTTCTCAGAATTTGAAGCCAGCATTTGTGTTAGCCATTGATTCTGAATTCTGTGCAGTTGGTTTAATCTTGGAGAGGTAATTTGGAGTATATGAAAGAGATTCATATTTTCAGCTCTAGAAATATAACCCCAGCAATGTTTTAAAAAAATCATGCTTTTGAAATTCTTACTGGGCATTGCTGTTTCAACTGCTTTTTGTCATAAAACGATGATGCTGTTAGTCTTGCTTCCAGAGCAGCCTGAAAGATTGATAATAAGTTACATGGCTCTTGGAACTGTGTAGTTTAAGTTCCCTGCTTTATGTATCTATACCAGATACACATAAAATTTTATTTTTCTAATTTTTAAATATATCATTGGCCCTTTATAGTTTGCTTGCAGAAGACATTATGTTTTGATTTAACAAATATTTCCTTCTCTACTTCACACATGAAACAATCCCACTTCTTTCCTTCCAGTCTCTCACTCTGGTCACAGGCACATCAATGGTTTTCTGAGACATTTTAATGTTTCCTGCCCCAGCTGACTCTGTATTATTCTCAGGGTGACAGCCACCCATCTTACTCTGTCCCTGCTAGGTGGCAACAACCTTACTATTTCTTTCCTTTGCTCTTCTCATACCTCCCCTCACAGCTGTCAGCCCCCTTTTCCCTCAAAGTGCCTCACTAGGTTAACATCCTGGTTCCACATTGAGCAGCTGTACCCACGTCTACTCCCTGTGAACATTTCTGTATCTGAAACACAGCTGGCAGAACCCACACTGTTGGTCTAATAAATTATGGTGCTTTTCCTTGCAGCCTTGCATTGCTTGTGTCCTCTCCTGACTTCAGCTGAAATAGACTTCCTTTTCTTCTTAGCAGCTGGTACAGTGCTGTGATACGGATTCCGTAGGAGAATAATGTAGGTTGCAAACTGATGTTTTGGTTGTTGCTTCACTGTGCTTACCCTAAGTCGAGGACTTTTAAGTGTCTCATGGTCTGTCCCTGAGCAGCTGCTGCACCAGAAGCTTAGAGGGAGCATAGCCAGGAGAGCTGACCTGAACTGGCCAAAGGAATATTCCATACCGTAGGATGTCATGCTCAGTGTGAAAACTGGGGTGGGTGTTGGCCAGAAGGGGCCAATCTCTGCTTGGGGATGAGATGGGCATTGGTGAGCAGGTGGTGAGCAATTGTATTGGACATCACTTGTTTTACTGGGAATTTGTTTATCTCTTTTTTTTCTGCTTCCTTTTAATTCCTATTATTATTTTAAATGATACTATTATAATTAGTATTATTATATTTTACTTTGTTTCACTTATTAAACTGTTCTTATCTCAACCCAGAGCTGAGTTTAACTTTTTTCCTGGTTCTCCTGCACTTCCCACTGTGTGAGAGAGCGAGTGAGCAGCTGTGTGGTATTTACTTGCTGTCTGGGGTTAAACCATGACAATCCTTTGACCAACAGAGCTGTAAAAAAACTGGTTCTACTTTGTCTTTTTCTAGTTAAACTGGAAACTCCAGAGCAGAGTCTCCCAAGATGTATGTTGGAGCAGAATCTGCCTTAATGCTTTCAGCAGTGCCTCTTTTATCCATCTGTTCTATGCAGAAACTATAGAGTCTGACTTTGGGTAAATTTGCATGCAAATATGCATTGACTTTTCCTTATATGTCAGAATCAGTATGCTGGCATACTGGATGTTACAAATAGTATGAGGCAACCTTCTTCTGGCACACCTGCAGCACTGTGTGACTGAGGACTCTGATCTCCACAATCCTTGGGTTTTGTAATCTGAGCAGGTTTGTAAATGCACAAAATATTAGGGTTGGAGAAGCTCTTTTAAATAACTTGTCTCATGGTATGTAACATAGTTTTAATAACGAGGTTGAATCCTTCATCACTCAAAAATACAGAAGTCTTTCTTTCTTGCTGGAGTAAAATATGATAAATAAAGAAATGCTGATGAATAATTGACCTTCAGAACTGGCAGGCTTGGTAAACTGCACCAGAAAGGCCGATGCGATAACTTGTACATTTGTTGCTTAGGAAGAGCAGGGCTTGGTGGCTAATACTATTCTGAACACTGAAATACACTCTCTAGTAATGCACAGGCTGTAATGCTGATTTATTGATTTATTTATTCTTGGATTGCTGATTTAAAATACTGTCTTCCCTACACCATGGAACAAAGATAGTATGAAATTTTGTCACATAATAAATGTGCTAGTTTTTTCTTCTTCTTGGGAGTAATTTTTATATTTTGAGATTCCCATAGCAAATACAGGGGCTGAGCGAGAAAGAGTTTGCCACAAAATCCTGAAGAAGCAGGGTTTCCATCAAATACACAAGAAAAGAAGAGAATGCTGAAGACTTGCTCTCATTAGGTCTTTATTTGGCACATGAGTTGGCATAGTGTTTGGTGGGATTAAAACTCTTAAAGGGTTGCAAGCAAAGGTGATCTTAGGATGAGTTTATGCCAGGAAAATGGAAGGGAAGGCCAGACCAAAGATAATTTTTTAATATGCTTTTTATTTTAATCAGTTTGGACCTATTGTTTGACTGAGCTGATAAACATAAATAAAGTAAAACATAGTGTGTTTTCCACTTGTCTAGGTAGTTTATATGTAGTTAATGGCAGAGGTCTCATTTATTAGGTGTGTTTATAGTAATTTTCCTGGGTTTACTGAGATTTTTTTTTTGTATGGGATCTAGCTTTAGAGAAAGAAAGAAATGAAGAAATTAATTTTGTGTGAGGGAAGCATATTTTTAATAGCTTTTCATTTAGAGCATCTGGTTAGAAAATTATTTTGGTTGTGATGTTCCTAAAATGAAAATGACTACAATATACTTTTTAGAACCATTGCTTTAAAAACCCTGTATTCCTCTAGCTCATTAAGTCAGAATCAGAAAATTAAACCTAATATTTGATGTTGTCAGTGTAAAAATGTACTCTTTGGACTGCATTTATAAGCTTAAGTGCAACATGTTTGTCGTAATTCTGAACAGTGGACAGTAGGTCAGCATGTATGTTTGCGGTGCAGTGATCTGTATATCGCACAGCATAAAAACTACATTTGAAAGCATCTTTCAGTTACATAGGGACAGAGGGATGTGTTAAATTTGTACTGTAATTGTTGATCAACTTGTTCTTCAGCTATTTAACATGATGGTGCTTAAACCTTTTAAGAGGACAGTAGTTGCTGAACTGAAAAGAGCAGCCTCTCAGTTAAAACAAACATTGGCACTGCTTATGTACTTTCAGCTAGGAATAAATAGCTTGTAAATCTAGAGCTAGTTATACATATTTGTATACAAATATTTGTCATTTAAGTATTTTTATGATGTACAAGAAAAACCCATTAACAATTTGTTTTTCAAGGGCCGAGAAACTTTACTCTTCAAAAATTACAATGCTCAAGAAATATCTTTAAATTTAAGCAGTAACTCATATAAAGATAGATGTTGACGTTTTGACCTTGTTGTTCAGAGATTTCTATGGAATCAGAGAGACTGTGTTATATGGCTATATTGTTTATTTCTTTGATGTAATTGTGAACAACACACATTTATATATGTGTGTAATAAAAACCAGCTAGCTGATACTGTAAGATTGGGCTCTTCATTGAAATTCAGTTTCTTCTTTGACTCAAACAGTAGTAACAAGTAGGCCAGAGAAGTTCAAAGAGGGGCCTTTGATCTTCCAAGCTGCATGAGGAGCTTGGAGTTCCAGGGCGCTTGCTCTCCCTGCAGAGGTTGCCCCTTGTCCAGGCCTATGCAGGTTCCTGTATGTGTAGAAGACTGATGAGCTTCTCAGAAAGGACAGAGGTAGAGCAAGCACTGTCCTGCTTATAGTGCACCTTCACTGCCTCTGGAAGTTTCTTTTTCTGTGCATGCCAGGTCTGTCAGTCAAGCTTCTTCTGCCTGCCATAATGTTGGTTGGTGGCAGCACAAAATAAGAATGATGATTTGGGGTGTTCTTTTTGCCTTATTGTGGTACCTTTAAATGTGGATGATGCCTACTAGTGTTTCTGATGAGTGTATTTTTCTTCAAATCAAAAAAGGCAGGGCTAGGGGATGTGCATTGTGTTATATATTCAACTATAATTTTCCTGCCAGTTATCTAACTTCTACTTAGGCAATAAAAAAGAGATAGGGACAATTGGGCATGAGAAATTCAAGACACATTTGCCTGCTGGATTTTTAGGTCTGCCATATTCCCTCTCCCTAACTTAGTGTCTTTGCATGATGTACTTTATGGACTTAATAGGACATGCAAAGCACTAGCTTAAAACTGCTTTGGTCCTTAGGGCTTCTAGTAATGAAAAATTACAAAGCAACTTTGAAAAGGTCTGTTGGACAGAGTACATCTGTGTAAATGCTGGAATAAACCCTGGCTGGCAATATGGAAGGAATTTGCCATGAGTCCTAGTGGAGAAAATGGATTGAGATGACATTCCTTTTCACCTCAAATTTGTGAAGAAAAACTTTTCTTGAATCTTCTACACCACCGGAGAGCTGGAGGACAGTATTCTGCATGTGTAGAATGGAAACATAGACACTTTAATATTATTCCCTGGACTCAGTTGCTTGACAAAATAATGAAGTAAATGGATACATTGGTGTTCACATGCCCTTACATCAACAGTGTCCAGTGTTAAACATTTATTGGTAATAACCAGTTTGAATTTATTTTCTTTTTTTGTCTTATTTTGCCCGCTTTGACAAGACGTTTTAAGTCCCTGCAGTTCAGGTTGCTTAGAACTCAGCATTCTTATATGGTTAAAAAAGTATATATACAAGGCTGAATTGTTAGATTAAATGAATTGTGACTTTGTACATATAATAATGCAATTAATTTATGTATAAACTGTTTATTAGAAAACTTAATTTTCAAGAAAGTATTGAACTGTGTTCTTTTAAAAATGTTAATTATTATAAAGGATCAACAGTTTTAAGCAGGAGTCCTATTTAGTTAATATAAAAGTGATAGTAGGAGAGTTAAAGGTAAAAAGGAAGCATAAAAACTATAGCTGCTTGTAAACCTCACTCAAATTAGAAACTATGTCAGCCTAAATGCTCAGTATGAGCCAATATCCCCAGCTCTACACTCTACTGGCGTGCAGTCTGCTTTTCCCAGGCAGAACTAGTCTTTAGGTTTGTTTCCATTAAAGGCTTTTGTCGCAAGATCTTTACTAATTGTAGCTGAGGACCACGCCTGGCCTGAGGATATTTCTGGCCTTCCATGGTTATATCCAAACTGGGACACAGATAGACATCCCTCTTGTGAGTTGGAAGGATTCAAAGTGTGCATCTGTTGCCCTTTGACTGTCATCAGTTAAACTGTGGTTCAAGTAAGACGTGGCGTAGTATGTTTCTGTGATGCAAGAAATGTGTGCACTGCAAAATAACATTTAAAACCTTTCACTGTGCGATTTCTGCATGATGCGTTCGAATAACTGGGTCTTGTGTAACGTGCTGGTGATTATTTGATATCTGCCAGTCAGAGCATCTCCTGTCTTCATTTATTATTTTAATATTGTATGTGGGTGTCACAGATGAATATTTCTGAAACTTGCATGTGGACTAAACATAATTTCAATTCTTCATTCTGTGTTTTCTAGTCTGGGACTGTGAAGCTGACCAAGCCTGTGGCATTATGGACCCAGCAGGATGTCTGCAAATGGCTGAAGAAACATTGCCCTAATCAGTATCAAATCTACAGTGAGTCATTCAAACAGCATGACATAACTGGTAAAGTATGCACTATCAGAAATATTTTACTTACTTAAAATGTGGCAAATTGTTTTACTTTGCTGTTAATAGATTGTGAGTGTGCACTGAGGACTTTTTGTTGATTGTATGACTAGAGAGTTGCAAAGTTTAGAGCAGAGGGAATATTCCAGCTTTCACAGGATGTGGTAAGTGATTTCCCCATCTCTCTAAAACATAAATTTCAGATATTTCAGAGTCCATATAACAAGGAAAGAGGTTGGTCTTTATGTAGGTAAAGGCTCCACTCTGTTCATTCCAAATAAATAAACCCTCCCAAATCCAAGCAATTAAGAAACATCCTATGAGGAAAAACATAATTTATATAAATTTTCTTTTTTGTTGAGATGTTTCCCCTTGAGTTCATACTGGTTTTTGTGGCCTTCCCCTCTTTTTTTAAAAAAATTAACCTTTGAGTCCTTAGTGCATAGGATGGGAGGCAAGCCCCTCTGTAGGCCTGAAGCAAGTTCATTTCCGGCAGATGTTTGTCTAACTTTATTCTGGAAAATTTGCAATGGAGATTTTTGCATCTCTTTATTAGTGTTTTTTCTTAGTATTTTATGACCTTTAAAGTTGGTATTTCTTAGTATCAATCTAAACTATTTTTTCCAACAAACAAAACTGATTTCTGTCACAAATGTGGCTCAAGTGCAACCAACTATTCTTTCTTGTTACCTTTCCTTCACTGAATAAGGTGCTTCCCAGTTGGACATACTTTTCTTGCCTAGTCGAAAAACACTTGTTTGTTCTGCCATGATTTGTCCCCAGATACATGCAGGACCTCCAAACCTTCAAAACTTAGTGTCTTTTCTTAAAAGAATATATTAAAAGCATAATTGTATTATATTTTCCTGTTTTCTTTAGAAGTTGGTATTGATTTTATTGATCTGCTTGACTTGTCAGCTCTACTCAGTTTGCTGTAGTTGTCTTTTAGCTGACCACTTTGAACTGACATCAGTTCAGCAAATATAACTTGGGAGTTAACTAGGACTTTTACTCATATACTGGGTAGTAATTAATCTGCAATATGTCTAGTTTGGAACCTAATTTGTTCTCTGAAGTGTTGGTATACAAAACTGGGAATTGTAGTTCAGACATTTAATGTTAAGCAGAGATTTGAGTTTCACATACAAATCTCAGTCTTAACAATAATGCATTGTTAACTAATGTGTATTTCAGTCAGCGTCTGTTCGTATATGTGTAATTGTGGTGTTTCCAATTTTGCCTCCATTCCTGTTGCTGTTTTCTTTTTGATAATATATGAATGATTGCAAACATGGCAAACTAAACTACCAATATTTGTTTACTGTGTAGCCATGAGTACCTATACACATTTAAATGTGAGAGCTGATTTGTACTGGTTTGGTAAGTGTTGAGATTCAGTACATAATCATTGTGCCCATTTCCTCTCAGTCACCATCTGCTGAATGCAGTCTGTAGGAATGTAGTCTGTGTCTCCACCCATGTGTACAGAGCTGACTGCATACAGAACACTGCCAGAAGAAATTGAAGCTATTTTAAAATATTTTCTTATACTGTTTTACTATCATATTGTCTACTTCTAGAATTAAGGAAGAAGTCATTTTCATTTCAACACAAACGTAGATGGAAACCTTGTAGTTTCCTTGCAGATGTGCCAAACTTTGAACTTTGTAGGCCACTCTGAAAAAAAGAATTGAGATAAGAGGTATAAGGAAAATATTGGTAAAAGTGTTAAAAAGTAAATCTGCAGGAAAGAAAGTAACTTCAGCAACTATCAAAGAAAAAACATGATCACTCTTTGTGCAGATTTCATAAAAGTATACTGTGATAGTATTATGAGTGAAATCATTAACTCAGGAAGATGTTTCCAGTGCTGTTGGTCCCCGTGACTCTGATTATTTGAATTCTAATAAAGGGATAAAACAGTGGATTTGTGGTTCAGAAAGTAGCATGGGAACTAACGTGAAGAAGGAGCCAACATAGAGCAACTGTTCCCAGACATGGCTATGGAAAATTGATGTGATTGTTGAAAATTTCTCAGGAATTAATATGAATTTACAGGCTATTTTGATATGGAAAAATATGATAGAAAAGAGCTTGAAGAAAATTACATTAAAAGGATATTTGAACTTAAGGCATGGTCATAAACCAGGAAAATAATCTTGAGCAAATATATCCAACAATTGGTACCCATAGGTATTGAAAAGTGTAGCATTTACTTGAGACTGTTGCTGATTACAATTTATTGAGTTGGGGACAAAAATGCAATCCAAAATGACCTTTCCTTGCAGAGATTTTATACCTTTTACTTCTGACAAAAAGCAGCTGCTGATATATAAGAAAAAAATGCTTCATCTGGAAACTTATCTAGTAAGAAAAATAATCTTCATATTAGCAATGATCTTGACGGTGTGATGGGACAGAGTGTACTCTCATCAGATTTGCAGGAAAATTGGAGCGTAACAGTCTGTAGACTCAAGAGTAGGGACCATCCACAGGGATCTGGGCCTAGGGACCAGATTCAGGCTGGAGGACTGTGTCAGCAGGAACCTCATGGAATTCAACAAGGGCAATTGCAAAGTTCTGCAGCTGGGAAGGCCAAGCCTCTTGTACCCCTCAGTGTGGGGCTGACTGGCTGGGAAGCAGCTTTGGTGAAGAGGACCTGCGGTCTGGATAGTCAGGAAGATGAAATGAACCAGTGTTGTACCTTGCTCTGTCAGCAAAGAATGCTGACAGAGTCATGGGCACTGTTAACAGGAACATAGTAACCTGGTCAAGGGTAGTCATTGTTCCCTTTTACTCTGCACATTTTAGACTACAGTCCTTGGATCTCCAGTGCAAGTTAAGGTGAGGGCCACCAAGATGCTCAGGGTTGGAGCACTTGCCCTGTGACCAGTGGATTGAGGGAGCTGGGCTTGTTCAGTCTGGGGAAGAGTCAGCTTGCTGAGGTGGGATGGGGGAACTAGCAGCAGCCCCCAGTGTTTGGAAGAAGGTTGTCAAAAGATGGAACCTGACCCTTCGCTGTGATGTATGAGAGGCACCAGACTTGAGCTGAAACAAGAGGCTGAGGCTGAACACAAGGAGAAACTTTTTCCCCATGAGGACAGTGAAGCACTGGAACAGGTTGCTCAGTTTCTGTCCTGGGAAAGTTTCAAACCATAGCTAAATAAAACCTTGTGCAACCTGGTCCAATCTCATAGCTGACCTTGTTTTAAACAGAAGTTTGGGCCAGAAATTTGCTGGTGTCCCTTCCCATCTAAATTCTTCTGTGGTCCTATGGTTTGTTGAATACTGAGTACCCTGGAACCAGTGAAATGCTTCTTGCAGCCAGTTAGGGACAACTAAATATGGAAATGTCTAATAAGAAATTGGGAGATTTTTTTTATCTGTAACATCCTTGGATTCAAGGAGTGAAACATTTGGTTGACTTACTCAGCAACAGGTCAGAAGGATTTTGCATGGTGTTGGACCCAGAGGCAGAACCAAAAAAATTTGGAGTAATGCTGAGCGAGATCTAAGGGCATTTGATAAGAATTAGTAGTGATGGGAAAAGTAAGAGTGAAAAGGGAGGAATGAAGATGACAGTGGCCTGTACAACCAGTATGGCAATATCATGGTAGGGCCATGTCACTGGAAGGTTTACAACTGGTGTTGGTGTTTACACCAGTAGGAGGAGACATAAAAAGTTGCATTCATTTGCCAGTTTTTCACACTCATTTTATGCTGATATATTCCAGGGGATAAACCTGAGAAATGGAGCTTGCTTTGTGTGCATTTTTGTCTTTGAATTTGTGAGGCAGCAATACTTTTAAATGACTGGGGACTTCTAGAGAGGTGAGTTGTTCTTTGATGGTCTTATCCTGTAGCATTGAAACAGATGAAGATTTTTGCAATGTCTCAGCATTAACAGAAACAAGACTGGGCATAGAATGACTAAGGAATAACCATTTGGGGCAAATGGTCTGTTGAAAAGGTAATAAAGATGATATCTAAGGAATGGCTTATGGATGTGTATTTGTTGGAAGGGAGGGAAGGAAGAGAGGGAAAGGGAAGGGAAGGAAAGGAAAAGGAAAAGTAAAAGGGAAAGGAAAAGGAAGACCCTGCTTCATGATGCTAATGCATGTCTTCAGAGCATGAGGTTTTAATGCTGTGATCATTAAACAAACTTCATTCTGTCAAATACCCAAGAGATATCTTGGTCCTATTGAAGGAATTTGATAAGAGGTACTTGAAAGGACTCAAGTCTTTTTAAATTAAACTTTTAAGGAGCAAAGGAACAGGACTCAACCTCATTTTAGTTTTAGCAAGGACCAGAATTTCTGAATATTCATTAAATACCAAACAGCACCTCAGACTATGAAATATGAACCGCTACTGAGAATCTGCTGTAAATAGTCTTAAAATCTGGCTAATTCTATAACCTCTAAAGATGCTTGCATTAAATCAGCTCTATTGACATATTTTCATGAAATTCATATAAAATCATGCTTTTAAAATCTGAATTGATTAATTTTTTTCACTAGAGTAATATTTTTGTAGATGCTAGAGTTTATCATATCAGATGAAATGCTCAAGTTATTTAGCATGTTGGCGAAGGGGTGGTCTTGTGGTTTAAGGTACTGCACTGGAATTTGGAGACATCTTGTCTTTGCTTCAGGTTACTCTGGTATTCTTTGGAAGCACACTGAATCCTCAGGGTCTAAGTAACTCCATACAGAGAAAGTCTGGGGTTTTTTTAATCAAAGCATTGCTAGGTATCTTTCCTGTTTTCAGACCATGTATAATTTAATTCTGCCCTTATGTGACTCCTCTGAGTTTTGTGGTGCAACCAGTGCAGTGACTTGGGGATGAAAGGTGTTCAGTGGAGCACAGAAGGCCTGGGTTTCTTTCCTAGGTCTGGGACAGGACGGGTGATCAAAACCAGAGTGGTTTATTCACCGTGTTGTGACTTCCTGATCATGTTCATCCATTGCCATATGTTTTGCTATCTGTACAACAGAGATAAAGTGATATATATACCAAAGGTGTTGTTTAAATCAGCTGCATCTTCCTGTTAAGAGGTCTGTTTCATTTGGAACAATTTCTTCCCACTTCCTGATCTTTTCCCTGGCAAGTGATTCCAGTGTTATCTTTCACCCTTCCATAATTGATGAGTATCACACTGACCCAAAATACCTCTTGTGCCAGTGATATAACACACCTAATGTGAGGCCTGATACAAGAAGCAAAACGAGGTCTTCTGTAAAATGGCCTCTGTAGGTGTTCCCCATCTGTTACCTGACACCTGTCCCTGAAGTCTTCTCACAAATCCTACTGTAGTTACAGTGTGGAAGACTACACAAACTGGCACCTTTTCTCAGATTATTTTATTGGACATTCTTTTATTGTCCCTTATAAACTGGTCATAACCTACCCTCTGGGTTGTTAATAGTAGAGGAGTCTTTAGGGTCAGCTGTGGGACTGGTACCAAGCAAAGAAGGTCCTGGGTCAGGTCAAGATGTTGTAGGAAGTACTTACGCCCCCTTTAAAGCATTGTTAAAGTTTTGCTTACCATGTTTTTCTTTGTTTGGTCCCAAACCTGTAGCAAGTTTTGAACATTCTCCAGCATTGTCACGCATCTCAGAAAACACCTTCACTCTGTCCAAATAGAGGCTATTTCCAATAAAGCATTTTTTATTTTCCTTGTTATGCATGTGACAGTGCACTTCAGCATAAAAGATGTTTTTTGCCAAGCAGTGTTTGTCTGGTATGGGCAGCAGGAGCAACTTCCATCTCCAGCCATCCCTGTGAAGCCCTTCCCTTCTCAGTGGTGCAAAGATTAAGCCAGCCTTACCCTTGGGCCTTATTTATGCCAGTTTTCCATGCTCTTTCTGTGAGGTCTTAATAGCAGTGTTGGTTGGTGGGCTGTCACATCAATCCTGACTACATCCATCTGCAGTTTGAAAAATAAAATAAAATCACTGCTTCACCCTGGAGAGAGCTTTTATTCTGCTGCCTGGATAAGGTCAGACCTATTTGCAGCATTCTTTGTGGAGTTATGATGCTCATGTTGTAAAATGTGAGGGACTAAAGAGTTTTCCCCTTTACCCAAGTTTCATACTTGGCTGCTCTCAAATTTTTAACATGTGGAACACATCAAAGAGTGATGGGTGTGGGGATAAGGCTCTTGTTTGCATGATATGTAACGACTGTTCTTTTTGCATGGAAAATAATATCAGAAATATATTAGTGTAACCCTGTGTTTATATAGTGTAGAATTGAAAAAAGTTGGAAAAGTGGAAATCTTCATTATTCAACCTCCTACCGATATAGAAAATTGTGTATGAAAGTAATCTCATGTCATAGCAATGGTTTCTGGGTCTGGCTTTTCTGTCGCATTTTAACTCTTGAAATATATAGCAAAATTCCACAACAGGAGACAGGACTATAATGGCTCATGAGAGATCTGGTTTGACCAGGAAGGCTCATCTGCAGTTGAGAAGGGGACAACGAGGCACTCAAACACTTCATGGGAGTTGTAACTTAAGTATTAACATAGTTGATTATTTTCTGATCAATTGTCTTTTCTGTGAAAAATAATCTGTGGAATTTATCAATTAGTAATGAAATGGAGTTATTTTTCCCTCTGTTCACAAACCAATGGGGAGTGTCTGATGCTATTATTTGTTACATAAAATCCTGTGTGGAAGAAGTGATAATGTCATCTGTTCTGTTTGATAGGAAAGGGGAGTTGATAAAGGGCAATTGAGGAATTTTGGCCTTGCTTGCCAATAACATGTAAAATTCTGTATCTGCTAAATTCAGAATGAAGTTTCCAGTCTCCTACTCCATTATCAGCTGTGAGATCTGCTGTGCAAGTAGCTGATGAGTGTTATACACCATTTTCTGTCTTACTCGATCTTTCTTGGGTAGCTTTTCCTTGGTAGGCTCTCTCCACTTGTAAGTACCTGGGAAGATCTCTCATGATCTGAGTAAACAATTGCTCTACAGCGTACTCAGAAGTGAATTGCACTCTAGCTGCCTCTTTTCCTTCTCTCTGTTACTATATAAGAATTCAGTAAGAGCTGTGGTAGCCAGATTTGCTGTAGCTGTTACTCCTGCATGTTGTAGAACACAGAATCCAAATCATCCTTGAACTGAAAAATATAATTCCTGTCCTTTAGTTTCATATTTGAAATTCCCTGCCAACTTAGCTTAGCTGAGTTTTTCTGTGCTCTTAGAGTATGTGTATTTAAGGGACAGAAGAAAAAGAGAGATTGCTGTTCATTTGAAGCAGTGTTTACTTGCTCCTCAGTACTTACTCCTCATATACTGTCAGCTGTTGGGGAATTAATGTTTCATAATTATACATGCAATAGTAATTGGATTATTCCTTTCTTCTAATGTAAGGATTTTTTCATTTTTAATTTAATCTTGTTCTATTTATTTTAGCAATTTTTTCCGAACTAGAGATCATATCATGTTTTACCACTCTCCTTGAAAAAAGATCTTTGTTGTACAGTCTTTATAAAACTGATCCACTCTATTCTCTGTAGAACACTGATTCACATCAATATCATGTAACATGCACTGCCAGAACCTCTCACCGTGGCAGCCAATTTCAAAATCAATTTCTGTTTCTTACGCAGAAGGGATCTAAAAATGTGAATTTGGGTAAGATATGGAAAACTGTATCAAATGTCTTAGCAAAGCCTATTTCAGGAATTCTCAATCCATATTGTAAAGCTTCGTGATGTTTCCTAGTTTGCTGATAAGGCTGCACAGTGTATGTGCAAGAAGAACTGAACACTGATTGTGATCCACTGACAGAGCAAAAAAGCTTACGAGCTACAGATTTAGCGTTTGGGTGCTTACCAGTCTATCTTAGGTGATTCAGGCATCCAGCTTAAGTGAGATTTGTAAAACCAGTGGTAAGATAGTAAATTGCTCTAGTAATCAGTGAAGAGGCAAGGGCTGCCTCCAAGCAGATGAATTTGATGGACTTAGTATAGCTCAGAGAAGATGTCATGAAAACACCCCTTTTATGTTCACTGGGTTTCCTTTTTTCACCTTTTGTTTTGTGACCCATCGCATGATCTCGACGAAGTATGCTTTTTATCAACTATTTTTTCTTACTTTGCTTGGGAGTTGATTATTATAAGTTCTAATATTTTGCTCAATATCGAAGTTCTACCCTTTCATTTTATTTCTTAGGATGTTCTTTTTCTACACATTTTTGGACCATCACTAACTGTTAGTAATTACAACATTACTTTACCATGTTCCTTGATCAATCAGTAGGCTGTGGGATACATTTACCCAGAATCTAGGCAAGGTGAAGCACTGTTGTTTTTTTGAAGACCTTCAAGTGATAGCCATAGAATGCAGCATTGTTAACTCTGATGGCACTTCTTTATTTCCTTTTCTTTTTATCTCCCTACTTGATTAATATTGATGGACTCCCTCAGTATGGTGCATAATGGTCTGAAGTCTTTCCACTCAGAGGATGGGGTCCTTAGTTTAGAACTGAACGTTGAATATTTAGACCTTTACATGAATTGTGTTGGTTCCAAATGTTGTGCCCTGACTGAAGTCTTGTAACGGAGGTGGGCTTGTGGAGCAGAGAGACGACTCAATATGAGTTAACAGCAAAGCTCCGTTTATTGCAAAGCACTCACACAATTA
>JAWWEE010000074.1:137402266-137418507 GCA_035221455.1 Xenops minutus | reverse complement strand
AGTTTATCTTCACAGCTACACAGCAGCGATGGCCAAGGTCAAATTCTTTTTACTCTGTTAAGAAGTTCCCAGGCCTGGAAGCTACATTTTCCTACAAAGTCTCATTAGGCTGTTATTCTGTGTTGTTTTCGTAAAACTTCTGCTGTATCTGTGTAGTCTGGAATTTATTTTTCCAGCTTGGTTAAACTGATGGTTAGTACTTCTGAGCTCTCAATTCCCATGAAGTCAGGTTTTCCTGCAGCACTTCGGAAGTTCTGGAGATACTGCAGGGTCTTCTTCCAGGTTACTTGTGCTATTGTTTGGGAAGGAGTATTTGTCACCTTTGCTGTGCAGCTACAAAGTCAATTTTATGGTGTAAGGAAAACTTAGGTGAGAAAAACCAGAGGGATTAAGTGGAGGAGTTGTTAGAAGACCTTACAGTTCTTCACTTCGAAAAAGTGAATTAATTTGCTGCTTAGTGGGTGTGTTTGTGATATCAGTGAGCAGCTAGAGCTGATTCTATTTATTCCAGCTTGTTACTTGCCAGCATGTGCTATTCATGATACGGGGATTTAGTCTTAGTGTAATCTTGTAATTATTTGGCAGTGTTCCTGAGTCTAATAGCACAGCTAACCTCATGGTGAAACACAGAAGGAAGCTCTCCTGAAATCTGAACCTACTTGAAGCCACAGCTGAGAGTTTGACTTCTGTTTTGGACATCAGGAAGAATGTCTCCACTGAAAGTGTGGTCAGGCATTGGAATGAGCTGCCCAGGGAGGTGGTGGAGTCACCATCCCTGGAAACGTTCAAGAAATGAGTGGACATACCTCTTAGTGCCATGGTTTAGTTGACCTGGTATTTGGTCAGAAATTGGACTCAACAATCTTGGAGGTCTTTTTCAACCTTAATGATTCTATGATTCTAAGTGTGTATTTACTCTCTCCCATCTGGTCCATCTGCAATACCTTGTGGTCCTTCTCCCAGCTCTGGGTCTTGCTCTTGCCTGATCTCCTGTGACTCTTCCCAAGCCAGACACCCTCCATCGTTTATGCTGCAGTTCCAGCTCCTTTATCGTCTCTGTTTTTAATACACATGTAGACAACAACTCCACGGAGTTGACAAGCCTCTGACAAACAGATTGATCCCATCTGTCGCAGCCCTGTATTCTCAGCGGTGTTCTGGTTCCACTCCCCGTCTAGACCCTCTGCCGGGACTCAAGGCATGACCTGCGGGAGTCGGGCTGTGCCCCTGCCGCTGGCCCCTCCCTGACCCTTCGCTGGGGCTGAGCAAGCAGCTGTCAGCAGCCTGCGGGCCGTGCCTGCGGTGCCCCAGCCCTGCGGCGTGTCCGTGCGGGTTTTGGGCAGCGCTGCGGATGCTCCGGGAGCCCGCGGCACTGCGCGGCGGTCGCTGCGGCACCGAGCGCTGCCTCCAGGGGGCGCCGGCGCACCGGGCACGGCCCCGGCCCCGGCCCCGGCCCCGGCCGCACCCTCCCGAGCCGCGGGTTCGAGCCCGGCGGCGTCCCCGAGGAATCCCGGCGTCCGTGCCATCCCCTGCCATCGCGGACCACCGCGGGCCTCAGCCCCCGCCTGCCCGCTCTGCTAACGAGCTTGTCAGCGCCTCGTTTGTCATGTCCCTCTTTGAAAATGATTCTGTCTGTGGAAATAGCCAGCTGAGCCTTTTGCAGAGCAAAGAGGCTGGAGCAGAAAGGATTTCTCCCTTTTCTACCTCCCCCGTGTCACAACAAAAATAAAATCCAAAGCTGCTATTTTGTTGGTTTGGGTTTTTTTTAAAACTGCTCAAGTGCTAAAGTAGCTGCCCTCCGCTACTCAGGGTTTGCCAAGGGAATAGCCTTCACTAAAAAAGAAGTGCCTCCTGGTGCCCCAGTAGAAATGGTTTGATTTGATACAGTTAATTGAACAGGTTGAAAGCTTGACAGGGTCCAGTGCAGTGTACTTGACACAGAGCTTTGTCCTTATTATCGTAGAATGCACAGTAGAGGGAAATACCTGGCTCGTTCAGCAAAGATACAAGGACCCAGCATTTTCCTGTGAATTCACTGGAAGGAGCTCTTGAAACAAAAAATATCCAACCAAAAAAAACCAAAACAAAACAAAAAAAGGAGACTGGATTCTGTTCAAGGTCTCACTGCATTCAGGAACTGATTTTCATCCCTTCACAGAGCAAGGATCTGTGTACCCTGGGAAGTATTTAGCTGATTCCTCAGATCCTAGTGGTGACCAGCACTGAACTCTGATGCAGGAGAAAGCTCGCTGTCCTCCTGTGTGTATCCAGATGAATGCTTGCTGCTGAAACAGAGGAATCAACTGTGAGAAACCTCTATCTTTTAATTGATTTTATTATCTGTAAACCAAAACCTGACACTTAGAAATGTGAGCCTAGAGACACAAAACCCCGAGGTTCTTAATAAGCAATATTGGTCTGAAACATGGACATGTGGATTAATCCATGAACTGTTATAACAAGGTGCACTAAAGACATGACTTCTTAAGAAAAAGCACGACAAAATGCATACAGTCTTTCCTCCCCAGAGATTTCATTAAGGTATGTTACTAAGCCCCAAAGTACTTACTAGAGGCAAACTCTTGTTAGGCAGCAATCAACGCTAATTGGTTGGCCTCAGGTAAAACTTGGAGAACTTCTGTTCTGATGACTTATTATTAACTACAGCTACTATTGAACATAATCCGATATGTGAATGCTATATTTGATGGCTCTGTTGCTGCTGAAAATCAGGTGCTCTTCAGTGGCTGCAGTCTGCTGTGGTTTCTAGTCTTTCTGTAGTCTTTATTTCAGTCTTTTAGCCTTGCAGAAAAGGATGAAAAACAACTCCAACCCAAAGAAAGCCAAATGAAAAAAAAACAACATAGGAATCCAAAAATCATGTCAGAATACGAGCTGTCCCACAGAAGTTTTGAGAACTTCAAGAGCCTGCAGCCCATCAGGCTGCACAGACCTCACCCTACTCCCCAGTACCATTGCTTGAAGCATGAGGAATTCCTTCCTACCTACCGGGTTGGTAAGAGAAGCCTCCAAATTCCACAGACAAAGGTGTTGCTTCTTGATAACTTGACTAAAAAACCCAAATCTTCCCCATGGGGAATTTGAGGTTTTGTTCTGTTTTGTGAAATGCCAAACAATGATATCCTTGAGGAAACGTGTACCTTTTGTCAGCGTGCCATGTGTTTGAGACAAGCTGTCAATGCAATCCCAGTCCTGTCAGCTGTACTGACACGGCACCTGCATTGCACAGGACCTGGTGACATTGTGCTGTGATTAGAGGGAAGTGTTGGATTCCCCCAAACAAGTTTATGTGTGTACACCCCAGTCACTTTCTCTTCAGGTTCTGTTGCGTGCAAGGAATTGCAGAATTGAGATGACTTGCCTGTTTGGAGGTCAAAATCACCAGATCCTGGATGTATTTTGGTTGGAGGGGTCCTTTTGAAACCAGCTAGTCCAACCACCCTGCTCGAGCAGGATCAGCTAGAATAGGTTATCCAGTTCTGTGTCCAGTTGGGTTTTGAATGTTGACACAGTTGTTCTATTTAGTCAAGGTTTTCCTTGACTATAATTTTGAATTTACACTTTTTAATGTTTATTTGCATGGGCTATGTATATTTTATCTTGCAGTATGTGTTTTTGATCTAAATATAACAGCTCACAACCTGAAGGTGGATTAATAAGGTTATTCAAATAAGAGTGCCAAATGTGGAATAATCCCAAATGGCCTATAAGGAAATGTTTGTTACATGTTCTAATATTTTGTTGCTGTTTATAAACAGTATAAACACTGTCTGGAGAAATGCCAGGAATGTGACAATCTGTTAGGAGCATATCAAAGCCATGAAGTACTGCAATCCAATCCACTGTCAAGCACTGGTTGAATTGTCATGCAAAATTGCTTGTGTCCATTAGTTTATGGATGCTATATGCATATAGATGAAGCTTGTCATATATTGGCTTATCAAAAACAAACAAAAGACAGCTTGATTTTGATGAATGTCACCTGTAACCATTATCCTAAGCTAATCTACTGCTGAATTTACCATTCACAGATGTGTACAGTCCTTTTTTATGTCACATTAAGCCAGTATTCAGACCCATATCATACTGGCTCCTTCCAAGTCTATCTCATGGAGGAAGCCTCTTTCTGTTAATAAATGATGGTTTGGGATTTTTTTATTACTCTCAGCATAAAAAGCTACAGACCTGTTTAGCCTCTTGCCAATTCTACTAAATGAATGGAACAGTTAGCTTGGGTTTCTGTAAACAAAGAATTGCATTGTATAGGTAATATCAGTTATCTTGATGCTCAGCCTGTCAAACTAACCTGGTACTTTTTTCTTTCCCTTTTTTTTTTTTCCCATTGACAAGGGTTCAAGTTTAGTATTTAACAGCTACCATGTAGAATATAGTACCTTTATTTGCCCCAAAAGCATACAGCTTAGGATCCCATGACATCTTAATTAAACATGTGCCTTTTAATTCCTTATGCCGTGTGCTGGAATCATGCTGGTTCATTGACAGACGCCCATACACAATAGGGAGACACTAATGAAAAGAGCCCTTATTGGTGTTCCCTGGTTTAGCTGGTTGTGCGGCATCTTTCAGCCTTCCTGTGTTGGTTGCCTAAGTGTAAGAGTTGACGTGGAAGAAACAATCGGCAGGATGGGTTAATGGTACAGGTGTGATATAAATAATCCAACTAAATTGTTCTGAGAAAATTTGTGTTATTGTAGTTAAATGTAGTGCAGTATATGAGAAACCCCTTCTTCCCACAGCTGTGGCCTCTTCTCCCTTGGGAAAACAGGCTGTCAAGGAAGAAGATTAGTTGGGAGTTAGTATAGGTAGCCACGTTACATGTACTCTAAATGAAAAGCTAATGGGACTAATGTAATCTCTTGTTATGAAAGTTGTATTGAATAGCAGGGATTGTTGTAACAGACACAGGTCAGGCTGCTTAAGTCTACCAGGATACTGTGTCCAGTTCTGATGTTTTAATTCTGAGAATAGCGTAGAAGTAGATGGAAGGCAGAACACAGCTTTTTCCCAAGCCTGGAGGGTGAGCCTTGTGTTGTCATGTTACAGGAGATGAAGCTGCTGAAAGGAAGGTTGATAGGTGACTTGATAACTGGATATAGGGATTTAGCAGGACAACAGCGTGTGTTCAAAAGCTGAAATTGGAAGCTCAAGTGATTCAGTAATCAGAAAATGAATCCTGGCTTTGCAGGTCATTCAGCAGTGGAAGCGTTTACTAGGAAAAAGGGCAGACTTTGACAAAATCGAGTTTTCAAAAGGTGAGAAAGGTGGATGGAAAAATACATGGTAGGCATGTGTACACGCAGTACCCAGGCTGCATGGTCACAGTGGTGCCTTAGCAGGAGTGTGTGCAGTCTCTAGATTCTGCTGCAGTCTACTCATATTGTGTGAATCTTCTGGTAGAGAGGGCATTTATATTTTAGGCTTTGTTTTTCTGCTGCTGAGAAGCAAATACCCCTCAGAAGGTACAGGCCTTGAGTTAGGTATGCTGCGTAGCAAGAGAAACTAATTAGGAAAACTACAGATAAGTTGATCTGGCAATTACCCAGTTGTATTTCTGGTGCTCGACAGTTATTTTTTCCTACTTATTCAATCAGTATGTCAGACTAGGTCTAGGATAATTTGATATAGAGGCATTCCTACATTTCCACTGTGAGCAGTCCTGCATGCTACTAGATGTAGCCCTGTTGTAAACATCATGTTCGGAATAAGTACTCATACTTAAGAAACTATGTAGTGAAACCAGTTAGTAATTTATGGGTGTAATGTGGATTTTCCCAACAGCTCTTCCAGGGTTTGAATCTATTATATTTTCCCATGTTTCACCAGAAAGCATGCCAGGCTAGACACATGTAATATGGAAAATCTAACTCTGAGGTATAAAGTGCTCCTCTGTGTTTTCTTTGAATTCCCTTGTGACTTGAATTTTACAAATGTACCAAATGTGATATATACAAAGATGACGTCTGTAAACAATCTATTACACATTTCTCACAAGCCCAGTGGGATGCTAATGCATGCTCACATACTTGCCATTCCTTTAATTCTCTTCTTGGGCATCATTTCTGCACAGGATTCTCCACATAGCCTGTTAATATCATAGGTTTTCCATGTGTATGTACACTTTCTTTCTAGAGCGGATAAAAATTTGCTGCTGAAGCTGCATGTGATGCTCTTTTGCTGGGATAGGTACCAGAACTAAATGATAACGAATATAACTACTGAAGACCATTTCTTTCAAAAGCATAACTGTTCAAATATTTTTTCTGATTCAGAAATGTGTGGCCATCAACTGATGTAGCCTGGATCAGCTCAGTAGAACTTCAGCTATGGAACCATCTTTGGCCTCCATACGCTACATCCAGTGTTCCAGAAGGTTTGCTGATCTTTACTGCTTGGATAGGACTTAGAGCTGCAAAGTGCAGACGTGAAATCAATCTGACAGAAAGCAGTGTTCACACTGGCTATTTGTCCCATTTTTAGGCAAGATTATATTCTACTTGTGCAAACACTGTTGCTTCTTTTTTTTCTGGGTTTACAGCTTCTTTAGATTTAAAAAGACTACCTACTCTCAGGGTTTGAGGGATTTGGATTGTGAAGTTCAGGTGTTCTCTGATGTCCATTCAGAAAAGTAGTTTGATGACTGTAGGCTTCCAGGAGATTTTACTTTGGAGCATGAATTTTCTTTAACAAAAGCAGAAACAGTTACCTACTTAGGTCAGAAGAATACATTTGCCATTAAACTGTACAAGACTTTTTTAATTTTTCTTTTAAAGTCTAATTCTTAAACTACTACGTGAGTGGTTCAGAGAGAAACTGGATCATCTGAATCTTCATTTCCTGCACCTTTATAATGCTTTCATAATTTGTAGATCTGCACTGTTGCAGCATGGCACAGGTTTGCCTGAGCACAGCTCTCAGGGTAGTTGAAGGAGCAGTCATTCATGAGCAGTCTTCTCTCTGGGCCATGGGCGAGGTGGAGCCTTAAGAGGGAATGGTCCGTGATATTGCAGTGAAGCAATATCACATTCTTCAGTGCATATGAACCTGCAGACTGCAATTCCAACTCACAGTGCTGAACTGCATTGATTCCCACATTGCTCACCGTCAGAGCTGAATTCAGTGGAACTGTCCCTGACTGCTTACTGTGATTACAGATGTATGTGATAGTTTCTAATCTTCCTGGAGGACAATGAGCTTCATTTTGCCAGTGAATTTGACAGCACATGTCTGACAGTCGAGGAAGTCTTGCTAGTCTTCTGTTTCAGGTCTTCTATTTCTGATTAATGTCCTTTCAAAGTACTGAAAATTCAAGCTCTGTTTTGGTCATACCTAAGTGGGACTTTCCAGCATTTTCTTGTCCTAGTCTTAGTCTCTTTTTTCTTCTATTTTCAGATTTCTTGTTCTTCAGTAGAGGAAACCTTTAGAAGTACAGTAGGTACAGTTCTCTCATTGTACCCAGCTCCATGAAAGCACTACCTGGCACTACCCTGTCCCATAGCCTGGAGCTGGAGCATGCACAATCTCTTGAAGAGACTCTTTGAGTAGGTCTGTTGAGTGGTTGCAGACTGAAATGCTTCAAAGATTCTAACACGAACAAATTTAGGTTGATCTTCATGAAGAGAACACATTGGCACAAAGGCTTACTATCAAGTTTTGCCTTCCAGCTGCGACCTGTGGGGTATTTTTCGTCTTCCCAGCAGTTGTTTAATTCTTTTAACTGAAATACAAGTGTTTATGCTGACGTTGTATTGAAAACCACTGAAATTTTGGCAAAAACAATGAAGCCTAAAAAATCGGTCTGATGCAAAATAATTGACATGGAAATTTTCAGCCTCAGTGGTTGTGGTTCAGCAGCACTTGATGATTATGAAAGGTGTCAAGTGGCTATAATCATAGCCATTGACACCTGTGCTGTGTGTGTGTACCAAAAACATGTATTTGGTCTCCTTTGTTAGGAATATATGCAGTGTCTCATTTTTGCAAGTCTCTCTGTTGGCTGCATTACACATTTCTGTCTGTACAGGGAATGTCTGTTTAGAGGGGCTGCTCAATTAAGGCGAATCAAAGGTATACTTTTATGAAAGTTTTCATTTTCTTCTCATATTGCTTTATTTAAAAATGATTTTTTCAAACTAAAAATATACTACCATTCCTTCTATACAAAATAAATACCGGTAAGTTTTATTTCTTATGCGTAATATGTTGTGTATGCAGTTTCCATGTGTTGTAATGATTTTCATGGATTGTCTCTCAAAACTAAGTACACAAACACTTCTATGTCCAGAAAATGCAACCTAAATGAGCACATATATGCTCATGTGAGTCTGTGCCAGTTTTCAGACGTGATCCAGATTTGTAGTGCTTGATTCATAGATCAGTTTGGCTTGGAAGGGACCTTTAAAGGTCATCTAGACCAACCCCCTGGCCATAGGCAGGGACATCTTCAACTAGATTAGGTTGCTCAGAGCCCTGTCCAGCCTTGAATGTTTCTTGGGAATGGGTCATCTACAGCCTCACTGTGCAGCCTGTTCCACTGTTTCACCACCCTCATCATAAAAAATTTCTGTATATCTAGTCTGAATGTACCCTCTTTAAGGTTAAAAAACAGGCCTTACTAAAAAGTAATAAGGTCTCCCTGGAGCCTTCTCTTCTACAGACTGAACAGCCACAGATTGAGATATTTCTGTCAACACTGATGGAAGTTACCTTTGAAGAACTTGCAGTATTTACTTACAGATCCCTACTGTTGCAATACAGTTCTGACCTTCAGAGACACCACTTCTGAACAACTCACAGAGCCTTTTTATTTTGTTGGATTTGATGAATGACGCCTGGCTTTCATTTCCTGACAGACTGTTTATTTTCACCAGGTGTGCTTCAGGGCTGACTCTGTTTGTTTGTTTTTCTCCTTTATTAGAGAGCTAGTTAGTTGTCAGTAAAATAACAATTACAGTATCTGAGCATTTATTGCTTGTTCTGGAATGCCAGATGTCAGAAGACATCTTACAGAAAAAGATGGAAACTTTATCTCTTTTTAGTCATAGTAGTCTTGAAAATTTAAGTCAAAGTAGAATATGTTTTTTTTAACTTTCCATCTGAGTGAATCCTTTAGTAGTAAGCAAGTATTTGCATACTCTTTATGTAAGCAAGCTCTAGCTAAACAGCATCCACTAAATCTTGTGCAGTCTATTGCTGACTTGCAAGAATTACTGGGAACTGTTACACCAATATGATCATCCATCTGGGAGAAAAAAGCGCTGTAAACTGCAGTGCTGTTAACACTTTTGTATGGCAAAAGCTTTGATGTGCTGGATCCATTCTGCACCTCAATGAATTACCCACAGTAAAAGAGTAGTATAAACAATTGTAGTCTGAAAAACTCCCCTGTACAAACCCGCAGTTCTATTTGGTAGTGAGAGACTGTGGAAAGCAGGCTTTTTTGATGCTATCTTTCAAAAATGTATCAACATGATTAAGCAGATTTTCCAAAGAATTCGAGGACTTGCTAATTCTAGATTGATATGAGTTTAAAAAAAATACACAGCTTGCTGTTTTTTAATAATTAATGGCTTTCTTGCGTGCAGAAAAGGGAAGTTGCCAAATTTGACCTTGGACCAAAATCATAGCTGGAATACTGAACTTTTTGTGTTTTATATAAACCACAGTGACAAGTCATGTAATTGTCCTCTGCAGGAGGTTATGGAGAAGCCCTGAATCTGATTACAACTGCAGTGCCCAAACATGGACAAGAAATTAGTTTGACTCAACTTCAAATTGTTTTGCACTAACATGCCTTTTGTCCATAAACTTTATATGTCGTCTGGTTATCAAACCATGTTGGAAGTGGGTTAACTTAGAAGTGGGTTGCATTTGCCTTCAACAAAGTGGGCATGGATGCCCTTGTGTCCTCTTGCAATGTTTGCAAACCTCCTAAGTTTTGTTAGCAGTTCTTTATAACTCCTACAACCAGTAAAGCAGTATCTTTTAAATACCAATGTGTTCCTTGCTGCTCCAGGGGCATCCAGGCAAGTTTTCTTCTCTAGTTTTAAATATTGTTGTGTGGCTGGGACCATCCTGGTTAATTCAGGTTTGTGGGGAGATCACGTGTCTTTGTTCTGATTAGTCCCCGGTCATGCGTCAGGGAACTGTACTGTGGTCACCTACTGGAAATGCTCAGAGCAATTGACACCTGGAGAAGGGAGCTTTATCTTTTCCATCTGTCAGGCAGTAGTTTAACAGAGCTATAAAGGCAGGAGTCAACCAGGTTCCAAGTAAGGGGGCAGCCAGGGCTCTCTCCAGTTCCTTTGTAAAATAGAAGAGCTGTGATCAAACTATATTGTAGAATCTATGCCCTCTCAATAATGTGATGAGATGTCTGATGCTGTAATTTAAAAATCTTCTGCATCTCTTGTTAGTTGTGCCATATTCCTTTCAAACCTTGTCGTGGTGTGAATAATATAACTCATATCCAAACCAATGTGCTGTAACCCACTGAACCAAGTGAAGTCATAGAAATCTTCAGTGAGTCCAAGTTAGAATAAGAGGAACTTGGACCATAGATCTCACCTCAACTGATCATGTTTCCAATTCCTGTAAGTATTTAAGACTATGTAGAAATAGAACTTAATGGAAGGAGAAATGATGTACTTACTGCCTTCCTGCCACACCACCGCTGCACAGAATGTAGCAGTTAGAGGTGATGCAAATTCTTTATTCCTCTCCTAGGGTGATAAGAAAGCTCAGAAAAGTTATACTTATTTGTCTTTCCACTGTGTGGGTTTTTACCACAATCCAAAAATACTAATAAAGGATAAAAAATAACAATACCATCTGACTGAAAGAGTTTTAAGAAAGGCACTGAAGAAAACTCGTGCTTTATTTTCATTATAGTATCAGTGTGAGAAGATAGTAATGTACCTGGTAGAGCACTAATTTAGCCCCCTTAAACAAATGCTGTTCTAGCTTTGAACCTTAGAACTCTGCAATAAAAATGCTTTAATATTAATAAATATTGAGTTTTTATTATTAAAAAAATAAATAATACCCTGAAATGTCATTGCATTTGTCATTTGATGGCTTTATACTCCTCTCTTTATGTTTTGAAGCGCAACTGTCATAACATCCAAGCAGGCCCTACAACAAATACAGAATAAGAACTGTGTGAAAGTAACTTGTAAGTAACAGCTGATTAAAATTAAAGCTATAAAATATGAATGACAGCATGAATGCCTCAGTTATGAGTAACACTTTGCATGAGTTCACACTCAGGTACGTAAGCGTTGTCCTGGTTTTGTCTGGGATAAAGTTCATTTTCTTTTTAGCTGCTGGTACAGTGCTGTGATTTGGATTCAGTGTGAGGATAAAGTTAACACACTGATGTTTTGGTTGTTCCTAAGCTGTGCTTACACCTAGTCAAGGATTTTTCAGTGTCTCATTCTCTGCTTGTGAGGAGCTGCACCAGAAGCTGGGAGGGAGCATAGCCAGGAGAGCTGACCTGAATGGGCTAAAGGGATATTCCATACCGTAGGACATCGTGCCCTGTGTATAAACTGTGGGACTTGGCAAGGAGGGGCTGATTGCTGCTGGGGCTGGGCATGGGTCAGCAGTTGGCGAGCAGCTGTGCTGGGCATCACTTCTTTTTCCTGGGTTTTGTTTTTTCCCCTTACAATTGTTAGTAGTAGTAGTATATTATATTATCATTAGTATTATTATATTTTACTTTTTTTCAATTATTAAACTGTTCTTGTCTCAACCCGTGAGGTTTTTTCCTTCCCTGATTCTCCTCCCCATCCCAAGGCTGCGCGGTACAAAGCTGCCAGCTGGGGTTAAACCATGACAGTGTACATGGAGCAATATTTTACTTTGTCACACAAGTAGAATTTCTTACCTAAAAACATAGATTTCCTATTAACCCCTCCTGGATTTGAAATACGAGTTTCTCTCTCTTTTTAAAATCACTTCATCTCATAGTGGCTGTTTCATGTAACTGAGATTATCTGATACTGCATATTAAAGTGCAGGTCTCCCTTTCAGAAAACTCTTGATTGCTTTCCAGAAGTCAATCATAGCAAGAAACATTTCTGTGTTAAGAGCCTGGTTAGCTGCATGCTGATCTGTTCTTCTGCTCTCTAAAAACCATTTTACTCAGTCGTTCTGGGACTTCCAAAGGTAGACTTGAATTGATTCTCTTTTCTAGTTAAGGTTCAGCGAAAGATTTTGCAAACTTGGGGAGTGCATCGAATGGCTGGCAATTTCAAAAAACTGCAAGTCAGGACTCATCTCAGGAGATGCTCCTCTCTCTGTAGATGCAAATGTTCTTATTGTCAGCATGTGTGTTGGTGTAAGTCATGACCTTTCTAAACCTGGCATTTTGGTTCTTTCTAACCCCTTTCATCACCTCTTCAGGTAAACCTTTTGCAGTGGTCAGTGTGGTGCTTTAAAGCTTCATGAAAATATCTATGGTCAGTCTCAAAACTTGAAGTGGGAAGTGGCAATGTTTCTTATTAAGAGCTTTGTAACATTCAGGAACCCTGACAGAACGAACCATTAGGAAGTATCTTTGTATAGGCCACTTTTGTGACAGTAGAGTAGTTTTCTTGTCTTACAGGAGTCCTGTAGTGGCTCTGCTGGTACCCAGCCACTCTGTAACAGCAGGACCCTCATGGCTAGCAATGAGCACGTACTTTCCCATGCTGGGGAGGTTACTTCACAGAAGGTGTTCAGTCTGCAGAGTTGTAGGAAGGTGATTTACGCTTATCACATGGTGTTTATCCCAAGTCAGAAATGACACTCCATTAATTACTGTGCTTAGGTAAAGACCAAAGCCCGGTAACTGACTTTAGAAGTATTACATTTTTGTCAGTCTTCCTTTCTCTCTAAGATCTTTTATTGCTCTTGATTTAAAGCTGTTCCAGTGGAGTCTGTGCTAGTGATCCAATTGTATTTGCAGGTGGGAGGAGACCAACAGCAGTTTTTCCATGTGGCTTGACATTGGTTCAGAAGCACTACTAGCTTAGAGGTCAGGATTGCAGAACACTTTAAGGGTGTTCCCAAAAGTTGCAAGTGAACTGACACAGGCATACCCGACAACTATAATTAATGGTCCCTGTGAGTCAGGCATATGTGTAAAAATTCTTGACAGCTCTTCTGACTTGTGCAGTGTGATATGGAGCATGTCACCCTTCAGAAGTAATCCAAAATTGGACTTGACATTACTGCTTTTTGGGCTCTTTTTCACACATTGTCTCTTACAGGACTTCACAGAAAGAGCATTCCTTGAAGAAATGTGTTGTTTTCCTCAAACACAGTATCTTAGTAATTTACACGTCTTCTCTTTCTCCTTCTCATTTCTGGTCTTTGGAAATGTTGAAACAACTTTCTCATAAGAGCTGAGACAGTCCTTAAGCCAGCAGAACCCTTAAAATGCCTGAAAGTGAAAATTAAATCTAAATAAAATTACCATAGTCGTTAAAAGCTTAACCAATCATCTCTTTCCCATTGCTTTTCCTCATTTCCACTCTTGAGAGAACCAAGTGATTTAAAAGTTTAGAACAGGTAAGAAACAGCAGAGGAAATCCTTTCCAGCTGCTCTGGCTTTTGCCAATAAACACATAGAGTCCAGGAGGGAGGAAATAATTTTGTCTCACCTCTGAATCTCCGATTTCTGAGAAACCAGCTTATGCTTTTATTTTTTGGGAAGAAAGAATGAATCCTGGAAGTCTTCTTCCTTTTTAGGATGGAATGGACCCTTATGCAGCAGATGTACTATGTTAGTAGAG
Organism: Xenops minutus; assembly: GCA_035221455.1. Taxonomy (NCBI): domain Eukaryota; kingdom Metazoa; phylum Chordata; class Aves; order Passeriformes; family Furnariidae; genus Xenops; species Xenops minutus. The sequence continues at coordinate 137,404,690 of JAWWEE010000074.1, read as the reverse complement.
CTGTTTTGGTTTTGCCAAGAGAACTTGTGGCTCTATGATGTTGCCATGTTGATGTCAGTGATGTTTCCTTAAACATCGTTTGGCACTAAGGCTAATTACTAGGGAATAACAACTTGTGCCCATACTGCTAAGGGCTCTTACTCTTAAGGAGAGGATGGCTGTGTTCATGCCATCTGTAGGGAACACCCTCCAATCTCCACTCATTCCTGAACTATACCTAGGAGTTTCTGGGAAGGTATTAAGTGGTTCAGGCCAATACTATCCCAGGAAACATTGGGGTAATTTGATAGTACAAACAACCGAGTTCCAGTGCCTGGACCTCAGTGGCACTAGTTAGTTTAACAGAGTGGACAGCAGTGGAGAATGAAAAATGCCCCATGTTTTACATACCTACTAGTTTCCATCCTTCTGTCTTTCTAACGCTGCTACTTACAACATTTCGTTTAGAGAAATCCAGTGTCTGGATGCTGCTACTGAGGGATTCTGCAGGTTGTGTACACCTGTATCTGAACAGTTTTGAAGGGGGTTCCAGGTAGGTAGGGCTTTTTTTCACCTGACTCCTTGAATTGAGTTTCAATTGAATATATTGATATACAAATTATGTAAGACTCTTGTATTCAGTAGTTGCTAATTGTGACCTTGCTATCTCTACTGAAGTTCAGACAACCTGATTTGCTGCTCTGTGCTTCATGGAATAGAATCAGACATTGAGGTTGGAACGCACCTCTGAAGATCATCTTGTCCGCTGCCCTGCTTAAAGCAGGGTCAGCTAGAAGAGGTTGTCCAGGGCTGTGTCCTGTCAGTTGTATCTCCAAGAATGGAAACTCTGCAACTTTTCTGAACGTTTGTTCTGGTGTTCAAGCACATTCATAGTAAAAAAGGTTCTTTGCATTTAAATAGAACTTCCTGTTTCAGTTTGTGGCCAATTGTCTCTTTACTCCTCCTGTCAAGTATTTATACATGCTGGAAAGCTCCCCTGAGCCTTCTCTTCTCCTGGCTGAGCAGTCTTGACTCTCAGCCTTTCCTTATCTTATAGATGCTCCAATCCTTTAAGAAAATTCTTGGTCCTTTTCTAGACTTGCTCCAGTATGTCCGTGTCTTTCTTGTACTGTGGATTCCAGAACTGGACACAGGCCTCCAGAGCTCAAGTAGAGGAAAAGGATCATCTGCCTCAACCTGCTGGAAACACTGTGCCCTTCTGAAGCCCAGGAGACTGCTGGTCTTCTTTTCTGAAAGGGCACATTTCTGGCTTACATTCAGCTTGGATATTCACAAGAACCCCAGGTCCTTTTCTTGCTCACTAAACAACGAAAATATTTGTTACACCATAATGAATGGATCTTATGTAATCTCATCCTTATTTAAATAGTACATGGCACCTAAGAACAGGGACAAGGTCTTGAGGCTGTGGCTGGGAGTGCCCATGTTGTGTCTCACTGTATGTTGCAGAAAGAATCTTGGCCTGCCCATCTTGAACGATCACCAGAAAATTGTTTGTTAACAAGATAGAATCACTTGATTTAGATCAGCTTGTTATGCAACTGTACTGAAGGATTTGTAATTGATAGTTCAATCTATAGACAGCTGTGATGCTGCTTACCATCCAACTGATTTAATTCTGGGGTATTGACAGGATTCCATACTGTCAGTGCTTACATGGTGCACAACATATGGCTTAACCAGGGAAGCTTTGCAGTCTGAGAAAACTGGAGAACATAACTTGTTCCAGTGGGAAGAAAACAGAAAAACAGTGGTAAGGAAAACCAAGCACAATGTGTATCGCAAAGAGGACTCAAAGGAGAACATTACAGAAGAAGTTAGTGAATTGAGTGAAGAGTATTTACAGATCTGGATATTTGGTGTAGAATTTTAATTATACACTGTAAGATTATGTAAATAATTTCCTGATATCTGTTGTCGCTTTTTGGGGTTGTGTTGCTGCTATTCAGTTGCTATGTGAATATTGTTACTTGCTGGAGTTTCACAACCCAGGAAAAAGTGTTAAGCCTAAATGTTTATTTATTACATAGAAACAAGAAATTGTGTTTTGTGCATAACCAAAATTACATTTGAAACTAACCCTAAAATGATTTGGCTTTTGTTTTGAAGACTGAGTGTGAGCTAATAAATGGAGATGAAGATAAACAATTTAGTACTTGACTGAAAATTAAATTTGTGGCTCAGTGTTACGACTCAGAAAGCATTCTCTAGACTCTGGTGGTTTAGGAAAGTTTTTGCCAGCTTTTGCTGATCACAGAATCACAGAGTATGTGGAGTTGGAAGGGATCTACAATGATCATCAAGTCCAGCTCCTGGCCCTGCACAGGACCATCCTCAAGAGTCACAACATGTGCCCAAGAGTATCCTCCAAACACTTCTGCAACTCTGGCAGGCTTGGTGCTGTGACCACTGCCCTGGGGAGCC